>JAJMBP010000008.1:0-373741 GCA_030565345.1 Suhomyces coccinellae | reverse complement strand
CAATACTCAAGAAAACCTATACTGCAATACTCAAGAAAACCTATACTGCAATACTCAAGAAAACCTAAATTCAACAACTACCAAACCACAATTCACCATTACACTTCTTTTTACGCATTGATCATAATTTTACAGTGCTATTATCTTGAAGCCATAATTTTTTGTGTGCCTTAATTTTTCCTGATATCTCCGTTCGTTTGTCCATATTCTAAAAAATATTCTACATTACGTAAAAACTATACAAGAAGACAAACGCGAAGGTTACAGTCAAACTAATGTGTTTTCTGCAGAATATTTAGTTCCCCTTCATCTCTCGTACTTCAAATCACATCTTGCCATTGTCCCTCTTCTTGGCACACCCTAAATCCCTGTTTCAAGATTGGTTACGATTTATGTAATGTTACAGTTAACCCTTAACAGAGAGGAGAACGATAGAAAAACGCCACATGCATCTAATATTCATTTCTGGTTCTTGCATTCGCCGTCCCGAATTCTGTTAAGAATGGAGCCGTTGGAGGTTGTGGCACTAATGAGTTCGCGCAATTAGAACCTCTAACCATCAAGCCCGGCAACCACTTGTATGAAGATAATGCCACAGCTTGCTTCGACCCACAAAATAGTAGATCAACCCACGATTACACCGACAATTTCGTGTTGCTCAAACCGACATTGACAGGATATAGGCTCGTGTAAATATGGCATGCTGAAACTGTCAATCGAGGTATTAGATTCGGAATAAAGATAAGAATAAACCCTTATCTCGATTTGGAGTACTCGGATTATTGATTGCGTCAAACCATGCTGAGCCACAGAACTGTCACGGCACTGATTCTTAAAAAATAAAATGTGCGAATTGCCGATTGCAACCTATTGCAAAATCAGAGCACTGTCAGAGTGCTCGAGCAAGTACTTAAATACGATATATATCACATCCTTTGATGTTGCTCCAGCAAACGAATCTAAAATGTCCAGTCACCCAGTAAGCACTGGAGAGCTCAAAGAAAAGCTGGAACATGATTTCCAACCCACTGACAACGAAAAGGTTTTACATGAAGTAGAGGAAAACTCCGCATTATCCGAAGATCTTATTGAAGAAGAGAGCTACGACATTGATGATCCTAACAACTGGACTACCAACTACACTGATGAGCATAATCCTCGTGGCTTACGCAAGCCTACCAAAGAAGAATCTCTTACCTTGAGAAGAATTTTGGGCAGAGCAGACTACGCTGTCTATTTACTTTGTGCAGCTGAATTGGCAGAGAGAGCGTCATACTACTCAGTGACAGGAATCTTGAGTAACTTCATCGAGTATCCTTTACCAAAGGGAAGTACAACTGGTGCACCAAAAAGTCATGATTCTAGCGAGAATGCTGGTGCTTTGAACATGGGGTTGTCGGCTTCTTCTGCTTTGACCCTTTTGTTAACTTTCTTGGCTTATGTTGTCCCATTATATGGTGGTTTTGTTGCAGATACACAATTAGGAAAATTTAAGAGTATTTGGATCGGTGTTTTTGCTGGGTTCATTGCACATGTCTTGTTTGTTATTGCTGCTATTCCAAAGATTATTTCAGAAGGACATGCTATCGTCCCCACTGCCTTAGGGATCATCACTTTGGCTGTTGGAACTGGTTTTATTAAACCAAACTTACTTCCGCTTTTGATGGATCAATATAAAGAAGAAACTGATGTTGTGAAAATTTTACCAAGTGGTGAACATGTTATTGTTGATAGACAGAAAACTCTCGAGAGAATGACTTTGGTTTTCTACTGGGCAATTAATATTGGTGCATTCTTTCAATTGGCAACTTCGTACATTGAGAGACGTATTGGATTTTGGTTTGCGTTCTTCATTCCTATCGTTATCTACCTTCTTTTGCCCGTTGTTTTCTTTTACTTGCAAAACAAATTAATTAAGGAAGTTCCCCAAGGGTCTGTTCTTACCAACTGTTGGAAAATCTTAAGGGTTTCTTTCAGAGGTAACTGGATTAAACGTATCAAGACCAACACCTTTTGGGAATATGCCAGTCCAAGCAAAATGGCAGAAAGAGGTGAAGCGTACTACAAGACTAAAAAGCAATCGCCGATTACATGGAACGATCAATGGGTTTTGGATATCAAGCAAACTTTCAACGCCTGCAAAATTTTCATTTATTATCCAATTTACAATATCTGTGACACTGGTTTGGGAAGTGTTGAAACTTCACAAGCTGGCTCTATGACAACCAGAGGTGTCCCCAACGATTTGTTCAATAATTTCAACCCATTGACAATTATTATCTTGATTCCAATTTTGGACTACGCTGTGTATCCTCTTCTTCGAAGATATAAGATTGAGTTCAGACCAGTTCACAGAATTACTCTTGGATTCTTACTTGCTGCGGCTTCCCAAGCTTCTGGTGCCATTATTCAAAGAAAAATTTATGACACTTCTCCCTGTGGTAACATGGCTACCAATTGTCCTGAGAAGTCTCCGATTTCTGCCTGGGTTGAAGTTGTAGTTTACATTCTTTCAGCTGCCAGTGAATGTTTTGCAATGACCACAGCCTATGAGTTGGCATACACAAGATCTCCACCACACATGAAAGGTCTCGTGATGGCTTTATTCTTGTTCACTTCCGCAATTTCCGCTGCCATTAGTGAAGCTGTTACCCCAGTGATGAACGACCCTCACTTGGTCTGGGTCTTTGGTTCGTTTGCAATTATTGGAACTGCAAGTGCTGTGGCCTTCTTTTTCCACTTCAGAACCTTGCATATTGAGATGGAGGACGAAAGAGTGTTCAGAGAAAAGCTCGAAGAAGACGAACAGATTGAAACATCAAGAACCTATCCTGATGCTGTCATGAATGAGGAAAACTTGATTCCTATTACTTCAATCAAATCAGCCGTGGGCAGATAACTATAAGTATAAAACATCTTAAATATTAATTAATCTAAACGTTTGATGAATTTTAGTAAAATTTTCAATTCTTGTCAAACCTAAGAAGCTATTGCTGAGAGACCTGTACGGTGCAGTTAAAACTCTAGGTAAAGTTCTTATTGTACTATATTAGATTGTAGAGATAGACATCTACCGATGCAAACTATCTTTTTGGTTTTCTGTTCGTGTTGTACAGAGTCAAAAGTATCAGACAAGGTAAATCTATAGGCTTACTCTCAAGAATCTTCGAACTCTATTCACCCCCTTAGTTGCAGCAAGAATAGACAATAGATACCTCATGATCTCTATTCATGTGTCTTGATGCGTCCACTAAGCAAAACATGATTGCAGGTACTACATTCCAAGTCCCAAAAAATAGCCACAAAATGAATAGTAGTTTCGACAAGAAGAAGTAAATCAAAGGAACTAACGCCAATAAACAGGGGGAGATAAAGATACCAACTAAATGATCAAGTCAAGTGTGATTATCTGGAACTCCTCAAGTTGGGCCATTTTTTACTAATAGTGAAGCGCTACTAACCCCCGCCTTACGTGATAAGAAATGTCTCCACGGGAATCAGGTCATCTGCCTACTTGAAGTTCCCAAGCGCATGTGTTCTGATAAGGTGAGGTTCTACACTTTTCGATATGGTCTATTGGTGCAGTGCAGCTAGCTGGCTCCTATTTCCTCATGTCAGGAATGTATACTGGACTACAAACCATTTAAGTCCGTGCTTCACTATTCTAGAAATATAATACTTCACTGAAGTGCGTCAATGTAGACAATCCTGCAGAACGCATGCACAATTGATGCCCGGCAGCACCTTCAAGGCAAACTCGTGCAGTGACAGCTTCTTGGCTTCGTACAGTATTCAATCCCCCTGTGGAGAATTTCTGTCATTTCTACAACTAATTTGCCAGCAGTCTTCTTATTGACTCTTTCGATATTCAAACCAAGAATTCCTCGATGACTGTTTAAGCCGCTACTGATCTTCTGATCTCTACCTCTTCTTCCCCACGTTCTCCTTTTTACAAACATTCCATTCTCCCCCTCCATACCACCACTGCGAATTTTAGAATTTCGGGAATCTCCCTATCTCTAGGTGTGTACTCTAGTCTTGCCATCCACCTATTGTTGTATCTATCTCTACAATCCTATAACTTATTCTGCTGACCTGGCATAGCCATAACCCTCCCTGCTCGTCACCACAGTGACTCACTTCCCTAAATTCTGCGCGGCCCCATCACTGCCTCCACTATTGTCTCTCTTCTTCCCTATGGTCCATTACCTTGGCCCCCATAAAATTGCCGTCCACGGCTCACTTCTCGACAATCACACCCGTTGCATTCACTACCACTCGCCTCTTGACATCATCGCCATCAAGTTCCGCTGCTGTCACGCGTACTTTCCGTGCTACCAGTGCCACGACGCCTGCGCATCCCACCAGAGACAAAGATGGAGCCACGACGAACTTAAGACTGCAGCAGTCATCCTCTGTGGCAACTGCTACGGCGAGCTCACGTTTTCCGAGTACACCGCCGGACCTGACCTGTCATGTATTTCGTGTGGTGCCAGCTTCAATCCCGGGTGTGCCCTACACTACAATCTCTACTTCGACGTGGGGGCGGAGCGCGTAGCGGGGGCTGGGGCTGGGCTGGGGCTGTACCTCCCTAGCCAAAATCAATTACCACTGCAACCTCCATCTACTTGTAAACGTATCAGCAATTCACATTGAATGCACCGTTGAAATCCCGAACTATTCAAATACCACGGCATTTCCCTCGTCCATCCATTTCTGTTGCCCCTGTTCCTAAATCTATCGTCCCATTCGTGTCAATTCCGACTCAACCGTTGAGCACGTTCACCCTCCACCTTTCCACATCATGTCGCTTTCCACCGAAACCCTCCCCAAAACCTCCATCATCATCAATAATCTTTCCAAGGAAGACTTCGTGGACACCAATCCCGCCGTCAGCTACCTGTCACACACCCAGTTGACGGTGGTAGACCAGATAAAGCTCACTGTGCTCAACTTGATTGCAGAGAACGGCGACGAGAACTATCTCCTCAACCACATCAGATACTGGTCCAATTTGCCCTTCTTGAACCGGATCATCGTCATCATGAAGGACGAGCCATCGGCTGCCGAGGTCTATCGCTTCCTCACCTCCCCCAGCCTGTCTCCTTCGCTCGTGCAGGCATTGCCCCATGTCAAGGTGTCGCTCCAGGAGAACTTGTTGTCCCGTTCCAAGTCGTTCGACCTGTTGATAAAGACGCAAGAGAACTTGAATGTGGCTGAAAACTTGAGCAACTTCAAGAAATATCACAACGGCGAGTTGGAGCCAGTTCCTCATAACTTCGACGCCATGACTGACCTTTCAAAGTTGGGCATCAATGTCAGCGAATTCAACAACGAGCAGCAATTGAACGAGTTAAAGGACCCCAACATCAAGCGTTCTCGGTCCCTCACAAAGACTTTGTTCAAACCAAAGCCCAAGTTGGGTTTGAGCATTCCAGAGGACCAGCAGTCGAGCAGTCCTCAGAGTCCTACAATCACCTTGGATGAAACCTTCTAAGTTGCATCAGTTTCCTATCAATTGCATTGACGAGAACTACTTCACTCGCCTTCTCAACATTAATATATGAACCGATGGGATTTTGAAGATTAGCTGCTCTGTACTTAATTTTCTTGTCTATTCTATAGCATATACCATGCCCCGTTGCTGGTTTCAAATTCAGAAGTTACTAAATTATTTGTATGTTGGTAATTTGCCATAATTTTCCAATTATCTAAAATAATTGCATTTTTGATTAGAACAAATTATTGACATAAGAGAGAATTTATCTAATGACACACAAAATTACGCTCCAAGAGATGCAAGAAAATATGTGAAAGTTGTATAATCTCTTGAATGGAATATCTTTCATCTTTCCTACTCGTCTCATACTGTAATTTTTCTCTTTAATTGCGATATTTGTACTTAGCCATGATTAAATTCTAAATTATTACCTCTTGTTTAGATTCACATGAAGATCAATCAAGTAGTGATAATGTCATTAATTTGCCTCGTCTTAAGTTCCATAAATGTTTTCTCCACCATAGGACTCCCTTTTCCCTTAATTACCACAAAAGTGACTCCTCAAAATTATACAAAATCCGAACCCATCGTAAGATATACAATAAAACCTACAATACACTTTCAACAACACCAAAGTATCTCTCTTCATTCTTTCTCCAGCATGGCCATAGATAATTATTATTCTGTCTCTCACTATACCATACTGCCCAGTTATCTGAGACCGCACTTCGCACGACCCTTTTGTCGAAATAAAACCACCACTCATACATCTTTAGGCAATAACGATGAAGGTGTCCAATTTGGTGTCTTCAGTCTTCCTTTTGGCTTCTGTCATCGCCAAAAAGCATCAAGATGATACATCCGGTCATTTCAAGTCGGAGGCTGCCGTGTTCGACTTGGGTTCAGAGGTTTCCGACCATGTGCCTCATGTCCACCAAAAAGAGGCATTCATGTACTTGGCCGACCGTTTCAACATTGCCGACCTGTTAGACCTTGGAAAGGGCAAAAAGGCCCAGCATTTGATCGAGTTCATCGACTCCCAGAAAGAATTGAGAAAGAACGTGGACGCTGAGCCCAGAGCCACCTTGATCATTAGTATCGAAGGAGTGGCCAATCCCGAACAATTCTTGCATGAGAGACCCGCTTCATTCGTCGTCAAGAAGCAAAAGGACCAATGGACCCGCTCATTGGCCAAGCAATTCGAGTCTGCCGGCTGGGATTCCGTGGCATTGACCGAGGAGATCAATTTGTTGACCCACCAGGCACAGACCCACAGCTTAGTGGCTCACTACAAGTTCTTCAACGAGAAGTTATTGAGCATATGGCGCAGCTTCCAATCGTCTTCGTCCGGCAAGCAGGTGGTCTTTGGAAACGAGGCCCAGACTCCTATGTTCAAATTGATCAGTGATCGTTTCTTCATTGCCGAGATGTCGGAACTTATCCACTTGAAGGGATCTCAGCTCAATGCCGACGACTACGTGTTCATCCACCTGAATGCATTGCTTTCCATTGCCAAGAGAACCGGATTCGATTCCGAGACCTACAAGTTCTCCTACAAGGTGTTGGGCGACTTCATGAAGAGTCTTGCCGAAGACTTCGAGGTTATTGTGGTGGCCAAGACTGCCGACCACAAGACCCCATTTTCGGCAGAATTGAGAAAGCGTTCGCAAGAGCTCGATGAGATTATCAGCCTTGATGTGTCCAAGAGAAGCGTCGGTTCCGTCTGCTTTGCCTCTGAGGACGCCTGTGCCGCTGGCACCAACAGCTGCTCCTCCCACGGCCAATGTGTTAATGTCGGAGCTAAGTGCTGGGCCTGTCAATGTGTGCCTCTGCACAACAAGACCACCCAGCACACCACCAACTGGGCCGGTGCCGACTGCAGCAAGAAGGATGTTTCGGCCCAGGCTAACCTTTTCTTGTGGACCTCTCTCGCCCTTGTGATCGTGTTGGTGTCTGGTATCCGCTTATTGGCCGGTGTCGGCTCTGCTCCTTTGCCTGGCGTGTTAGATGCCACTGTCCAGGCCAAGAAGAACAACTAATAATCACCGCCTATAATTTGCCTTAAATTTTCAATTCACGTACTCTGTTCTTTATCCATGTAGTGAGACGAAGAAATTGACCAAAAATTACTACTTCTACCACATTTCACTACTCTTTCTATACTATTCCACTATTCTTGCTGCGCATTTCATGCTGTTCCATATACTCTGACTATTCGTGTGTCGCACCATTACAATCAGAAAATAGAAAACGAAACACCATACTTCTTCTTATCGTACGACCAGGATGAAGTCCCACAGAAGACCGCTCTTCACCGCTTTGACCCTCTTTGTGGTGGTAAGCATGATCTATTTCATGACGTCGTCTTCGGACGGCGCTCTAGGCGAGGCTGCGCCCATCAACAGCCTGAAATTTGACTCCAAACAAGAGATCTTCCAAGACGCCATCCAGAACGATGTCCCTATCAGAGAGGCAGAGAACCAGAGACAAGCTCAGCTCGCCAACCAAGCTGCTGCCGTAGCCAAGGCCCAGCCACAGATCCCCGAATTGGCTAAGGATCAGCCATTGGCAGACCCCCAGGACATGCAAACGATCCCCAAACTGGTGCCTGACACCAACATTGCCGTCCACAAGGCTGACGTAGGCGAACAAGCCAAGGAATTGGACTTGGATCCACAGTTTGGTGACACCCAGTTTACTGATACTCCATTTATGCCCAAGATGGCCAACGAGACCCTCAAAGCCCAGTTGGGCAATGCTGCCTGGCGCTTGCTCCACACCATCTTGGCCAGATACCCCGATAAGCCTTCCAAGCAGGAGCAGACCACGTTGGGCCAGTACATTCATATGTTTGGCCAGGTGTATCCCTGTGGTGATTGCGCCCGTCACTTCCAGAAGATCTTGGCCAAGTACCCTCCTCAGCTCACCTCCCGCAAGACGGCGGCGTTATGGGGCTGCCATGTGCACAACAAGGTCAACGAGAGGTTGGACAAACCAGAATACGACTGCACGACGATCTTGGAGGACTATGACTGCGGCTGTGGCAGCGACGAGAAGGAAGAGGACTCTACGTTGAAGGGAAAGGAAAGTATGGATCATTTGCGGAAGATAAAGGTGAAGGACGAGCTGTATCAGTTGGGAGGCTAGTGAAGTGAGAATGAAGCAGTGGAGGAGGAACATGACTAGCATGTATTCAATTGTATCTCTCTGAACACCCTCCACGCCAGCCCACGGGTGTGACACAATAAGAATAATCATGATATATCATCTTATTACATTATTGAGCAGCATCCCGCGGAGACCTTCTGGCGTTGATTTAACAACTTGACGTTCCGATACCGTCGATACTTGTTTTGCTCCTGTGGCAACTTCCACAAATAGGGCACAAGGTAGTCAGGGGTCTGCTGCACATAGTCGACGATTCTGGCCGTTAGTAGGTTCCCCGTGGATATGTGGCGATAACGTACAATAAACACGATTTGGATGCAGTGATGCGACTTCGTTGTAGGGCCTGTTTCTGGCGAAGATTGAGTTCCTGGATGCGCCGGAGTTTGAGCTGGGCGATCTGCGTGGCCAAATCCGAAGATGTCTCCACCATGATCGACGGAGAAGAGCAAGTTGATGGTTTCTTGGGATATTTGACACAAATAGCCCAGCTTCACCACATTCGCCAAGTGTGTGAAGTGCGCACGTTAACCACACTTGAGAATCAGCAAAAAGGTGCACGGGACGGCAGTATGGATGGATGTATGTATGGATGCACGGAAGTGAGGATGTAGCGGGCAACAACTAGAGAAAGAACAATGCCACGATGCACAAGGAAATGACGGTCGCCAAGATGAGCGTGTCCCGTTTTCTCCTGGTGTTGATCTTGGAGATCAACACATTGAGGCCTGGAATGGCCAGAAGCGATCCGAGCATCTTCAGCTGGGCATTGGCAAGGCTCTGGCGCTGGCTGTAGAGCTCGTCCCGGGTGTTGTACGCCAGCTGCAACAAGCGCTCGGCAAACGAGTTGGCCCCGTCCACACGCACTCTCTCGTCGAGGATGTAGGCATTAGAATCGACGGCATCGGCGGTCTCTGTCCGTTTCTTGTGGGCATTGATGTCGGACCGCACTGAGAACAAGAGATTGGACTTGTTGCGCTCGTCTTGGATGTGGCTCTCAATCTTGAGGAACAGTTGACGGTGCTCGTTGAGAATCTCCTTGTGGCGGGAAAGCTGCAGCAATTTGGAGGTGGACACGGTGTTGAGGTCCTGGGACTCGGTGATGCGGTCTAAACGGTGGATGGTTTCGTCCCGTTTCTCCAAGATCTGGCGGATCTGGTTGTGGAAGCGGGTTTCTTCTGGTTCGGGCTGGGGCTGGACATTGGTCTGGAACCGGGAGTATTGCGTGAGCAACAGCTCGGTCTGCTTCTCCAAGTTGAGCGCTTGCGTCCTGGTCTGGGAAAACGTGGCAGAAGACATGAAGAATGAAGGTGTTGGCGGGAAATGGAGCCAGAACAGTTGCTTGGTTACTACCACGTCAACTTTGGTCTTGTTGGCGTGTGCAGGACCAATCCATCGGCTGTGTGCAGTACGGGCCTATTTCCACCAGACATCACCCCAGATTGCCTCTCTTCTCCCAATTCGCCAATGTCCAGCTCTGTTGATGCTTTGAAACAGATTGTTCCTGTCCCGTTGGACTTGGAGGTCGTGGAATCCTACGGCGACCCTCTTGGAAAGGCGCCGGAAGGTCCCCAGACCCCATGGAGAACCGCCATCAGAACACTCAGTACCGTCCAGAAATACAGTGCCTACGGCTTCTGCACATTCTTGGGGCTCCATTTGGCCTCCACCGTGGTGGTGCCCATGATACCGATGGTACTGTTTGAAATCAAGCAGGAGGTGTTCGAAATGGCCCGGTCGGTGTACCAGTCGGTGCCGTTCTTCGAGAGTGCCATGATCATCGGAGCAGCCTCTGTCCACGTGGTGGCGGGCATTGGCATCAGAGTGTCCCGCATGATGTTGAGGAAGCTCAAGCACGACGACTGGCCCCCCAGGAATGCCCTTACCCAGGCGCTCGAGAACCCTGTGATCAAGGACGACACGCGAGATGACATCGGACTTGGAGGCATCACCGGGTTATTGGGCTTGGGGTACCGCAAGTCGTGGATCTCGAGGCAGATCCCCGGCATGGGCCCGTTGGCGTTCTCGGGCTATGTGCTTCTTCCGTTGGTGGTGTACCACTTCACCAAGTTCCGGTTCTTGCCCATTGCTGCGGACGGAGACTCGTCCTTGATAAACTTGCACTACATCACCTACTACCTCAACCACAGCCCACTATGGCTCGGGCCCAGCCTCAATTTTGCAGCCTTGGTGCTGCTTTTGTGGGTCATGATGTACCATTCGGTGTCGGGCTTGTTGAGGCTCAACCACAAGTTCTCCATGAAATGGAAGCGTTTTGGCTACATTGCCATCAACGGCATCACTGCTCTTGGCGTTGCGGCTCTTCTCGTGTACAAGCGCATGCCCATGGACCACACAAGTTACTTTGGCAAGTCGTTTGTGAAGTACCTTAACCAGATATGGTTCTGATGCTGGAGAATATTTTAGACGTGCCGAAGTAACAAACTTCACCAACAGAAAAAGTTCCATACTGCAAAAACTCCAGTTGGCTTATCTCCATCTTGCTCACAATACACGCATTCAATTCCCGGTACACTGAATAGCACACATTCACCATCCCATGATATTGAGCTTGCTTCGTTCACTGTTCCATGTTACTGACCTTACTACGTTCACTGCCCTACTGTTTTTCTGTGCCTCGCTGCCCAACGTGTCATATTGGTTGTGAAAAATCCACATTGGATTGTGAAAATGCCAAATGCCATATTCTCACTATTTTGACTCCTACACATAGACACACGGGCCAGCCAATGGAAGCCCCACTCATTACGCCTCCGCATTGAAGCACTGAGTGTGGCGGTCTGACTCGCCGCCCCTGCCGAGCCGGAGTCGACGTCACTAAAAACACGGGGCCGAGCTACGGGTTTGCGCTGGAAAATTGGAAAGTGAAAAATCGGGCAAAACGGACAAAACGGACAAAACGGACAAAACGGAGGAAACGGACGCAGAAGGAGTCGTGTTTCTGGGGAAGTTTGGCAGTGAAAATTTCCCAGACTCGGGATTTCCTCGACCTCGTTGCAGGCATGTGCCGGTTTTGTTCGCCTTGCAGGACGCTGGCTCACTACGCCAATTACTGGGGGGAACTTTACCTATCCATAATCATTACCTCTATATATACAAACATACTAAGCAGTGGCCGAAGAAGCAGCAGCAGAGGCGCCGACATCGGCGTCGGGGCCCAAGGTGGGCGTCTTGACCAATCTCTTCGACTTGTAGTCCTTGACGGCGGACTTGATGGCGTCCTCGGCCAACATGGAACAATGCAACTTGACGGGGGGCAACGACAACTCCTTGGCAATGGCGGTGTTCTTGATCTTCAAGGCCTCCTCCAACGTCTTGCCCTTGACCAACTCCGTCACGTACGACGACGACGCGATGGCAGAGCCACAGCCAAACGTCTTGAACTTGACGTCCTGGATGGTGCCGGTGGCCTCGTCCACCTGGATCTGCAATCTCATCACGTCTCCACACGCGGGCGCGCCGACCAACCCGGTGCCCACGTTGATGTCGTTCTTGTTCAACGAACCCACATTTCTGGGATTCAGGTAGTGATCCAACACCTTCTCGTGGTAGCTTCTTTTGGCGACAACGGCGCCGAAGGCAGGCACGGCCATGGCAGGGCCCACTGGGCCTGTTATGGTTCTGGCGGTGCTTCTGGTGGCAGCAATAGCTCTGGTTCTTAACACGGCACGGAACATGGCAGGAATAGATGGAGACTGAAGGATTCCGATGACACTCGCTATATATAAAAGGCGGTGGTGGTGCGCGCACTACCTTGCTCCTAAGAGGGGATGATTGGACTGGGAAAGGCGATTAGTCAGTTATCTAGAAAATCGGGGTCTGGCTCCGGCACGTGCGTCTCGGTGCGCGCACGCCGATTGTGTTTCTGGTGTGCGCACGCCGCGGGGAACCTGCCAGTGATGACCCTGTTGCGGCGTGCGGCGCTAGCGGGGACGTGTGCGTACCATCTTTCCTGCCTGCGTTTGCTAGCCCAGGACCCCTAGCGTGGTTGGCCCATTTCGAGCCGGAATTTCCCCGGAAAAAGATCCTCAAGCTCCTGCCACCGTTCTCAGCACCATGGTCCCCTTTTTCCCGCCCAAAAACACCCCCATCCGCCCCTGCACGTCTCCCGGCCCTTCCACGCCATCGCCTCACCTGATACCAGCATTCTGCCCACATTCTCCTGCAGACACGCCCGGTCCAAGAAATTCCTGCAGCTAAGCCCCACACGTGACGCGGCAACTTCCTGAGATCTTATCGTATAGTAACCACTCCACTTCTCTATTATTGAGCCACCTCTACTTCTCTGCTATCCACTATTCTTTCTCTATTGTGTCCCAATGACCTCCACTGAGTTGACCTCCAGTCCTCCCCTGGGCCCGTCGGCTGACTACAGCACCGGTGTCACCAACGGAGACGTGGACTGGTTGTTTCGGGGCAAGTCCAAGAAGTTGACTAAGAAGATGATTAGTAGCGACTGCCGGCCAGAAAAGGACTCCAAGGCAGCGTCTGCTGCCTCTGCCTCGTCTGGTGTTCAGGGATCCGCCTCCAAGTCTCGTCTGGGCTCGAATGGCGCCCTGGAGGGCGCTGGATCTGGCCCTGGTGCTGCAAGCACGGCTGGAGCATCACATGGAAGCACCAACGGAGGCGCCAGCGGAAGCACCAACACACCATCTGCTGGCCCTTCTGCCGCCCCTGAAACCTCCAGCTCTGCCAGAAACTCCTCCACCACCCGTTCCAGCGTCTCCAGCGCCACCACCATCACGCCCGGAACCGGCTCCCCCGCGAGCACCACTGCATCGTCCAATCCCGCACCGGCCACCTCCCCCAAATCCGTGCCCATTCCGGCATCCAAAGACCCTAAGCTGGCCCCGGCCCCGCAGATGAGCCCCACCGATAGGCTGTCCAAGCTTGACATGTTCAAGTTTGGCCGCTCCCGGTCAGCCTCGGTATCCAGTACAGGCCAATCGCCGTTCGACTCCACCCCCAAGCGTCGGGGCAGTTTCGGCTACGGGCCGCTCTCTGCGGGCAACGAGACCGAGAGACTGCGTTCCGGCTCCGTTTCAAGTCAGTCTTCCAACAGCAGTGTCAACAAGAACAACTCCTCGGGCAAAAAGTCGCTTTTCAGCTCGTTGTCATCGAAATTCAAGAGCTCGGGCTCGAGCTCGAATTCCACCCCACAGCATGGTCCCACCTCTTCAATGTCCTCCATAGGCCTCCTCACCTCCGGTATCTTGGGAGGCTCCGAAGAATATATGGTGGCCAAGAGCCTGGACTCCCTCACAAGCATGCCTACAAGCAGGTACCGTTCTGACTCCAGGGACTCATTGTCCTCCTATCATCGCGCCAATGGCAGAGACTCGGTAGGAAGTGAACGAGATGGAATTTCGGGCAAGTTCTTCAAGAAAAATTCCTCGTCTCAGGTACAGCGAGTAATCCTCAACAGAAATAGGTCCAGGATCGATTCGCCCATAGAAGAAATCAACAATACCAACATAAAAAGAGTCGCTTTCGCCATTGAAAAGTTGGAGTATGACCCTCAGCAGCAGATTCCCTCCCGAAGACCAAGGAAAGGAAATGTCTTGATCCCCGAGGATCTTATGGCACCTCCTCCAAGACTTTCCCTCGGCATTTCTCTCAGCGATGGTGCAAGAGCTTGTCAGGAGCCCAAATACACTGAAACTGAATTGCATGCGGCCATCGAGACCCACCATCGTGCTCTCCTCGAAGCCGAAAAGCATGCTCATGAAGCTCATATGTCTGCTAAAAGAATTGCAGCAGAGCTCCAAGCTAAACCAAAAATGCATAAATTCGATAGAGACGATGATCTCGAAGTGGCCGTCGAAAGCAGATTTAATCAAAATAAAGAAGATGGCGTTGACATCGATAGTCCCATCCATGTGCACGAAAATCACTTTGACGGGCCTGAAACTGAAACCGTCGAGACAGAGATTTCTTTGGAAACCGTTTACACCCGTTGTTGCCATCTTCGTGAAATTTTGCCTATTCCTGCCACTTTAAAACAACTCAAAAATAAATCAAAGCCATTACAAGTTCTTAAGTTACTTAATCCCAAACCTACACTCATTGATGTGTTATCGTTTAGTGATTTCATCGCCATCACTCCAATCAACACAGTGATCTTTGACAACGTTAGCATGACGACGGAAATGTTGAAGCACCTTGTTGCATCCTTGCAAAACAATACATCGCTTGAAAAACTTTCGTTGAGAAATGTTGCAATTGATGAGACTGGTTGGGGGTACTTGTGTAAGCTCCTCACTATCAACACCAACATCAAGAAGTTGGATATATCGCAACAAAGAATCAAGAGTGACACCAAACCTAATTGTGTTCGTGGCGCTATGAACTGGAAATTGTTCATTAAGTGCTTGATTTTGAGAGGTGGAATTGAGGAGTTGGTTATCAATGGTTGTAAATTATCGGATGATATATTCGAGAGATTGCTCGACAAAGCCTTGATGAAGAATACCTATAGGTTAGGTATCGCGTCCATTGAATTAAATATGTTCAAGGCCCAAAAGGTGGCTAATTGGATTATTCACAAAGAATCGAAATGTGTTGGTGTTGATATCGCCTTCAATGATATGAGCCAAGGACAACTTGTGCCTTTTATTAAAGCTTTCAAAAAGCGCCCTGATTCCAAGCTTATTTTCTTCTCCTTGCATTCAACCAACTTGTCCAATATTGAACAAACTAGCGAGTTACTTGATGCGTTGAGCCATATTGAAACCTTGAGATTTTTGGACTTAAGCTCGTTGCCAGGATTATTCCCTTCTATCATTTCGAAATTGAGAGAGTATTTGCCAAAATTTGCAAGCTTGAAACGTATTCATTTTGATTTAAACGAATTATCGGTACAAGCGATTACAGCTATTGCTGATATCATTCCAAAGGTCTCTGGCTTGTTGCATGTGTCCTTATTGGGTAACAGGAACTTGGATGACCATGCTGCAGGCAACTTGTACACAGCAGTGAAGTTGTCAAAGTCCATCTTTTCATTGGACCTAGACTATGACTTGGTCCCTGATGAATTATCTCAAAGAATTGCATTCTATTTGATGAGAAACATGGATCTGGTCATGGTCGAGGTTAGTGAAGGAGGAAAGAACACCAAGACTTTACCTAATAACGGTGACGGAAATGATGAATTGATGTTTGATGGATCTTTGTTGATGCAAACGGCAGAAAAGTTGTTAATGGAAAGTGAAAAGCAGAACCAACAAGAAGATCTCAAGATAAAGAAGTTAGTCACTGACGCTATGATTGAACGTACTAGATCTGTGCGGACTGATATACATCAAAGTATCGACAAATTGTTTTCACAGAGAAATCAAGGTACTTTATCTTTGGAAGGAAAGGAAACCTTGTTGAGATTTTGTTTGTTGGACAGTTCTTTGGAGAAATTAGTTCACTTGTTCGAAGAGCGTGCCAGAAGAGAATCTGAAGTGGAGTCTAACAAATCCAGTGACCTTCCTGAGATATCGTTGCGGAGAATTGTTTTACCTTCCCAAGATCAATTGCACAAGAGCTCAAACGAATTGATCACTGCAGGCCCAATCTTATCACCTCATAATACAGAAAAAGCCAACCCTATATTCATGCTCAGTTCTGAACTGGACCAACCTCATCAAGTTGTTATTGAAGCCTCAGGCGATGGCACTCACGTTCCAATTGACAATTCTACTGGTAGACCTGTTTTGATGAGATCCATCAGTCACACTTCTATACAAGCCAAGGAACAGGAGCAAGAAGAGGGTGAGTTCCACAGATTGGGATATTTGATTCAACAAAAGAAACATACACACAACGAGGAAAATGGAACAACGGGTCCTCCCAAGGTCGACATTATTCCAATGCTTAACCAGTTGCCTTCAGGCTCAGAGCTTAGAGAAGCTATTGTATCTGCAAAGGGTATTGAGTCCATTACGGAATTGATTCATAACCTTAGTACAAATCGAGTTACCTTGGAGAACTTTTACCGCTCGATCAAGAAGAAATCTTCTGAAGAAGATATCGACAAGGAATCCGATTCAATTGACTCTTGTGGAGATGCTAACGAGAACATTGCAGGAGCAGAATCAGTCACGGCCGTGGTTGATGAAGTGTATGAAAAATTGTTGAACGACGCCGAAAGAGTGAGACTGAATCGGAGTGAACAGGGTTAGATGTTAGACAATCAAGGACATACACTCCTTTACATTTTTCTACACCTCGAGATATATAGTAAATACATCATGGAAGAAGCAATCCCACCAGCAATGACATTGGATGGATTCTTATTTATTCCACAATTACTTGAACACTTGGTCAGTAGGAATGACAAAAGAATGAACATAGGCTACAATTATTATCAAGAATTACCTTTATATTACTATAAACCGTATTATTGACACGCTTATTGAGCAGCTTGGAACTCAGCGATCTTCTTGGAGATCTTAGCTTGTCTCTCAGCCTTGGTCAACTTAACTTGTCTGTACTTCTTGGACTCAGCAGCGTATTGCTCCTTGGTGAACTTCTTCTCAGTTGGCTTGAAGACTGGGTCCTCTCTGATCTTGGAGTGAGCCTCAGTGTAGATCTCCTCGATGTCCTCGGCCTCAACCTCGTCAGCAATGTAGTTTCTGAACAAGGTCTTGTACTTCTCCTCATCGTCGTCCATCAACTCCTCGATGTACTCAGCAACGTGACCACCGAAGATGTACTTTCTCAACAACTCAGCGTCCAATTCCTCGGACTCGATATCCCAACCTGGGAATCTCTTGGCAGAGTGTGGAACGTACAAACCACCGTCGGAAGCACCCTTCAAGACACCGAAGATTCTGGCACCGGTGGTGGTTCTTTGCAAACCAATGTCCAAGAAGACCTTGAATGGTCTTGGGCTGTCCTCGACGGCCTCGGTCAACTCGAACTCACCCTCGACCTCTTCGACACCCTTGTAGGTCTCGTCCAAGCCCAACTTTTGCAAGGCTCTTCTGGCAACCAACAAACCGGTAGCGTAAGCAGCGGACCAGTTGGTCAAACCGTGGTTGATACCGTACTTTGGCAACTCGTGGGAGTAGGCAGCGGTCAAAACAACATCACCGGTAATTTGGGAGGAGACGATTTGAGCAATGATGTCCTTGTTGGTGATTCTGACAACCAATCTGTACTTAGGGGTGTTGTACTTGGCCTTGTGTTGGGTGACCAATCTCTTTCTTTGGTAGTAGTCGGTCTTACCCTCCTGTCTTCTACGGAAAGGGGTTTGGAAACGAGAGTGGTAAGAGGAAGTCTTCAAGAGCTTTTGGAAAGGCATTGTGATTAGTGACGTTGAAGTGAAAATTTGTGCGAGCTTCAACCTTATGTATAAAAATTTTCAGAAAAAATTTTCAGTTTGGTGAGGGCACGACGCAGCGCGATGTAGGTGATTTGGATGAGGGTCCTGCGTAATTGTGCGACTGGTGCGTATGTGCGAGTCTGGGTTTGGGGAGGTGGTAGAGATGAAGACCACACGGAGACGGTGGAATGGGTAGAAGAGGAATTCATGGCCGAAGCGCAGACAAGTAGATTCAGATTTTACAATCTGTAAAAATCGGGGAATTTTGGATATCGTAAGGGAATTTATACTGAAGAGTTTGGTGATGCTATGAGTGCGATTTCAAGGTAGTCCATTAGGCTGCAATAATATGACATATTAATATGTTGCATCAGAGGATTTAAAGCGCTGAAATATATTGAACTGGAGTTGAATAAATATTTCGTGCCTAGAGCTTTATTCAGTGTGATTTAGTGGTTATTCTTATATTGAAGGCGACCACTAGTGATAATTTTATTTCTACATTAATTCGTAGCCTTTAATAAGTTAATTTTAGCTCAGTCATCGACCAGATTAATCGAAGGATATGTTGTCATGCACATGGCAAATATCTATTCTTCCATTCTTCCATTCTTCCAATAACCAGCACTGACCAGACCAATAAATAACTATACCCGGTTTTCAACAACAACCCAAGTTTAATTTCCACGATTTCGTTCCCTGGTTTAGACTCTTCCTATTATAACTCCATACCTCCGTAGGATCACATCTTGATCTACTCTATTCTCCATCCGTGCTACTAGTTCTAACACACTAGTAGTACCTCCTTGAATGAAGCTCTCGTCTTACCCAGGATTTCATAAAAAGGAGTTTTACCTCTTCCTCCATACTAGTATTTCGTTTAAGATCTCTTCACCCATCTAATCATTCTCTGTATCACCATACTTCAGTTCCTATTCAATTCCACTTCTAACTCTTCCATCAAATGGCTCTTTGGCCGAGCGGTTAAGGCGGTAGACTCAAGTTCTACTATCGTAAAGATGCGTGCGTTCGAATCGCGCAGGAGTCATTATTTTTGCTTTTTCTGGGCAAAATTATTATCACCTGACTCATAAATAATAGAACAGCTTTGTGGTCGGTGCACGTCCCAATATAAAGGCACTCTTATCTTCCTCTTTCCATTCACCAATGTCAGACCCTGCCATCACCTCCCTCCTAGATACTGATCTCTATAAGTTGTTCATGCACGCTGCCGTGCATCAGCATTTTATGGGGGTCAATGTCGTCTACCGTTATAAAAATAGAACGCCCGAGATGGTGTTCAACCAGAAGGCCATTGACTGGCTCAAGGAACAGATCTTGCTATTGGGAAACTTGACGTTCTCTGAGGAAGAAATAGCCTACTTGCACAATGCCTTGCCCCAATTGCCTGCTGAATATTTGCACTACTTGAAGGATTTCAAGCTCGACCCTCAAAGTCAGATCCGCTATACTGGAACAAGCTTGGCCGATTTCGGCATTGAGGTCGTTGGCGACTGGGACAAGACCATCTTGTACGAGATTCCTCTTTTGGCATTGGTTTCGGAGGCTTACTTCAAGTTCGTCGACACCAATTGGAATTATGACGGCCAATACGAATTGGCCCAATCCAAGTGCGAGCAGCTCTTCAACAACGATTGTGCCTTCAGCGAGTTTGGCACGAGAAGAAGACGCTCTCGCAACACTCAGGACTTGGTGGTGCGGACCTTAAAGGAATTCTCCGTGAGCCACCCCAAAAGCTCCCTTCTTTTGGGCACTTCCAACGTCTTTTTCGCTAAGAAATACGACTTGAAGCCTCTGGGAACCGTTGCCCATGAATGGTACATGGGCATTGCATCCAAGACTCAAGACTATGTCAATGCCAACCGTTTGGCCATGGACTACTGGCTTGAAACCTTCGACACCAAGTACGCTGGACTTGCCTTGACCGATACTTTCGGCACCGATTCCTACTTGAAAGTGTTCGGAAAACCTTACACCGACTACTATGCTGGTGTCAGACAGGACTCAGGTGATCCCGAATTGTATGCCGAAAAAATTGCAAAGCACTTTAACAATTTGGGATACCCACCAAAATCAAAAATCATTTGCTACAGTGACTCTTTGAACATTGAGAAATGCTTACAATTGAAATTGAAAACAGACTCTCTCGGAATGATTCCTACTTTTGGCATTGGTACCTTCTTCACCAATGATTTCAAGTCATTGGATTCTCCCAATGTGAAATCTGCCCCATTGAATATTGTCATCAAGTTGAAAGAAGTAGATGGCAACTTTGCCATAAAAATTAGTGATAATGCTGGCAAGAATATGGGTGACAAATCAACTGTCGAGAGGGTGAAGAGGGAAGTTGGTTATCAGGAAAGAGACTGGGTTGAGGGTGATGAAAGTAAGAGATGGTGAAAATGCCAATGTATGAATGTGAATGTGAAGCACTAGCGTGCGAAGAACATAATATAAAATTCTCCCAGTGTGCCAATAGATGCTGATGGTATTGTTACGAATTAAAACTTTTTATCTCCAATAGAAAATGAACGATGTCTAAAATTTTGTAAAATTTTCAAAAATCTTAAAATAATGCAGAGGAACTAGGAAAGGAATAGTATATTGATTTGATCAAGTTTACGATAGAATGTATAATAACGAGCTGGAATACTACTGTTGCTCGGATAGTACCAATTGGTGCATGATTGAATTTAAAATTCCTAAAAAAATTAAAATTGCTCAAGAATTATATGAAATTAATAGGAGACCATTTCGAATTCTGTTTAGGAGTAATCAGGAAGCTGAGTTGCAATTGAATGCATTTGGACAGTACTAAGCATTTATATTACACCGTAGGGAAATAGATTGAGGAAACTTTTAATACCTACCGCAATGGTTATTTCTAGAACCATAGGACACAGGCCAAAATTTATTAGTCCGAACAATAAAATCAGATCATTCTGAATCCATTGTAATATATAACACATCTTGCCTCAGGGTTTGACGTCTTTACGGTACTGCAGCTTCTTCACCCTCCAAATTGTTTGTGCTCATCGCACGACTCATAATCTAGCTGTAACTACTACCCTAGTCATAGTAATGGAATTGAACCAAGAACACTTACTACAAGCTCTAACGCTAGCCAGTTCTCCAGAGAGAACTTCCAAGCAGCAAGAAGCAGAGGCACAGTTGAAATTGTGGGAAGTAGTCCCAGGGTATCACCATCTTCTTCAACAAGTCTATCTCTCCCACGAACTCCCATTGCAGGTCAGATGGCTCTCTGTCATTTGCTTTAAGAACGGAATCAATAAGTACTGGAGGTCTTCGAAGCAGTATGCCATAAGCCCGGAAGAAAAGGAGCAAATAAGGGCCAATGTGTTCAAGCTGATCAATGAGAAGAACAACCAGCTCATGATCCAAAATGCTCATGCCATTGCTAAGATCTCTCGTTTCGACTTCCCCAACGATTGGCCAATGTTGTTTTACGACTTGACCCAAAGTTTGAACGGTTTCATCCATGCAGAAGACTTTGTTTCTACCGATAATATTCTTATAATTCTCAACAGAATCGTCAAGATGATTTCTCTGGTTAGAATAGGCAGAAACAGAAGTGCCATGCACGAGGAAGTCGGCCAAATAATTCCAATTCTCATCGACATTTACGTATCTTCCTTTCAACAATGGACTTCAAACTTGAACTTGACTTTGATGCAGATTTGCTACTTAGCATTGAAGAACTTGAGAAGAATCTTGCCTGAAATTTTTGATTCAGCTTCAGATGACCCACAAATAGTCAAGTTCCTTGAAACTACGGTGGATCATATGCAACTCTTGATCATGAAGCATGACAAATACTCTTCTGATTTGATCGAACGTTACGTCAAATGCTACAGTAAATTATACTTGGATCTTATCAATTCCAATACCACCAATTTTGTTCTTTTGCCTTGCTCCAAGAAAATCTTATCTACCTACATGTCTTTGTTGGAACATAAGGCGGATTTGATCTATAACAGCAACGAGGAAAACGACTTTTGGGAAGTCCTTGCTTTGAAGGGGTTCTTGATTTTGAAGAGAATCATCACATACTTATTCAAGAAAGGAGCTATCAGTTTGAAGCAAAGAAACAATAAGGCCGAAGTTGATAGAGCCATATCCGAGTTGAAGGAATACTTCTCGATAGATTTGCTCAAGAATTTCTGTGATTTGATAATTACTTGGTACCTCAAGCTCAAGCCATCCGATATTGAGAGCTGGGCACTCGAGCCTGAGGAATGGTTGAATGAAGAACTTTCTGCAAAATGGGAATATCAAATTAGAGCATGCTCGGAGAACCTATTCCAAGACTTAATTAAGTACTTCAGAGACGAGTTGGGCGATTTTGTAATCCAAAAGATGTCCAATACAATCACAGCACAGCCATCTGTCACTTCCAATAATATTTCCGAAGAGGTACTTGTGGCAGAC
Organism: Suhomyces coccinellae; assembly: GCA_030565345.1. Classification (NCBI taxonomy): domain Eukaryota; kingdom Fungi; phylum Ascomycota; class Pichiomycetes; order Serinales; family Debaryomycetaceae; genus Suhomyces; species Suhomyces coccinellae. Next base: position 351,272 of record JAJMBP010000008.1, on the reverse strand, counting down.
TCCATTTTCTGCACATTTCAATTATCAAGTCATTCACTTGCAGACCAAGTCAATTTTGACAACTTATTAACCAGCATTTTCCTTCCCCATGGATACAACAGTAGCAACAAGATAATTCAAAGAAGAATTTGTTTGATTTTGAACGAATGGGTTCCTGTCCAATGCTCCAACGAGAGCCGCGTCGAAGTGTACAAGCTTTTAAATCACTTTCTCTCTACCTCAACTGACAGAGTGGTTTTCCTTTCAGCTATCCAAACATTTAAGGTCATTATTAACGACTGGGATTTTGTCAAGACAGATTTCAAGCCATACTTGAATGATACAATTACGCATATAATCAGCGCATTGGGCAAAGTTAACATTGTTGAATCCAAATTGTACATCTTAGACGTGATTTCAGTCATCATTGAAAGAAACAACCCATTATTAAGCAGAGATTCTCTCTTTCAGATTTTACTGATCATTCCACCGTTATGGGAAGCAGCCAACTCCTCCGACCACAACGAGGCTATATTGAGAAATTCATTATTGAGATTATTGAAGAGTTTGGTAATTTCATTGAATGAGAATTCTATCGAGGCTCACTCTTTCATCATTCCAGTTATTGAGAACTGCTGCGCACCAGAGTCAAGAGATTATTCTTTATTATCAGAAGATGGTTATGATTTGTGGTTGGCCATTTCCCAATTTAACCAAGGAGCATATGATGGACCCTTTGCTAAGTTGTACGAATTATTACCATATGGTCTTGAGAACTCCACCGAAATCTTGCCTACGATATTGTCAATTGTCAGAAGTTATTCATTATATGATTTCCCATTTTTTGACTCAAGTGCCAACAACCAGTTGTTCAGTACACTCTCAAAATACTTGGACACCATGAGAGATGATTCCTTCAATATTTTCATTGCTAATATGGATATTCTTTTCCTCAAGTTGTCAGATAATGAGAAATTCATTGAGAATTTGATCAGCACCGGCTTATTCAACGCCATGTTACAATATTGCTACAGTGAAAAGCAGGCGATCTACCAGATCAACAAACTATTCTTGGTTTTCTCAAGATTAGGCAATTATCCACAAATGTTCTTTAAAATCCTCAACCACCTAAATGTGGATATCAAAGACTTTATTGCCTTGTGGTTGCGTGTTTACACAAACAATGGAAATCCCAGAAATAAGAAAATCAATTTAATGGCATTGGTAAACCTCACATCCTTTGCCGTGGTTTCCTCCGTTCCTTTGACAACTGAGTTACTTGATGTGGTCAAAAAGACATTATTTTTCCTTGAAGAGGTCAATGAGTCCAATGATGGTGTGTGTGATGCTTACAAGCAAGACTTTGTATACGAGGATATCGATGATTATTCTTACTTGGATGCCGATATCAAGCCAAACGGTGAAAAGTTGAGATACGAGCGTTTGCTTGAAACTAAGGATCCAGTCTACAGTACTAATCTTAAGAGCTTTTTGAAGGAGAGACTTGAAGCAGTGAGACAAGCAACTGGTAATGGGTTTGCAAGTATTGTGGACGACCAGTATGTGAGGGATCAATTGGGCCTTTAGATTGGAAAACTGGGACAGTTCATTAAAAATGTGCAAAATAGAGTTGATTTTATTGAATTTCAATAGAAAGCAAAAGTTAGAGACGATTACATTTTTCCCATGAGAACGAAGTATATATTTATAGAGTACATAACTAAAAAGTGATAAACCAAATTGAATTACAATTGCATGCAAATAGTCTAGCCATTTAAGTAGAAGGAGAAGAATTCGCCTTAAACGAATAGATTTTAGCAATAGGGTAAATATATACCTAGCACTTATTGGTGCGACATTGGTTTAAATCATGTTACAAGCTCAACTGAAAATTCAATAAAATTGAATTCTACTGCAGAAAACTTTCAACAGAAACTTAGAAATACAGCTGATAACACGATAGGCTATCTATTTGACAATTGGGCCCATTGGAGCCTCTCGGTTCCACCACCCAAAATACCTATATCTCATGACACACAACCCGCCATGGAAATGCACCAAAGTGACGAAGACACACGAAGAGTGTACAGTTTATCCCACAACGGATACAACTATCTATGGCTTCATTCATTCACCCACCCTTCCTCTCTAACTTCTCTACCTCCCACCCTCCACTTTCCAATGTCGCATGTCGCGTTCACACAAACCACTCCTAAAATCGGTGGCAACAATTCACCTAAACCTATACCTGCCATCATGTTCAGAAACAACTACGACAACGATTCAGTCACATATTCTCCTACAGGAAGGTTGTTTCAGGTGGAGTACGCCTTGGAGGCCATCAAACAGGGCAGTGCTGCCGTGGGCCTTGCGTCCAAGGACCATGTGGTGTTGGTAGCGTTGAAGAGAAACGCCGAAGAGTTGGGGTCATATCAGAAGAAAATCATCAAGGTGGACGACCACATGGGAATTGCGTTGGCCGGATTGGCGCCTGATGCCCGTGTCTTGTCCAATTACCTCAGAAAGCAGGCGATGAGCTCCAAGATGATATTTAATAGACCTTTGCTGACGTCCAAGGCAGTGTTGTCCATTGCCGACAAGGCGCAGGAGAACACGCAGTCGTACGGGTCCAGACCGTACGGTGTGGGCTTGTTGATCTCGGGCTACGATGAGACTGGCGCCCATCTCTACGAATTCCAGCCTTCTGGCTCGGTGTTGGAGTACTACGGTGCCGCCATTGGCGCCAGATCCCAGGCAGCCAGAACCTACTTGGAGCGGAACTTGGAGACCATCCGCGAAACCGAGACTGTGGAGCAGTTGATTGTGCACGGATTGAACGCGTTGAGAGACACCTTGTCGCAAGACGTCGAATTGACCTTCAAGAACACCTCGGTCAGCGTGGTGGGTAAGGGTACCGACTTCATCATATACGACGACGACAACGTGCAGCAGTGGTTGGACAAGTTGGACTCGGTCTCGAACGCCAGAAACAGACAAGATGAAGACGAGGATAATGCCAATGATGACAATAACGAAGCTCCCGCAGCCCAGGAGGAAGACAGAATGGAAACCGACGAGTAGGCTCTAAGCTCGATGCGTTGATCGTATAATCTTCTAATATATACAGAATAGACGGGTGTTCAAGACAGTGCGTCTTGGGTGTAGTATGTGCAAGTATGGAGAGAATAAAGAAAGAAAAGGCGTTAGGATGCTGTGGTGATTCAATTTTATAATGCAGTCAATGGTGAAGACTTGATGCTTCGATTGCATTGAATTCATATGTCTTGGTGATTCAATGCAAAATTATTGAGTTGATATTAATGATTAAAGTTGTATGAATCTAGTGTGATTTACAAGATCACTGCTTGATTTGTTCCTCATTACGCTGTTTCATGGCCACCTTCTGGATGTACTGAAGGCATTCCTGTTGCATTTCGTTGAGTTCGTTATTCAAAACATCAGGATTATGGAAGATATCCTTTTGCTGGATATCAGCGATCTTGGCTCGTATGTGTTTGAGATGCTTGTCAATGGAGTCCTTTTCTTCCTGTTCCATTAAGCTTCCAAATTGAAGAATGGCATTTTCGGTATCAGTACATATAATCTCGGCTCTTGAAGCATGCTCATAGTACTTTCTTGCTTCAGAATCCTTCTCCTTGTTGGCAGCACTTTCGTCAAGAATTCGCTTTACCTCCTCTTCTGAAATGGCAGTTTCGCCAGAAACTTGAATAGAAACCGTGTTCTTGCGGTCATAGAATTCCAGATCCTTGGGATAGGGTGTTCTATCGGTGGCAGAAACGTTAATGATACCATCGGCATCAATTCCGAAGTTCACTGCGATTTGTGGACTTCCTTTCGGTCCAGCAGGAATATTCGACAACTTGAAGTTACCGATCAACTTGTTATCCTTGACCAAAGATCTCTCACCCTGGAAAACGCGTATTTCCACTCCAGTTTGCCCATCTACTGCTGTTGAGAATATTTGCTCTTTCTTAACAGGAACTGGTGAATTTCTGGGGATCAATGGACTGAAAAGACCACCATATGTCTCTATTCCCAACGACAATGGAGTGACATCAAGGAGCACCACGTTCTTGATCTGACCCGATAAAACGGCTCCCTGAATGGCTGCTCCCAACGCAACGGCCTCGTCTGGGTTAACTGCAGTGCTGGGCTTCTTTTTGAACATATCCTCCACCACGCTTCTGATTTTGGGCATTCTTGTCATGCCTCCCACGAGCAATACTTCATCTATGTCTCTGATATTCAACTCGGCATCACGGACACATTTTCTGACTGGCTCGAAGGTCTTGCTAATGAAATCGCTGGCCATGTTGTCCAATTGGTCTTCGGTAAGCCTGATTTTTATGTGCTTATCTTCTGTGATGAAAGGGATGTTGATTTCGGTTTCCTTGACGGTGGACAATTCGATCTTGCACCGTTCGGCCGCCTCTCTGATTCTCTGGACAGCTGGACGGTCACCCAGAATATCCAATCCGTTGTTCTCTTTCTTGAAGGTGTCCAAAATGTAGTTTAAGAGTAGAATATCCACATCCTCTCCACCGAGATGGGTGTTTCCGTTGGTGGCCCGTACCTCGAACACTCCACCCTCAATGTCAAGGATGGAGATGTCGAAAGTGCCTCCTCCCAAGTCAAACACTGCCACTACTCCGTCACGGCGAGTTTTGTCCATACCGTAGGCCAATGCAGCGGCCGTGGGCTCGTTAATTACACGGAGAACCTCCAACCCCACCAATTTGCCAGCATTTTTGGTAGCTTGACGCTGGGAATTATTGAAATAGGCAGGAACCGTCACCACGGCGTGTTTGATGGGGAGTTGGTCTCCGTGGAGATGGCTTTCTGCGATGTGCTTCATCTTCTCGAGAATTAGGCCACCAATCTCAGCCGGAGGAACCAGTTTTCCCCAAGACGTGGCTACCCAGGCATCTCCACTGCCACTAGGAACGATATTGTAGGGGTTATTGGGCAAATCCCGCTGAATCTCTTCGTCCAGGTACTTTCTGCCCATCAATCTCTTGGTGGCAAAAAAAGTATTTTGAGGGTTAATGGCAGCTTGACGCTTAGCGGACAAGCCCACCAAGGGCTTGTCCTCAGAGCCGTCTTTCGAAGTGAAGGCCACGACTGACGGAGTGGTTCTTTGACCCTCTTCGTTTTCGAGGATTCGAGGCTCGTTAGCCTCCACAATTGCCACAGCTGAGTTTGTGGTTCCGAGATCGATGCCTATAACGGAATGGAGCTTGCGAGAAGCGCATGCCAGACCTCGGAATGGCCTCTTTAGGGCTCCGATTGTGGACCTGAATGCTGTGGTTCTGATCATGGCGGTAGTGAGTAGAGAAATGGTAGTAGAATAGGGAAAAAAGATAGTGAGGGTCGCGAGGGTACGGTTAAAAGATAGCGAGAGTAGTGAGAGAATTGCGGAGAGTTAGCGAGGAATGTGATCGAAGAATCAAAGAGAGAAAGTAGAGATGGAAAGGAAGGACTAGGGCTAGATTGTGGGATTAGGGATAGAAAAATGTATTTTTTGGCGCTACGACAGGAAGACATTATTAGGGAAAGCTTATGTCTGGTATAAGTGTAGAGATGTTGTAGAGTTGTAGAGGTAGTAGTTTATTGGTTGCCTGATGTTTTGCGAGAGTAATAGCGAGAGATTAGTGCGAGTAGTCAGAATGAGTAAGAGCCTGGACAGAAAAGCAAGCAAGTAATTGTGAGAGTGTGACCGGGACTAGTTTTACAAAGATTGTATATGATTGAACATGCATTTTTCTTTGATTCTAAACTAGTCTTTCAGATGGGCCCTTTGTGGTGGATATGAGTTCGACAAAGTGAACGTGCTTATTTTTAAGTCTTTGTACAACTAATAATTACAACGATAGTATTTAACCTAGTATATTCTTGAACTTACATTGAGGTATGATGTAATAAGGCTTAAATATATTCTTGTACTCACATTGATGTATGCTTGGTAATAAGGCCGACATATATTAAGAATGCCGAATTTTGGAGTAGCTAGAGTTGAAATGTTATAATGGGAACTGAATTTTCTAAAATTATGCTTATTGGAAATATATAGGTATTGCAAGCAGGTACTTGCCTCTAACTTCGATCTGTTTTCAGATTGTGTCTGAAATTGTTTGTGTTATCTGTATCTTTAACACTGAATTTGAGTTGAGAATACTGAAAATGCTTATGCTAGTTGGATCACCAATTCCTATGATTTCTCACCCTATTAAGATCTCCAGTTTGCAAAGTAGATGTGAAATGGTGTTTCGTTGTATTCATAATGTGTCAATTCTCGTAATGAACCAACCCATTCTCATCCAAATCCCGGAAATATAATAAGAGATTGTCGAAACCAGCAAGTTCGGAGATTTTCAAAATGTAGGATCTGCCAGGAGATTTTGACTCTAAATCTCTGAAGCGAACCACCCTTGTATCTCTATTGGCCACATCAAAAATCTTGCAATAATCTCCTCCTTCTTCGTAGGCAATCAAGAAACCAAGAAGTGGCTTTCTTGCTCCTGTAAATATAGGTGCATACTCATAGATCACCAAAGACCCTGGTTCAATAACTCCAGGTACGCACTTATATCCATCGCTAATAATTTTAAATGTTTCCAAACTTGAAATATCTGAACAGAATAAATCCTTGATTGTAGACAAGTGAATAAAATTGTTCAATTGCTGTATTCCCTTTTCAAATCCGGGACAATGAATCGCCAAAGAAACCGCTGTGATTCTCTCCATGGTGAAAAGTTTCAATAACTCTTTAATGAATAGAACTTCCTGTGATGTCCAGACATCCACATGATGTCCCTTGTTCTCTATAAATGACCAAACCAAACCTGGTTTTATTTCGAAACAGAGTTCCTCCACTAGATGAGTGATAGTAAATGGCCTCATTAACTTTCTCATCGCTTCTCTTCGTAAGCTCCTGTTGGAAGCTTCCTGTAATATTCTTTGGTATTGATCCTGATCTACCATTTGGGGCATAGAAACCTCGTCTCTGGAAATTTCAATGCGAGTCAAGTAAAATTCATTGATAACGACGTTTCCTGGAATACACTTGAAGTTGAAATTTGTCGGAGGTTCCAGCCCGATTTGAAAGGAGTACTGAGATAAATTCTCTCGGAGGATCTTGACCACAATAGAATTCAACACAAGAAAACTGCCACAGCTTCTCATGGCATAAGCTCCCAAAATGTTGTAGCTCAGGAAAAATTGGGCATAGTAGGGTTCTCCAAAACCTGAATGGAAAATACTCCTAATAATGGCCAAAGTACATATTTCCATGAGGAGAAAGAAGTGTTTCTTTCCGCTGAACTTGATGCAATTTCCCTCTAAGCCAATGCCTTTAGCACGTCCCCGTAATAGGTACCCTCTGAGTAATTTCTGAACTCTGGCTCGACTCCCAATTAGGGCCTCTCTTCTTTTATGGACATGTTTTTGAAAATTCTTGTTGAAATGGGCAATTTTGAACCAGAAACGTTCGTAGTCTACCGTTTCACTTGGATTTCGGGTCTCTTTATGGATCCATCGCAAAGCAATGGCAAAATTGTGTCGTACTGTGAGGGTCTTCAATATGCCCAATTTTCGGAACAAACCACCTGCACCTCCATATGATGCCTCCAAGGCATCAAAGTAGAGACGATTAGTAATGGGTAAGTACTCTTTGTCCACAAACATATCGAGAAATGCCTCCATATCCATTTTTGAATTAATTTCAGAGGTGTCTATTTGGGTCACCAAACGGTGGGCTTTGGCACTGTATTGGAGCGACTTAGCTCGGAAATCACTCACAGGTCCAAATTCCAGCTCCAACTCGTAATCCACTATAATTCCTCCCCATTCCCGGTCATAAATGGCCTTCCACACTGACTGAGACTGGGCAAGAACCCGATGTAAACCAAGGCAAGTTAGGGACAAATTGGTGACTTCTTCCATAGAAAGACCACCATGTCTGACAATTAGCTCCCACACTTCAGGCGGAAGCGATTCAAGACCCATTACAATATCAGAAGGGCACTATTTGTGGAGAAGGATGAGAGATGTAGTAGTCCATCGCACTAAGATTTTGATATTTTTCAGATTCACCTAACCATCTACACAACCATGGGCAAAAGACAAGGCCAAGGCGGCGGAGGCAAGCAAAAGAAGCAGAAGGTGGCAGGTTTCATCGATCCCAATACCAGAGGGGTCTATGCTACATGCAATCGGGGCCGGGAGCAGCAGTGTCGCAAGGAGTTGATGAATCTTTTGAGTGAGAAGGTTGAAGAGTACTTTGATACTGAGGCCCAAGACGGCGAAGATGACGAGGAGGAAGAACAAGAAGAGCCAGAAAAGGCATTAAGTATTGAGGATCAGATCAAAAAGGAGCTTGAAGAGCTCAAAGAGGTCAAACGGTCTAAACAAGAGCTTCTCAAGCCTATTGACTTGGGCTGCGAGTGTCTCGTGTTTATCAAGACAAGAAAACCCGTGGTTCCTGAGATATTGGTCGAACGCTTGTGCCAGGAGAGCTTGGAAACCTCCAGAAAGTCTACCAGATTCACCCAGAAACTCACCCCAGTTACTTTCTCAGTAAGTGCATCGCTTGAAGAGTTGCGTAAGTTGGCCAAGATCGTGTTGGCTCCTCACTTCCACAAGGAAGTGGACCAGAAACCCTACAAGTTCGCAATTCAGATTACCAAGAGAAACTTCAATTCGATTCCACGGGCCGACATGATCAGGACAATTGCCGAATGCGTTGGCCATGACAAGGGCCATTCGGTGGACTTGAAAAAGTACGATAAGTTGATTCTCGTGGAGTGCTACAAAAGTAATATCGGGATGAGTGTTGTGAATGATTATTTGAAGCTTGAGCGGTTCAACTTGCAGCAGATCTTCGAGAAGAACGCCAAGGACGATGGGGTTTCTCGGGTGAAGCCAAAGGACAACAAGAAGGACAAGCAGGACGAAGAAAAGGCCGAGGAAAAGGAGGAAACGGCAGAATCGCAGGAATGAGCTCATGGTGACCTATTCTGCTAAAATTTTGGGGTAACTCAAAGTACCAATACACCCCAAAGAAGCCAATTAGTATCATAGCTCTATTAGACATATAGCCAAATAGAAATAATATTCAACAAGAAGTATAATAGACAGAATCATGGTTTAGAGAGGTACGTTAATATCCAGCAAGAGGAACAATAGGTACAATATGTTTCATAGGAAAGTTAAAATCCAACAAGCAGAAAATAACGACAACAATATAGTCTCATGTTTTAACAGAACCAATTAGAAACGAAAACCATAGTTCACGGCCCTTAATGGCCAGAAGGAATCTCTTTTATTCAACCTATTTAGCAAGACGCTGAGCGAATTCCACGGCGTCCTTCCATGCCAACCAGTCAGCTTCACGGTTCGGTATCAAGCCCATATTGGACAACTTGTAGACTCCCACGGCCATGTTGAGTAACTGACACACCACAAACACCACCTTGGCCTGCAAAATGCCCGAGCTGTTAGCAGGAGTGACCAATTGACGGAAGTGTTCGTTAGTTTCGGTGAAAATGGCCTTGATGGGATTCCACAACAACATGAAAGCCATGGTCATGGGAATGATTTGAAGCGAATTTCCAGTCATGTAGCTCATGATAAGCGTCATAGGAAGAGATTTTGCTGGGCCCACGGCAATTTCCCACGCCTTCTTGGCCTTTAATTCTGACACTTGGGCGTCGTCTTGATGAGTGGGACGAGTGGTGGTGAGTTTGGAGGCCTCGGTGGCGAAACCAGGTGGAAGACTGATGTCTTTGAATGCTTGAGGGGCGATGATGGTGGGATTGAGAAGCTCTTGCATGAGTACGGGTGTTTTGATGGAATGGTGGTGGGCAAAAGTGGATAGAAAGGTGGTAGTGCAGTGAGAACGAATTAGATAGTGAGAGGAATCTTAGTGAGTACGGTGAAAATAGAAGAGCGGACAGAAAATCGAGAGAAATTAAAAGTGTAGTACAGAGACTTGATCAGATTTAGAGTGAAGCAGCCAGGGGATATCAGTTCTGCAGGCTCAAATGGGCTAGAGTTGTAGAAGCTACAGGCCAGGATTAGCGGGAAATAGAGGGAGTAATTAGTGAGAAATGGTGACAACTTCTTAGTGAGAAATTGAGAGAAATAGGCATAGTGTTTGTATGGGCATTAGAAGTTCAATTAGTGAGAAAAATAGCCATTGGCCTCGTATGACTGATAATGGGGGAGATATTCAATTAACATAGGAGGAGACCTTCAATGACTGTGAAGAATGATAGTGTCATCGGAAAATTGCAAGAGATGTTCAAGCATAAAGAGTACTGAGAATAGTGAGTGCAAAGAATATTAGACAGGTAGAGAATAGCGTGAAAGTTGGAAAGATAGAGTCAGATCTAGCAGGAATTAATAAAAAGATTCATTAGTAAGGTAAAAGAGAACTTAACTAGTGATATGTTGATACCAAAATGACCCAGGTAAAATTGGTAGAATTAGCAGATTGAACCTAGTATCATTGTGGAGATTAGACGAATTACAGATGGAAATTAGCGACTCACAGTGGAAGAAGTACCGAGAGTGTAGTTCTTGCCCTTTCTTCCACCCCAGCCTGTAGTATCAATGTAAATACTTTCTCTACAGCTGACAACGTTCACTGGCTCTATTGCCTGAAACCTCATCGTCGGCTTCCCTCACTAACTTCTCGTGCTAGACTCTCGTACTGATTGCCACCACTAAAGTTCCCTAACTTAGTCGCACTCTCCTCAATTCTATCTTTAAAGTCCCCTGCTTTGTCCCTATTCTACACCACAGCCACCATGAACTCGACATCGTCATTCAAGTCCAATCCTCTCAACAAGATCATCGGGCTCTCGGTGATCCTATCAATGGGCTTTCTTCTCGTTATTTTGGCCGGCATATATGGCAATTGGTTCCCCATCATCATAGGCCTCATATTCGCCGTGGCTCACTTGCCCATCGCCATATCGGGGGCATTGGCCTCGTCCTCGGACTACGACTTCAACTTCGATCCCTCCAACCCCTCGTCGTCCGGCGTGCTCAAAGAAGTGGGCCTCTTCACATCAGCATTCCTTCTCTTGTCGGGACTCGCATTGCCCATTCTCCTCCACCACTCACTTATCCTCACCAAAACCGCCACCGTGCTCACGATAATCGGCGGACTGTTGATTTACGGCACTGTGGTCACGTTCAGCAACTTCTTTGACGAGTCCGAGGACGAGACCGTGGGCATTGGCGGAGATCTCTAGTGGCTAGCTCTCCATAATCATGCCGGTACCATATTTACACCGACGCACGCAAATATCAGCATCACACCAAGAACTGTAGGCCATTTCTGAACTCACTAATCTTAGTCCGTATCCATCCTTCTCTTCCCGCCATGACCCACGAATACGAGGCCGCAGAACGCGATGTGGTGGACGACGTCCAGCAGCTGGAGAAGATCGCCAACGAGGAGTTCAAAATCTGGAAGAAAACGGTGCCCTTGCTCTATGACACCATCCACACCTACTCCTTGGAGTATCCCTCCTTGATCATGAGCTGGTTGCCCAACTACGCCTATTCCGAGAACAAAAACATGATCAACGTCAAGTATCTCATCGGAACCAACACCAACGAAAACAACTACTTGAAGCTCGGGTCGATTGACTTGCCCAGCACCTTGGCTCCCGACTTTGGTACCACCATGCCCAATGCGCTGAGTATTCCCATTCCGCTTTCCAACGTGGAGACGTCCAACTTCCGTATCTTGTCCAAGTGGAAACAGCCCAGCGAAATCAACCGCTTGAGACTCTCGCCCGACGGAGACAAGGCGCTCACCTACAATAGCAACGGTATCATCCACTCGTACAACTTGGTCAACAACGACATCTTTGAGTACAACTACCACAAGCAGGAAGGCTATGCGTTGGAGTGGATTGGCAACGATGCGTTCCTTTCCGGCTCCAATGACTCACAGATCGCCTTGTGGAACACCCTGAAGCCATCGACTCCCATCCAGCTCTTCAAGTCCCACCGCGGCGCCATCAACGACATTGCCGTGAATTCGCTCTCCAAAGACATCTTCGGCTCGGTTTCGGACGATTCCACCACTAAGTTTCACGACATCAGAGTGGCAAGCGAGCCGGTGATCGAAGTCCAAAATTCACACATCCAAAGCGCCATCGACTTCCATCCCGACGTCCAGACCTTGTATGTCACCGCTGGAAAAGACAACACCGTGAACTTGTACGACCTCAGAAACTACAACACGCCTATCCGTAAATTCTTTGGTCACAACGACTCGGTGGTAGGCGTTAAGTGGGACAAGAATAACGACCCGAACAGTGTTGTTTCGTGGGGCTTGGACAAGCGTGTCATTTTCTGGGACCTTTCCAACCTCGATGAGGATTATGTGTATCCTAACTCCGAGTCCGAGAGCTCGAAGCGCAAGGCGGTGTCTAAGGTTGATCCTCGCTTGAAGTTTATCCATGCTGGCCATACCAACAGAATCAATGACTTGGACATTCACCCCAAGATCCCAAGCCTCTATTCCACTGTGGGAGAGGACCGCTTGTTTGAAGTGTGGAAGCCCAAGACTCTTTTTGTTGAGGAGGAAAACGAGGAAGAGGAGTCGGAGAAGGACGACAAGGAAGACAAGGAGAAGAATGAATAGATGTATAATATGTAATGTTATAAGCTTTGAAAGTATAAACGAATGTAAAGTCAATTTTTTCTGAAGTAAGTATTGAATATGGTAATAATCATTTCAAGTATGAATGAACGTCTCATGTGAAGCTTTATGATAATTTAAATTCCTAAAATCCCTGCAGATATATTTGCTTCTTTTCATTTGAATTACTACATTAATCTAGTTTGACTTCAGTACTGTAAACCGAACTAGTGCTAATCTTACTAGCAAGAAACCATCTAAGTCTGGTCTGGAAATTATTCACACACCAAAAATCAAAGATCTTCCCGAGTTCTCTTGCGTCAATAATTATCTAATTTTTGTTTCAATACTTCCATCCATACATATTCCTAGATTCTATTCATACATTCCGTGATAGTGTGGACGTTGTACTAATACAATTTATTCCAATATCCCCTATTCTCAGTTAAATCACTTGATCCGTTTTAGTAACTCATCGGACGCGTATGCACGTAATTATAATACTTAAAACGCGATTTTCCATCTCCATTTTTCACCACCATGACAGTCGATATCTTGTGGAAAAAGTTCCCTATAGCCCAATCAGAGCTTTGCCTCTCCAAAGTACTCAGATGTGGCCAGACTTTCCGTTGGAAGAACATCAACAACGTATGGTCCTTTTCTCTTTCAGATCGGATCGTTCTTTTAAAGCAAGATGACCACCACATCCACTACTCCCAGTTGATGCTGGAGTCAGCCAAGGTGAGCTCTGATGACAGCTCCAAGACGCTTGCATTTATCCAGGACTATTTCAGCTTGAATTTGAACCTTGGTGATTTGTACGACCACTGGAAACTCCAACACTTGAAGTACAATAAGCAGACCAAGATGTCTCCATTTGACCAGTTCCAGGGTATCCGGATCCTTCACCAGGATCCCTGGGAAACGCTTGTATCCTTCATCTGCTCGTCCAACAATAATGTCAAGCGGATTTCCAAGATGTGCGATAGTCTCTGTGTGGAGTTTGGAGAGTATGTCAACGAGTACGAGGGTGTTCCATTCTATTCGTTTCCCTTGGCCCCAACACTTGCCCAAAATGGTGTAGAGGCCAAGTTGAGAGAGGCAGGGTTCGGCTACAGAGCCAAGTACATCTACCAGACAGCATGCAAGTTGACTGGAGAAGATTCCGAGCTTAGTGTCCAACAGTTGAATCAAATGAGAAATGAAGACTACGAAACAGCCCACGAGTTCTTGTTGCAATTGAGTGGAGTGGGTCCCAAGGTGGCTGATTGTATCTGTCTTATGGCCCTCGATAAGCATGACGTGGTTCCAGTTGATACGCATGTATACCAGATAGCTATCAGGGACTACAAATTCAAGGGAAAGAGAGATATGAAGACGATGAACAAGGTTGTCTATGCTGCGATTCGGGAGCATTTTAAGGAAATCTTTGGGGACTATGCTGGCTGGGCCCAGTCAGTCTTGTTCACGGCTGATCTTGTGGATTTGAACAATGGAACCAATATTGACTCCGAAGGAGAGAAGAGCGGAAGCAGTACTCCCAAGAGAAAGAGTTCAGTCAAGGTAAAGAGCGAGCCCAAGAGAACGAAGAAGGCCGTGAAAGTGGATGCCACAGAAGTTATTGTAAATGCCACCGAGGTTAAGGTGGAAACAATCGAAGTTAAGGTTGAAGCATGATGCCCTGGTGGCAAAAGTTAATAAAGGTCAGAAATATATAGTTCAAAGTAATAGCAAAAGGAAAAATAGGATTATTGTAGAACATGAACCCTTCAAAGATATTCTAATCAACGATTAGAATTAACTCAAAAGGAGCGGAAATTGAAAAGAAGAAACCGAACTTTATAATAAAAGCTAATTAACAAGATTTTGAGACCCATTTCCATCACTCTACATCAACACTATGAGAGCAGATAGAAAGTTACGACATCTTCAATCCAATGGAGAATAAATAAATGCCGAAGTTATGGGATATGATCAAGCATCACGCCAAAGAAGAATAAAACTTTTCCCAAATGATACTTGAATAATTCACGAAATACTTTTCTTCAGTACTTTATAGAAAAGTGCCCAATTAGCTTTGAATCCAGCGAAATTTCCCAAACTTGAAGTATACTTATAGTTATACTTGTATGTATTTGCAAGTTTGACTCTGAAAGTGCGAATGCTAACATACCAATTGGGCGATTGGTGTAGTGGTTAACATATCTGCCTTCCAAGCAGGTGTCACGGGTTCGATTCCCGTATCGCTCATTTTTTTGTGACTCTTCACTCATCTTATATCATCTTGAATACTTTCAATGGTTGATCTACATGTTCAATAGAGCTTTTAAACGTTTATTCACAACCCACAATCCTCTTTTTACCAAACTACACCACAACCACACGAATCAGCTCGTCCAACCCGTAATGAAGAGACCAGTGTTGGATTCCATCCAATTCAACGAAACAGAGACCAATATCTCCAACCTCTTGGTGGAGTTCTGTGAACACTACAATGCCCAGCACGATCCTGAAAAAGCATTGGTCTTGAGAATCACTGGAGGATGGGTCAGAGATAAGCTTCTCGGACTCGATAGCCACGACATTGACATTGCCATCAACCATCTTTCAGGCGAAGACTTTGCCTCCCAATTGTACGAATACTTGGCTCAAAAGGACGACTCATTGCAGTTGCAGAACATCCATACCATCAAGAAGAATCCAGAGAAGTCTAAGCATTTAGAAACGTGCACCACGAAGATCTATGGACTCGACATTGACTTTGTCAACTTGCGTTCGGAGGAGTACACCTCCGAAAGCAGAGTGCCTATCATGAAGTACGGAACAGCGGAAGAGGATGCTCTTCGTCGTGATGCCACTCTCAATGCCTTATTTTACAATTTAAACGAGCAAAAGATCGAAGACTTCACCGGAAAGGGTATGGACGACTTGAAAAATGGTATTTTGCGTACTCCGTTACAGCCCATGCAAACGTTCTTGGATGACCCTTTGCGTGCCCTCAGATTGATCCGTTTTGCAAGTAAGTTGGACTACGAAATTGAAGATAACACCTTGGCCGCAATGCGGACCCCCGAACTCAAATCTACCCTTATTAGCAAGATCAGCAGAGAAAGAGTGGGAATTGAAATCGAAAAAACATTCACCAGCACAAATCCCGGGTACGGATTGCGGTTGATTAATTATGTTGGTTTGAGCAATACCATTTTCAACTTGGGCAGCCTCGTTGAACCAGTTGCCAAACTCAACGACAAGCCCACTTTGGACACATTGGAAGCGGCCAATGCCCAATTATCAAATCAGGTGAATGCCGCGACCTATGCATTCCCCTTGATCCAGCATCTTTTCGCCAATGCCTCTCCAGAATTGCAATTGCCACAGCTCTACAAGTCCATGTTTTCAAACCCTGAAAATCGCAAGATTTTCTTAATTGCGGTGGTCTTACTGCCTTACAAGGCTTTGAGTGTAAAGACAAATGCAAAGAAGAACGTGTCCACCCATGTGCCTGAAGTGTTACTCAGAGAAGGGTTGAAATCAAGCAAGTACGAGATTGACAGGGTTTCAGTATTGACCAAATTTAGAGACGAAACTGAGCAAATTCTCTCTAAATTTGTAGCTGCCAAGAATCAGGTTGGAAGATCCGAGCTTGGATTATACTTGAGAAACTATGGCTCCTTCTTGGATCTTGGATTACTTTTCAATTTCTTTGTCGATGTTATTCAACCTTTCCTTAGTCTTGAATATCCACAAGAGAAACCTCTCCCTTCACTTAACTATGAGCAGTCTGAGGTAGAGGCATTTGAAGAGATAATCAACGAGCAAATCATCAAATATGAATCATTTATTAGACATATTGAGGAGTTGAACTTGAAGGACGTTCATTTAGTGAGACCTATTGTGGACGGAAAAACCCTTTCTAAGGAATTGGGAGTCAAGCCAGGACCATGGATGGGACAGCTCAACAACCAGTTATTGGTTTGGCAATTGGACCATCCCGAAAAAGGCAAGGCAGAGGCATTGGAGTATGCAAAGGCAATTCTTCCCCAATTTCAGTAGGACTAGTGTATAGAGGCTAGGTTTAATCGAGTATATCTGAGGAAAGTGATATAGATAAAGTTGTGGAGCAGGTGGTAGAGAAATGTAGAGCAGATAATTAATTACTAGTATATTAAAGAGTGGACGGAATCTAGCGGAAGATAATAAGTAGCCAAAAAAATCAATTGAGAGGTGTGGATCGAAAGAAAACCGAGTGGAGTTGCTGGAGTTTACCTTGTCGTGATATTCGATGTTACTTGGCGGTCTATTTATTTCAAAGGTCTCATTATACTCCAATGTCTGCAAACTTATGGTGCGAATTGGATATGTCCCACATTAAATAAAATACCAACCAATTGGGCCAATGAGGAACGGAACGAAGTATATTGATGGAAGTGATATCTTCATCAATTATAAAATATATTGGAGGGTTGGGAAGTGGAAGTTACAGCTCCCTCCAGACTTTTCACCTTTTCACCCCATGGGTGAGTCATCACAAGTAGGATTTCGCCAAAACCACGAGTAAGCAAACCAAGAAAAAGGCAAGTTATGGGCTCTAACTCTCAGAACCATTTACAAACAATTCCTCCCAATATAGCTGCAATTCCAGGTCCCCAGTTACGATCCAGGTACCCCAAGTTACACCGGCCCGGAAGTCACGTGACGCAGCGATGCCGGCGACAATCAGTCATAGCCAATTTTTCAGCCGTTTCTCTTTCCACATTCTACACCATGTCGTCCGTCCAAAAAGTGCCCATCTTGGGATCCGAGACCATTCATGTGGGCTACGGAATCCAAGACCACATTGTGGACGAAACCATTTCTACCAAGGCATCGTCGACTTATGTGATAATAACCGACTCCAACATGGCCAGAACCGAGCCTTTCAAGAAGTTACTCCAGGACTTCACCAGCAAATTGGCCCAAAAGAGACCTGAAGCTCGGTTGCTTACATACTACGTTGCTCCCGGCGAAGAAAGCAAGAGTCGTGAGACCAAGGCCGCCGTGGAAGACTTCTTATTGCAGAAGGGCTGTACCAGAGACACCGTGATCTTGGCCGTGGGTGGAGGAGTTATCGGTGACATGATCGGCTTTGTCGCTGCCACATTCATGAGAGGAGTCCGCGTGATCCAAGTTCCTACGTCGTTGTTGGCCATGGTGGACTCTTCCGTGGGTGGAAAGACCGCTATCGACACTCCATTGGGAAAGAACTTCATAGGTGCTTTCCACCAGCCAGACTATGTTTTCGTGGATGTTTCATTCTTGGAGACATTGCCTGCCCGTCAATTCATCAACGGAATGGCTGAGGTCATCAAGACAGCGGCCATCTGGAACGAAGAGGAGTTCACCCGTTTGGAGAAGTTCTCCAAGCGTTTCCTCTCGGTCGTGACAGCCAAGAACCCTGATATCGCCTCCATAAAAGACGAGCTTGTCAAGACTGTGTTGGAGTCCATCAAGGTCAAGGCTTTCGTGGTATCCAACGATGAGAAGGAGTCTGGCTTGAGAAACTTGCTTAATTTCGGCCACACCATTGGCCACGCCATTGAGGCCGTGGTCACCCCAGAAGCCCTCCACGGTGAGTGTGTTGCTGTGGGAATGATCAAGGAAGCTGAATTATCCAGATACCTCGGCATCTTGTCTCCAGTCGCTGTGGCCAGAATCGCCAAGTGTCTTGTGGCATACGGCTTGCCCACTTCCATCGACGACAAGGAATTCTTGCAGAAAATCGGCCACAAGCGTCATGATATCGTGATTGACACCTTGTTGCAGAAGATGGCCATTGACAAGAAGAACGACGGAAGCAAGATCAAGTGTGTGTTGTTGGAGTCCATAGGCCAATGCTACCAATTGAAAGCCCACCAGGTTTCCAAGCGTGACTTGGGATTTGTCTTAACTGACGAAGTCCTTGTGCACCCATTCCTTCCACAAGAAACTCCCTCCACCAACGTGGTTATCCCTCCTGGCTCCAAGTCAATTTCTAATAGAGCGTTGATCTTGGCAGCTTTGGGCAGCGGAACGGTCAGAATAAAGAACTTGCTTCACTCTGATGACACCAAGCACATGTTGGATGCCGTGTCGTTGTTGAAAGGTGCTGAAATTTCCACCGAAGACAACGGTGCCACCATTGTTCTCAAGGGCAATGGAGGCAAAATGATCACTTGCGACGAAGAGTTGTACTTGGGAAATGCAGGAACTGCTTCCAGATTCTTGACTTCGGTAGCCTCGTTGGTTGGAATCAACTCACAGTCGTCCAGCCATGTCATTTTGACCGGAAATGCCAGAATGCAAGAAAGACCCATTGGTCCTTTGGTGGATGCTTTGCGCTCCAACGGCTCTGCGATTGATTACTTGAATAACGAGGGCTCCTTACCATTGAAGATCCAGGCAGGAAAGGGCTTGAAGGGAGGCAAGATCGAGTTGGCCGCTACCATCTCATCTCAATACGTCTCCTCCATTTTAATGTGTGCCCCATACGCCGAAGAAGAGGTTACTTTATCCTTGGTTGGAGGAAAGCCAATTTCTCAGCTCTACATCGATATGACCATTGAAATGATGAAGTCCTTCGGAATAAATGTTACCAAATCGACAACTCAAGACTACACCTACCACATTCCTAAGGGTGCCTATGTCAACCCTAAGGAATATGTGATTGAGTCAGATGCCTCTTCTGCCACCTACCCATTGGCCTTCGCTGCCATGACTGGCTCTTCGTGCACTATTCCTAATATCGGATCTTCT
The DNA here is from genome assembly GCA_030565345.1 of Suhomyces coccinellae. Taxonomy (NCBI): domain Eukaryota; kingdom Fungi; phylum Ascomycota; class Pichiomycetes; order Serinales; family Debaryomycetaceae; genus Suhomyces; species Suhomyces coccinellae. The sequence goes on along the minus strand of JAJMBP010000008.1, from coordinate 331,840 downwards.
TCCCTCCAAGGTGATGCTAGATTTGCCGTGGACGTCTTGAAGCCTATGGGTTGCACTGTTGAACAAACTGCCACTTCCACCACCGTTACTGGAGCACCAAGAGGGCAATTGAAGCCCTTGGCTCACGTGGACATGGAGCCAATGACCGATGCTTTCTTGACTGCCTCGGTAGTGGCTGCTGTTGCCGCAGATGGCTCTAAATCCACCTCTATCACTGGTATTGCCAACCAAAGAGTCAAGGAGTGCAACAGAATCGCTGCCATGGTGTCGGAATTGGCCAAGTTTGGCGTCAAGGCCAATGAGTTGCCAGATGGAATTGAAATCCATGGTATCAGAATTGGCGAGTTGGTGACTCCATCAGGAAGAGGTATCAAGACCTTTGACGACCACAGAGTGGCCATGTCGTTCTCTTTGTTGGCCGGTTTGTGCAAGGAGCCAGTTTTGATCCAGGAGAGAAGTTGTACCGGTAAGACCTGGCCAGGATGGTGGGACACATTGCACACCAAGTTCAATGTGACCATCGACGGATACGAGCCAAAGAGAGCTGCACACGCCTCTTCTGCACCTACCAATGACAGAAAGAGTATCGTGGTAATTGGCATGAGAGCCGCAGGTAAATCCACAATGTCTAACTGGATCGCCACTGCGTTGGGCTTCAAGTTTTTAGACTTGGATGAGCATCTTGAGAAGAAGTTGGGAACTGACATCAGATCTTACATTAAGGAAAAGGGATGGGAAGAGTTCAGAAAAGAGGAGTCCATCGTAGCTTCCGAATGCTTCAGCAAGTACTCTCAAGGTTACGTTCTTTCTACCGGTGGAGGAGTGGTTGAAGGAGAAGAGAACAGAGCTAACTTGAAGGCTTACATCAAGTCAGGCGGAATTGTGTTGCACTTGCACCGTGACTTGGACGAAACTGTCCAATTCTTGTCTGCGGACACCACCAGACCAGCTTTTGTTAGTGAAATCAAGGAGGTTTGGGCTAGAAGAGAGAAGTGGTACCATGAATGTTCCAACTACTACTTCTACTCTCCCCACTGTAATGACGAGTTGGAATTCCAGCACTTGAGACTCTCTTTCACCAACTATATCAAAACCATCACCGGTTTGAGAAGCATTGAGGTTCCCACCCAGAGATCGAACTTTATCTCGTTGACTTTCCCAGACTTGACCGAGGCCAAGGTGCAATTGGATGAATTGAGCTACGGCTGTGAAGCTGTCGAGTTGAGAGTCGATCTCTTGAAGGACTTGTCCGATTCGTTCGTTGCTAGCCAGACTGCATTCTTGAGAAAGCACATTCCTCTTCCAATTATCTACACTGTTAGAACCAAGTCCCAGGGAGGAAAGATTGAGGACGAAGAGCTCGAGCAAATTGAACGCTTGTTGCACTTGGGTATCAAATTGGGTGTTGAGTATTTGGACGTTCAATTGACCTACCCACAATCGCTCATTGATACTGTGTTGAAGAATAAGAACTTCACCAAGATCATTGCTTCTCACCACGATATTTCTGGCTCGCTCAAGTGGAATAACGTGGAGTGGAAGTCCAAGTACTACCAAGGTGTGGGCTTGAAGGCAGACGTCGTCAAGCTTGTGGGCTCTGCTTCCTGTTTGCATGACAACTTGTTGTTGGAAGAGTTCAGAACTGCCAACACCTTGCTTCCTCTCATTGCCATTAACATGGGTGAGCACGGTAAATTGTCGAGAGTTTTGAACCCAGTTTTGACTCCAGTTACTCACGAAAGCTTGCCATTTAAGGCTGCTCCAGGACAGTTATCTGTGAGCCAGATTAATAAGGCGTTTGCTGAAATCGGTGGATTTGTCAACAAGAAGTTCTGGGTAGTTGGATCACCAATCTCTCACAGCAAGTCCCCAGACTTGCACAACTCTGCCTACCAGAAGTTGAACCTTCCCTACACTTTCGACAGATTCGAGTCCGACAAGGCAGATGAGGTCTACAACAAATTGATCAAGGGTAACGAATTGTTTGGTGGTTTGTCCGTTACCATGCCTTTGAAGCTTGATATCATGAAGTACACCGACGAATTGTCCGACGCTGCCAAAACCATTGGTGCTGTCAACACCGTGGTTCCAATTGAAGGCAAGCCAGGAAAGCTTTTGGGTGACAACACGGACTGGGTTGGTATCACCAACTCGTTTGTCCGTTTCGGTGTTCCAAGTATCGAATATGCCAACGTCAACGGTTTGGTTGTTGGTGGAGGAGGAACTTCCCGTGCTGCTGCCTATGCCTTGCACAAGATGGGCTGTAAGACTGTCTACATGATCAACAGAACCACTTCCAAGTTGGTCGAACTTAAGAAGTCGTTGCCTTCGAGCTTGAATATCGAGATTTTGGAGACCGAGGAGGACTTGGCCAAGGCCGAGCCAGTTTCCTTGATCGTTTCTTGCATCCCAGCCACTGCGCCAATTGACGAAGTTCTTTTGACTAAGATCGAGAAATTGTTGCACCAGGGAGGCGAGAAGAAGGTCGGTGGTTTTACTCCTTCTTTGTTGGAGGCCGCTTACAAGCCCAGCGTGACCCCCATCATGAAGGTTGCTGAGAAGTTCCAATGGAAGGTTATCCCAGGAGCTGAGATGTTGGTTAACCAGGGCGAAAGACAATTCCAAATCCACACTGGCTTTGTCCCACCTTACAAGGTGATTCACGAAGCTGTCGTGGGTGTTTAAGTAATTATGAATGTATTGAATTAGAGTGATACCGGAGTAGATTAAAGCGGAGAGAAGAGGTACGGTAGAAGCGCCTGAATCATGGAATGGAAGCGAAGATGTTATTAAAGAATACGGACTCTAGTGGTGGGAAATATATTGAAAGTAGATTAAAGCAAAGAGAAGGTACGGAAAGAAATTCTCTAGAAGTAAATTAAAACAGGAGAAGAGGTACTGACAAAGCTAGAACTGCTTGCACCATAGAATGGGAGCGAAGATATTATTAATAAATGAATACGGATCCTGGTGGGATATATATGCGCAGAATAGAGTCACGTTCCATCCACGAGTGCATCAGTAATGAAGGACGAAACGATGCCCAAAAGCGGAAGGATCAAATTCAAATATACACTATTCAATCAATGCAACAGTTAAGGAACTAGAAAACTGCAACAAATGGACGCAACATGGTCTACTTGCGATCCAGACCCTCCAACAAAGAAATACTCTCAGCTTTAGGTATTAGAATCGGGCCTAAACCCTACTTGCTTCATCTACATCCAAAGATCCACACTTCAACTCCGATCTGATCTAGAGCCGACTCCTCTTTCGAACTCCATACTGCAATCCTCTTTCGAACTCAATACTGCAATCCTCTTTGACTCCTCTTTCCATAACCCTTCCTATAGACCTCTACCGCTGTCCCAATCGCCGCGATTTGCCTGATTATAATCACAATTGTATGTGTACTTCTCCCAAAGCGGAAGCGTATGTGGTATTGACACCAGAACAATTCTCTTACTGTTTCCATACACTTGTCTCTTGCGCCTCCTACCCAACATCCATTCTGCCCGTCCCCTCATTGCGGGCCTATTTTGGTCACGTCCATGGCACATACTGTGCCCTTACACTATGACATACTGTATGCGATATTTCCGCAACCAGCTCCAGAGGCGTTGTATTAAACACACAATAAATATACTGGCATTTTACAAAGCCCGTTTCTCTCCTCTCTTCTTTCTTCTCTCTTCTCCTCTCTTTTCTCTTTTCTGATTATTGACTCTGGAACTGCCAGCAGCTGTTGAGTTTGGGGCCATCATACATGTCATGCCGTTAAGTCTCACGACATCAGGCCATGCGGCTATTGCTTGCCAGAAAATAGAACCAGTGCAGCGAAGCAGACAGACTAATGGGACTATGTTTGAGGAGCTGTTCCTCGGACTGGTTGGCGTTTCTCCAAGGCCTTGAACAGTCCAATCCAATTCGGGGTCTTTTCCTCCCCAAACTCCCAACCACTCCCCCTATAACTATTGCTGGTAGTCCGCTTCCTAGTTCCTGTTTTAGTTCTTCGCTTATATGCACCGCTCGGAGTTAGAGGCGCGTCGTCCCCTCATCGGAGCGTTCCGCATCTGTCCGTAGTTAGGGCGTCTACGGACTTGCGATGCTTCACACGAGGGTTGCGAGCGTGCGGCTGATGGCCTTTCACACGGTTCTGAGGGCGGCGAGAAAAGGGCCAAGGAGACCTACAAAAGGACGGAAAAGCTCTAGAACTACTACTGTTGGCCGCAGTTCCGTGGAGGTCGCTTTTCCGGCTTTTTCCCCGGTCTTCTGGCCCCGAAAACCCCCTCCGAAGCTACCCCACATCACGTGCGGCGTTTCTTTTGCCGTGTGTCCGGGTAACCCCCAGCTTTGCAGCATAAGGCCCCTTCTAGCCACAAGTATAAAAGGTGTCACACCCCCTCCATTTGCCACTCCATAGCACCCTACTCGTGTGTTCTTCCTATCAAATGAGGCTAAATCTCTGCCTACAACTGGTGCTGCCCGTGGCGCGCCGCGCGGCCCTCTCCGAATCCCAGGCACTCATCGCCCGCCGTGCCTACTCCATGTTCCAGGGCGCCCGTCACTATTTCCTCGGAGGCTTGACAGAACGAGAGCCTCCCAAGGACGAAGGGTTGGCCTACATGAGCTATCCCTGTGTCACTAAAGAACAGATGAAAAAGATCACCAACGACAAGTACAAGTTCGAGTTTGGGTACCACTCGTACGGCCATCACAGCACCTCCAGTGACCCCATGATCCACTCCCTCTCGGATTTGTCTGACCCCACGCTGCTCAACACCTTGTTGCCCAAAAGAAGACCCCAGGGCTCTCCCGCAGATACCATTTCCATCAAGGCCGGCGACGATGCCATGCTCGTGTCGCCCACCGTCCTCGCAGTGGCCGATGGCGTCTCGGGCTGGGAAAGCAAGGGCGAGCACTGCTCGTCGGGTATCTGGTCCCGGTCCATGGTGGAGACCTTGAGTCGTCTCATGACCGAGTACAAGTTGAGCCACACTCCCCATCACCTCAAGAAGCGTGATATCGACCAGATTTTGGACGACTCCTACTTGCACACATCTCACTTGATGGATCTCCAGGACTTGCGTGGATCGTCCACCTTGATCTTGGGCATGCTCAGTGGAGAGTACTTGAAAATGATCAGTATTGGTGACTCCAAAATGTACATCATCCGGGACGGAAAGATCATAAAGTCCAACGAGGAGCAGTTGGTCTCAGAATTGTGTCCCCAGCAGATTGGAACCCAAACGCTCGACCAAATGCCATCAGAAATGGCATGGGTGGATTCCATCAAATTAAAGAAAGACGATATCGTGGTGGTATGCTCAGATGGTATTTCTGACAATTTATACGAAGAAGAGATTCTTGAGTTTGTTCAAAAAGGCTTGAGTGCCAAGAAGGACTTGAAGGTGATCGCAAAAAAGCTACTTCTCAAAGCGAAAGAAATCGGTTTTGACGATTATGCATTCACTCCTTACAATCAGACCGTTAACTCCCTTCCTGAAAAGTATGGTCACAATGTCAGCACTGGCGGAAAATTGGACGATATGTCCATTTGCATTGCCAGGGTTGTTCCAAACAAAAAGTCATAAAAGGTTTAAGATAGAAAAGGATGGATATGTAAAATAGGATGCCTAGCATCATGGGTAATAAAGAGTAATCAGGTTTTAATAATAATTAGAGAAGTATTATACGTATATTCAACAAGAGTGTATTTTGACGTAGCCCAAGTGCATAAAATCGAGAAGTTGATACATGAAGGATCATAATGTAATCGGGGGAAATCATACTTATACGAAATGTAGTATTAAAACATACAAAGCAAGAAAATTATAATAAGTAGTGTCTACTGAAGTATTTCTCTATCATTATTATTATTTTGTCTATACAAGTTAAAGTTTTTTAAGTAATTCTGCAGACCATCTCATTAGAAAGATAGGAAGAAATTATGCAGAAGCCATCTCCAGGAAATATTGTCTCAAGATCAAACTAAGCATTTCAGGCAATTCCTTAATGTCTCTAACCACCACGTAGAACTCGAATGGGAAAGAATCTAAATATTTATCAACCTTCAAATTCATAGCACCAGTGTTAGGGTCAGGAACGTAACTGACTTGACTCATGTCCAAAATAGACTCATTGGAGTTGATACCATCGATAATAACAAACACCAACATAATCTTCTCTTCTCTGGCTTTTCTGACCATCCGTTGAATAGTTTCATGATCTTCACAGACACCATCAGAAAGAATGATCTGCAATTGCCACAAATCTTGGTTGGAAGTTGCTCTTGCATCTTCAAATATCTTCAAAGATTGAGAACACAATTGCTTGATATCGGTTCGGGTCTGTTGGAAATCGAACCATTTGAATATCTGGGAACCAGTTTCCTGATTATTGAAAGGCTTGTCAAATGGATGAACAACCTTGATATCTTCTCCAAATCTAACAATGGACAATCCTCCACTTTCAAGCTGGGTCAAAGCCTTCGAAACCAAAGCAATACTGTGGTATGCTAATTCAGTAGATTTGCTTTCACTCATGGACTTGGAGTCATCCACTGCAATCATGATCTGGTACTGTCTCTTAGAAGGCTTGGTTCTTCTCAACCAAATCTTGTCCTTTCTGAATTCAGATGCAATATAGGTGATGATTCTCTTCATGTTTAATCTCTTACCGGTCTTGTAGTCACCACGAAGCTTAGTAGCAAGAGTTGGTTCCAAAATTAATCTCAATTGTTCACACAATCCAGATGCTAATTCTTGGGTGGCCAATTCACTGTTTCTCCATAATTCTCTAGCAACTTCAAGATCAATAGGAGCTTCATCGTTTTGGTCACTGAGTTGGAGGCTTTCAATAGGAACATATTGGTCAAGTTCTTCTTCCTTAAGTTCAGTGTTGTAGATCTTGTCTGATTCTTCCTTGACTGACTTACGTTCACCAATAAAAGCACCCTTGGTCTTGCCTTCAAAGTCGTTTTCAGCGTCAACTTCGGCATCCTCAGGCGATACTTCTTCGGCATTTTCATCCACGTCCATAGAATCTTCTTCCTTGCCCTCTTGCTTGATTTCTGGATCAACTTCGGGCTCTTCAATGTCGTCATCTATAGCCATGTCGTCGTCGACAGATTGGATTTGGTCCTTGTCAGCAGCACCCAAAGCTTGAGTATCAAAATCGGCATTTTCTCCATCGACATGTTCGAATTCATCAGGTCTCTGGTTGGCCGATTGCTCTGCCTTTTCTTTATCTTGTGAAGCTTCTTGGATTTCTTGTCTACGACGATGGAATTCCTTCAAGGAGTCACCCAACTGTTTCAATGACTCTTTAGCCTGATCACGAGCCTCATCTTGGTTGCTCTTCTCTTCCAATTCTTCTTGTTGGTTCATTTCGGCACTGGCACCTCCATTGGCTCCAATGTCATCATTTTCTTCAATCACTTGGTTGTCGGTACCTTCACCCTTTTCACCAGATTCTTGCTTCACGGCAGACTCCATGTCGACATCTTCGTTATTATCTTCATTTGCAGCATCAGCTCCGTCGGCAGTTTCCTGATCAACATCATTTTGATCATTTCCGCCTTCTTCATCTTCTTTATCATCCTTTTCACCTAAGGTCTCTTCGTCTGATTCAACCGCGTCTTCTCCGCCTTGTTCAGCGGTGTCGGCTTCACCGACTTCTTCATCGTCTGCGGCTTCTTCATCTTCTTCTGGCTCGGCATCTTTGTCCAAACCTTCATTTTCCATATTTTCATCTTCTTCAATGGCTGCTTCTTCCTCTTCTTGCAAACCATCTTCTTGGTCCTGTTTGTCGGGTTGTTCATCATCATCCATGTCCATCTTATCGTCAAGTTCACCTTCTTCCTCTTCTTCACCATCCTCTTCGTCACCATCGAGTTTCATATCTTCTGGCAAGTCCAAGGTCTCGGTTTCTGGAACATGATCATCTAACTTTTCACCATCATCGTTTTTAACTTCATCTTCTTGTTCACCCACATCTTCTTCTTCGTCTCCTTCTTCGCCGTCCTCTTTCTTTTCTTCTTGGTCCTGTTCTTCTTGACCTTCTTTATCATCAGAGGCTTCCTGGGGCTTCTTGTCGGTATTTTGATCTTCGTCTTCATTGGCCTCCATGTTATCGTCATTGGTAGAGTTTTCGGGCATTTTGTCCGACTCCTTCTCCTTATCGTCTTTGGCTTCCTCATCCCACATCTTTTCATCAACAGCATTAGGATCTAAGTCATCGATATCATCGACCTCTTCGTCCAAGTCTTCACCTTCTTCTTCATCTTCGTCGCCATTTTCTTGATCAGAAGCCTCTTCTAAGTCTCCAGCCATATCGCCTTCCATGTCAACTGCATTGTCATCTTCATTTTCATCACCTTCATCCTTTTCTTCTTTCTCTTTGTTCTCGGTTTGAGCATCTTCACTCAAGTCTTCGTCATCACCAACTTCGCCAGTTTCAGCACCTTCACCATCACCCAATCCCGTACCGTCCTGCAAGTTGTTATCATCCTTTTGCTCACTAGGTGGCTCTGGAGAGCAGAAACCCTTGGTAGCTAACAAATGGAGTGAAGTAGCCAACATGAAAGTAGCACGAGAAGTCTCAACATAGTTGGTTCTGCTCTTGCCCATTATGTTCCAGCATAAAGCGTAGTAATGCTTGACCAAAGGAAGAGTGAAACTAGCCAAAGCCGAAACGACGTTAGAAGTTTGTTCATTGTGCTCCACAGCAGAAGAAACCTCAATACATTGTTGGAGTTTCTCCAAAATCTTGGAAGGACGGAGAGTCTTGATAAGCTTGAAAAGACGTTGTTGCGAGGTTTGAAGCCATCCGTCATCTTCTTCGGAGATGGGTTCTGCAGTCACCTCAAGAACCCGTTGCACTGTGATAAGAATGGCATTGGAAACAGCTCTGAAAGCTTGTTCCACATCTTCCACCGTATTCAACTTAGTTAGAGAAGTGGAATTTTGAATTTGAACAGAGTAATCGCTTCTAATGATCCATTGGTGAATTAATTCAGCCAAGAATGCATCCGGTGAAGATTCCTGGCGACATTTGTCCAAGTTTTCCCTTAATCCAACGTAGAAGCTCCGGAACTTTTCTATCGCTTGAATCAATTGTTGGGTAATGATATTCTGGCTGAAGGACTTCAAAATCATACTGTGTTGACTGAGCTCGCTCTTGGCATTCACCAATACCTTGGAAACTCTGTCTCCTAACTGGTTGGAGTGAATAATATCCAAACAGTGGTCAATGAGTTTAGGTAACCAGGTGGTAATTCTCTTTATCGTATCAACGTTGAACACAGCAGAGTCGACCAAAGAAGCACGAACCAAAGAGTCCTTCAAGTTCTTGACAGATGCCAAGTTCTCAAAGGCACCAAATAATTGACTCATAGAAGAAACAGACTCAGCAAAATTGTTCAACTGGCTTCTGTTTGCCATCAATGAATGAATCAAGTTCTCTGCTGCTGCTAAACCCTTTTGGGCATCTGCCTGTGGAACATCTGCAGAAACGTCTGCCACTGAAGCTCTCAAACGAGGTAAAAGATCCAAAATACGGAAGTAATAAGCATCACTTCCCTTCAAAATATCATCGCCGAAAACAGCACTGTTGGCTAAGATCATATTGGTAGTTCCTTGATACTCCATGATGTCAGCTCTCAATGTTGTCTTCAATCCCATTCTTCTTAATTCACGAATGGTGTCACTCAACAACTTTCTCTTTTGGGTTTTCAATGCAGCAATGATCTTTTTATTATCCTTCTTCAACTCTTTGGGCGTTTCTTTACGAAGCTGTTCCATTTGTTCCTCTGTATCCTTGGCAAATCCATGGATGTTGAGAATCTCGTCTTCAGAAATTCTTCCAACGTAAGTGTTCAAATTCTTTTCCACCATGGTAATTTCCCTAAGACGGGCAGGTCTCTCTGACCAAGTAGAAATTGTGGAACAGAGTTGCACATCTTCTTTATCCATTACTTGGCCAGTGATTACTGGAATATCTTTGGAAGGAACAACGGTCTTGTGATTTTCTGTTAATCCACTCTGAATAAGCGAGGAAACCAGAGTAGCAAGCAAAGAACGATACTTTCTCACAATCTTGTAAAGGTTGTTATGTGACTTTCTGGAACTTTGTTTGAGGGCATCGATATTGACGTCTTTCCAGCTAGCAAGCAAAATCACCTCGTTGATATCTTTCTCCAATTTAACCTTGGTAGCACTGATGCTCTCATTGATCAATGGGCTGAACTGTTCATAGAACTGAATGAAGTTGGCAAGTGAGTTTTCAATATCCTTCACTGCAGCTGCATGGTGATTAAGACGTCCAATATGGTTCTTAAAAGCTCTCATCAAATTTAATCTCGATTCGTACTCACCATAAGTTGCTTGACTCATGAATAAATTCAAAGCAGCCAACAACTTAAGAGGTGTAAGTTCTTCATACTCGTCCCTAAGTATAGGAATGATGATGACTTCGAACAAATGGAACCACCAGCGCCCAAGATTCTTCTCTAAAGAAGTTTCTTCAAAGCTGAAAAGTGCCTTCCAAGTTGAAAGCTCCAACTTTCTCCAGGACACAATCAATGATGTCAACTCGTCAAAGAATGACTTCAAACTGACCTGTGAAGAAGCATACTTCTCCCATTCGGCAATGAATGTATAAATTTGTTCAATCTTTTGAAGTAATCTCGATAATGGGACTTGCATTGGAAGTTCCAAGAATTCGGATGTAGCCACAGAAATGTTCTGCAAAGTAGAATGCTCAGGCCATTGCTCCAAGAACTTAAGCACAGAGGTGTGAATATTGACAATAATTCCAATAGCTCTCTTTGATTCCACAGAACTATTTCCGTGGTAGAAATCGAAAGAGGAAGAATCTTCTGCCGTTCTAAATTCTTGGTGACGGGAAGAAATTCTAGACACCAACGAGGCCAAGATTGAAGCGTTATTTTGTCCAGTTTTACAGTCGGGCAACACCAGAGTCATTAATTCAATGAGCTCAGATCCATCCTGTATCAATGAAGCAAGATTCAAGTTGGTATTAAAGACAAATTCATCCATGTAAATCTTGGAAATCAGGTAATAAATGTCTTCCAACGACTCGTTTTTCTTGGAACTTGATTGAACGTCTCCGACCACTTCTTCGTAATCAGGGAACATGGCTTTGAAGTCTGCATCTGCATCTGCATCTGTGTCGTTGAATTTGTACAAACTTCCTTGTTGAGCCTCAGTCTCCTCTTGTTTCAAACGGCGCAAAGACCATCTGTAATAGAGTGCTTGAAGTGCCTGTTCAAGGATATCGGAATCAGCAGCATGCACAAACGACAAACGCATGAAGAAAGACATCAAATATTCAGGAATAGTAGAATCAATGGTCATAGATTTGCTGAGGTTTTTAACCTCTTGGAAAACGTCGGTGTATGCTCTTTCTGTACACAATTCCACCGAATCAACCAACCACAATGGATCGAACTGATACTTAGAAAGCTCGTTCTTTGATTCGGCTCTAATCAAGTCAAAACCGAATTTCAATCCATAAATATAACCTTCCAAGATATTGTTCAAGTCAGAATATACCAAGTACTTTTTACCAAGTCTGAGCAAAAATTGATTAGAATTGTTCTGGAACATTTCCAACATCTTGGAACTAGACTGAGTCAATTCTTGAGCACTGTCTAAGAGTGATTGAATAGGCTTCACGTCGATAGAAGATTCCATAAAAGCATTCCATTCTTCGAAAAGAACATCAATAGACTTTGCATCACGGAAAACTCTTGGTCTTGACGGAGTATCCTTTTCATTCACCTCAGGAAGCAAATCTTCAATGACAGAGGTTTGATCTCCCATTAAGATGCTTCTGGCAGTTTTCCATTCTTCAATCAATTTTTCGGATGCTTCCTTTTGATCGTTAAACTTTTTGAATACGACGTATTCCTTGATAGCAGGATCGTAAGAAGAACTAGGCAAGTACAATTGAATTGCACCACAAGAGAACATGACCCAAGCCCTTCCTAAGCTCTTAGCGTTATTGGAAGAAAGCAATGCAAGTGCTGGAACAAAGTATTCGTTAAATATCATTCTGAAAGCCTCTTCAGTAGATCTGTCAACAATTGGTACAATCACATTGACATATTCGATAATCAGCAGAATATTCAATTGTTCGATCGCATTCTTGTCATCTTCATCAAAAGTGTCCAAATGAATATGAACAAATTTATTGATCCAACTCGTGAGCAAATGCTTGAAGTTTTCAAGTTGACTGGCCAAAATAGGATTAGAGTTCTTAACAATAGCCTTGTTTAAGTAAGTGATATCATCAAGCTTCTGTTGGATATTTTTTCCTGAAGAAGATGGAAGTTTTTGAATCTTGAGCATTGAAGATGCAACCAAATCTGAATAGAATAATCCAGACACAAATGAATTCTTCTCGTTCCAAAGCTTAGTGAAGATTGAAGGGAAAGGCTTGAACAAGACATTCTGACCAGAAGTGAAGAATGAAACAGTACTCATGGAACTTTCAGAAGCCAATTCCAAGGTCTTTTCACTGACATCTTTCTGTTGCAATAAACCTTCAGACTCAACGAAATTGGAAATCATGGAGAAGTCCTCAACGAAGGCATTTTCCCTCTTGATAACAAATTTAGAAGAAACGTCCTTGAGTGAATTGATTCCGTTTGATAAGGTTTCAAATAACTCCTGGAATCCTTCACTACTGATGGAACCACTGACGATTTCTCCGTACACTTGCACAATCAACTTTCTTAATTCAAGAACAGATTCTCTAGAATCACCAAATTGCTCAGATGCCACTTCATCAAACTCTCCTGCTAAAACAAGCAATTGCTTGAGATCATTCCAGGACTGTTGGCTTTTAGGATAGTCACCTCTGCAAGCTTCCCAGATTCTGTCCATCGAACTTCCAGTAGTCAAATTCATCTTTTGCACGAAGTTTTGAATAGTTTTCTTGATATGTTCGAGTTGGGACTTGACGTAAGAATCAGTTGCATCCTCATTCTTGACCCATTTGCTCATCATTTCTTGGAATACTCTCAATTTAGACTCGTTGTGGTCTTGACTAACTTCTAACATACCGAGCCAAATGGACTGGAATTCATAAAGGGACTTGTACACGCTTGGTGATTGGTACAAGATATCTATGGATCCAACGAAAGTCAGTTCCACAAATTCGGACGTAAGTTTCATAAACTTGAAAATCTCCAATCTTGGTACATTCTTTATGTTTCTTCCAAGATGGAAAGCGGCAGATCTTTCAATATAGTTCAATTCCGAAACTTTACCATTAAGACCAGAGTTTTCAATAGACTTAATTGATTCTCTGGCCGAAATAATACGAGCAAACACTTCGAAGAAATAGTTTGCCTCTGAAGTTCCAACCAACGGAAACTCCTTAGAAATAAGCGAAATAAGGTTATGATTCAACAATGGATGAGGTGCTTGGTGGTACGAAAATGAAGTGCTAAAGCCCAATAATTCATCAACACGTTCTTGAGCAGGCTGGTAAATGGAATGAAGCTTTGTGATTAATCCATTATTCTTTGCATATTCAATCAAAGAGTTCAAGGAATCGGCCAAACCCTTGGTCTTGTTAGAAAATTCTGAGGTAGACATAATAAACTTATGCCATTCAGCATTTACTAACAAATCAAAGGGGATGACACTGAAAGCTATCGTTGCAGTCTCAGCGAATGATTTCGAGCTTTCAAAAATGTCTTCAAGCAAGGCAAAAGATCTGTTCTTCGAATATGAAGATGGGAAGAACTTGGTCAATGGAGAACCAGACAATCTGGTCAATTGATTTGATTCTGATTCATCGGACTCAATTCCAAGCAATTTTCTATCATAAGCGGTCGATCTGGTTTCCAATTTGTCAAGGAAGATTTCAATACCTCTGTTTCTCATTGCTCTAGATAATTCACCATACTTTGGATCAACAGTTAAGAACAAGCGGAAATTTGGGTGAGGTTTAATCACACGTGGTTGGCCATCAGCATCGTTGCATTCGTTAATGATCAACATTCCATTGGATTCCAATAAGGAATTTAATCTGTCAAGAACAGATGGATTACATAAATTGGCATTGTCAAGAATCAACCAATTTCCTTTCATGACTGCCTGAACCAAGAGACCATCAAACCAATCAAATTTGACCGTTTGGTCTTCAACAATCTTCTTCGAAAGCACACAAGATTCATCAAATAACTGGGTCAAAACATCGTTGGAATACACCAGAATATTTTCTTCAAAAATGCTGTGGAACTCGTTGTAGTTGCTGCTATCAATCTCTGAATTGTAAATGAAATTCAAGAATTCGATTGCCTTGTTGATGATAGCTTTATCAGAATTGAAATTGATCACGATTAATTCATTCAATTGCTCATAGACCTTCTCGGTGATCTTGATGATAGAACGTGTATAATCAACTTGCTCGTATCCACCAAGAATGTCCATAGAATCAACATCGTTGTTCATGGCAAATTCATCAATCTTGGCACCAATAATTCCACCCAAGAATCTGATAAGTTCAGTCTTACCAGAGTTGCTTGGACCAGTAATTATCAAGGGAAGATTGTGGTTGATACAGCGTATGGCAGTTTCAAGGACCCTGAAATTGGTCTGTAATGGAAGCAAATTGTCAGATCTGTATTGGACATTTCTCTTTCTCTCAATAAGAGCATCACCTACTTGGAGATACTTGTCAGTAAGGGAATAAAAGATATCCTTTTGCTCCTGTGGACCAAAGATGGATTCAAACAATTCACGAGCCTGTAATCTGTCACTTTCACAACGGAATCTCTGGTAAATAATCATATTGAAGAATTCGTTGAAGTCTTGAACCAAGAATTTCAGGGAATATAATTCAAGCCAACGCAAGGTATCTCTCAAGTTAAATTCCCAGGGACCTCCTAAAGATCCCCATTTCTTTTGAACAACTATTTGTTCTTCTAATTGGGAAATAAACTGGATCAATTTGGCCACAGACTCTTCGCTAATATTGGGGTACAAGTGGTTAGAAATCATGTTCAAATCCTGTGCCTTTAAGACGTCCACGTATACAACGCTGAATCTGTTAACAAAGGACTTAGGCAAACCTTTTCTGCCACCACCCTGGTATTGAGGGTTCTGAGCAGCAAACACCTTGAATTCTGGGTGACAGCTAAAAGACTTGTCCAATTCTGGAATATAAGCTTCTCCACGGTGATCCAAACAGGCATTCAAACCTTCCAATACAGATTGAGAAGCCAAGTTCATTTCATCCAACAACACCCATTCACCTCTTTGCATGGCTCTCAAGAAGGGAGCATCTCTCCAGACGAATTCACCGGTCTTTCCACCTTCCGCTGGGGTATCAGAACCGAATAAATCGATCAAGTCAGTTTGTTCAGATAAATTAATACGAATTAATGGGTTTCCTGTTGCTTTGGCCAAGGCAGTAATCAAACTCGTCTTTCCAACACCAGGACTACCTTCCAATAAAATAGGTTTGTGCACTTGCATGGCTCTGACGACACGCATGCAGTTAGCAGCGGTTGTTGGGGCCATCAAGTTGAACACGGCACCTTCAGAAGTGTCCTTTGAGCAACGTGGGAAACGGAAAGGACCACAAGAAAATTCGGATTCGGTGTAAGAAGCCGAAAATTTGGCGGTGTAATCTGGCATCAAGTCATGGCCAGCAAATTCGGACAATATAGACACACATTCAGCCTTCTGTTGGTTCAAACGTGTTTCGCTCTCTGCCAAATAGGCTGTGTTATTGGTACCCAATGCATCAATACAGACCATGGCAGCACCGTGCAACAAAGCAGCCGTGTCTTCAACGTTAGAGTCACAAGAATTGACGAATTGAACCCAAGCCAAGATATCTCTAAGAGAAATAACTCCGCTATCCATGTGGCCACCTCCAAACTTCTTTCCAAACCATTCGGAAAATTTGACAATTGGCTCCACAAAGGCCTGGTTCTTCAATTTGGCAGAGACAATGTCTCTCACATCGTTCAAGTCGTTCATGGAGGGAACCCAGATTTCAGTAAATCTGTTTCTCAAAGCAGGAGACAATTCCTTCTTACCGTAATCACCTCCAGGATTCATGGTAGCCAAAAATTCAAAGTCCGCATGGGCTGTGATGGAAGCGTCGTCTGTTCCCTTTTCTGCAAGGAATAAGCTTCTTTCTGGTTCCAAAACTGAGTTCAATCTTTCCAATACAGAATCGTCAGCCAAAGAAATTTCATCCAAAAGGAAGAAATTACCCGTTTTCATTGCTTGGATCAAAGGACCATCGTTCCATTCGAATAAAACGGAAACTTCTTTTCTTCCATCTGCAATTTGTGTCAAGAGCTCTTCGCCGATTGCTTCGGTAGATTGAATTGCATCGAACAAAGTGATTAATGTTTCAAGTTCAGCATTTTCTGGGATCAGGGTGCCCACAATTTCAAGTGCCTTTTCTAAGTTTCGAATCAAACTTCTTCTGGTTTCCAACTTGTTTCTAACAGGTCTTTGGGCACCCAAGATATCACCAGTTTCGGTGTTCTGGTGAGCATTGACTGCTACCAATTCCTTACCCATATACAGAGCAATGATTTGACACACAGTTGTCTTACCACAACCCGTTTCACCAACAAGCAACAAAGGCTCCTTGTACTTCATGGAAATGGAAACTAGCACAGCCAAACGACGCATCGACTTGGTCCACACAATAGACGACTCTGGAAGTGCCATCATGGCCTTGTCTTCCAATTTTTCATAGTAGTCGTCCATATTCAATTTGACCTTCATCACCTTTTCAATCACCTGTTGAACCACCTTCTTTTCGTCATCCTTACGGACTCTTTCGGCCAATAGCATGTAACCGTTGGCAGCTAATTCTTCGTAGCCTACTGCCTCTCTCAATGCCCATCTGAACAAGTCACGAAGAGTAGCAAAAGAATTCTTCTGTTCGAACAAACGAGAAGACTGTCTCTGTACCGATAATTGACGATAAACTTCGACGATCTTTTTACCATAACTTGGAGCAATTTGACAACGTTCTTTAAGAATAATTTCCAACTCGTCCTGGGGAATATCATCGAAATGTAACTCCAAGAATCTGTTTCTGAACGCTCTGGACAACACCTTTCTACCTCCGTACAAACCTGGTGGATTCTGGGTAGCAAAAATCATGAAGTCTGGGTGAGGATGAACCACTTCTTGTGTTTCTGGAATAAATAATTCTCTGTTGTCATCGAGTAATCTATTTAATGCTTCAAGAACGTCAGTAGACGCAAGGTTCAACTCATCCAAAACAATCCAATGACCCTTACGCAAGGCTTCCACGAGAACACCTTCTTTGAAAGACAACTTTCCGTTAGAATCAGAAACATAAGTACCCAAGTATTCTTGCAAATCAGTGTGCTCGTGGTTATTAATTCTGACGAATGTATGTCCAGTGATACTGGCCAAGTAGTTGATCATAGAAGTCTTACCAGCAGAGGTAGGACCCTGGACCAAAATTGGGAATCTTCTACCGGCAGTAGCTCTGACCAAATTGAGCATATTCTTCTCCACGAATGGAGTGATGATATAATGTGGTTGTGGAACTGGCTCATTGGGACCCTGCTTCATCCAGTAATGTTTGAATTGCACATATTTGGAGTCAATAGAAGTAGGAGCTGGAGGACATTGAGTTACCACAGACTTCATATTCTTTAATCTACCAAGAGTGTATTGCAAAATTACTGGTTGCAATATGGCCTCAGAAGTAATATCCAATAACGTCAAGAACGTCATACAGAAACCTTCATAAAGGGCTCTTCTCAACCCATAAATGGATACAATATCACACACGTAAATCAAAGTACGAGTCAAGGTACGAATACTAAAATGAGGTCTCTGGTTAGCACCATCAACAATCTTGTTAGCTTCACTCAATCTCTTTGCTTCTAAGTACAACTCAGCAATGTCGTTTCCAACCCATTCATCACCCACGGCGTATCTGTGAATATACTTGTCAATAATCATCAACAAATCAGAAATGTCTCTGTCTGGAGAATGCACGTAGATCTCACCGAATCTAGATCTAATACTGGCAGGCAAATCTTTCTTACCAATATCGGTAGAAGGATTCATACATCCGAAGATTCTGAATTCAGGATGTGCTTGAATAGGTTCGATATCACCTTTTTCTGTCAATAATAATGTTCTTTGTTCATGTGCTTCGTTAAGTAAATCAACAATACTTTCAAGGGTATCTGACGATGCCAAGTTAATCTCATCAAGCAATAACCAGTCTCCGTTCTTCACAGCCTTAACAAGCGAACCTTCCACGAAGTTGAAAACAAATGAGTTTTCGAGATTAGCAATCAGAAGTTCAAATTTCAGTATATTTGCCTCAAATTCGACCCATTGATCCATAATCACCTTTTTATCGTTAGAAGATAATTTTCTCTTCTTGGATGGAGGGGATTCATCATCAGATTCGGAAATTTTCAATACATCTCTAGCCAATTTAATTGCCTCTTTCCACAATCTGATCACATTCTTCCATTGGTTCTTGCTTAAGCATTTGCCCAATAATTGGCTGAACTTTTCGTTCTTTTTCTTGGAGAAAGTTGCAGAGAATAAACGTTGGAATTCGTCTTGAATTGGTACCACCATAGTCTTGGCATTTACTGGCTTGTACCCACCAAGAAGATCACCAGACTCGGTTTGTTGAGACACATTGATAACAATAAGACGCTTGTTCATCATTTTGGCGATCTGTTGAACAATAGTGGTTTTACCAGTACCGGTTTCACCAACCAATAACACAGGCTCGGACATTTGAATTGAGACACCAATTTGCTCCATAAGGCGAAGCGAGTGATTGGTCTTGGCAAATGATGTTTGGTTTGAAACAGATCTATACGTTTTGTCTTGCGATTTGGTCAAAGTGGCTCTTCCCACCTTGATTTGGTCAACATCGTCAATAAAATTAGGAACATGATTAGTTAAGAACAAATTAATTCTTGAAGATGGAATCTCCAAAGTCTCGCCAATAACGTTGACCAAGGGAGATAATGCGTTGTATTCCGTGATGGAACTACCAAAGCAGTCAATGGCTTCGGCAAAAATATTATCGTACAAGGAAGTTTCTAACAACTGATCCACAGAAACTATTCCATTGTTAGAAAGCATGATGTTACATCTCGAGCAGAATTTCATCAAATCTCTAAACGAAATGACTCTTGGGTTGGATCCCTTGTTAAGTGAAATAAAAGATGACGATGCATAAACCTTAAGAATTTCATTGTAACACTTGATGAAAGGTATAATGAGGTTTTTGAGCAAGGGAAACTTGTGCAAAATAATCTCCTTCAACTCAACCTCCGAAGGTAATTCGACTTTGACTAATTTCCATAATCTCAAACCAATCAAATCGGGAATGGTAACGGACCCAGTATCATTAGAAGTCCTTATGGTAGAGATGATCTGGAAACCATTTTTGGCTTTTATAACTTCTCCTCTGGAAGGAATGGTCAATTCTCTCTTCTCCAACAAGGTAAGAAGAATGGACAAGACGTCGGTAGGTGCCTTGTCAATGTCTTCGATCAAAATCCACTTACCTTCTTTCACGGCAGAGGTCAAAACACCAGCTTTCCATTGGAAAGTTCCGGGTTTCTCTCCAGATGTATAAGTTCCTAATAACATTTTGGAGTCAGTTTGTTCTCCAAGATGGATCTTGATAATGGAATTAGTGTATGACATAAACTTGGCAAGCTTATTGATGAGGAAGGTTTTTCCAGAACCCGCCTTTCCATAGAGCATTATGGAATTGTTATTTTGGATATGATATGCCAATTGTTGAAGAACTTGAATAGAATTCTGTGTAGGAACAAATGCAGAAGATGACTCTAAATCAGCATCAGAATTTTGGGCAGTACTTGCAGTAGCTGTATCTTGCAATTTTGGAATTAATACTCCACATATGGATATGGTCAATGGAGATAAGTCTTGTGGAGAAATAACGATTTTCTTGCCTGGCTTGTTGTGGGAAATGGATTGACCTTGGCCGAGCTTGGTGTAATTGGACAATCTCTTACCTTCCAAAAGATCCAAGAAGCGGAAGTCTACGTTAGCATCGTTTTCGTATTTTCCAGTGATTTCGGCGGAGCCAATGTGTTGTTCTATCATTCTGTTGGTGGCTTCTTCGGACGCATTGAGGTATCTAGATACCACTTGGATGGCAAGGAACTTGCAGATGGTGTCATCTTGTTCGGTAATGATTGTATAGAGAGTCTGGGGCGTGACGAAGGCCTTGAAACGGTGGCTATCGAAGTGGATCAAACGGTAATAAGCCAACAAAATTGCCTGGATCTCATTAGTTGATGGTTTGGCCATTTTAACCAACTCCAAAATAGGATGTCTAGCCAAGAAATACTCTATCAAGTTGACTGATTCGCTGGATAATCCAAGAACTCTTGTCAAGGAAGAAAGCACCAAAGAACCGGGTACAGCGTAGGCTTTTCCGGAGCCATTCGCTTCAAAGTACTTGGATTCAAACTTAGTGGTCGACTCAATCCATCTGGAAATCAAATCCACGAAAATTGGCCTGTACGAGTGTAAAACTGGCAAAGTTGTAGAAGGATGTAATGCGTACAATGCTAAGTTATTGAGATTGGTGGAAATGCTCTGTGAGGTGTCAAACTTGAACGGAATTACTTTACGATCAGTGTTGCCTTGGCCCTGGGCCAACAACTGATCACAAACATCTTGGTTTAGGACGATATTGTTCATAATACTGGGAGAATATTATGACTATAGTGTATCTAGATTGAATGTAGTGGTGAAAAATGCGATGAGATGAGATTTTTTCAGTATACAGGAGAGTCTGGAGATAGATGCGAAGAAATGGGAAACTAGAAGGGAAGAACACAGAGCAATTGGGCAGCAAGCAGAGCTGAGTGATGTGATTCGTTTGAGTTGGGGTCTGTTTGTATTTTGGATTAGTTTTGAGGATTTTCGGCTCAATTTTCGGCCCACTTTTATGGTTTTTTATGGCACTTTCGAATAAAACCCGTGAAAAATGTACACTACGCTGCACTGAAATTTCTCAGAAAACGGCAATTGATGAGTTTCTGTAGCTCTAAATCTCTTAACGAAATCACTAACGTCGTAGTTCACTTTTATGGGGTTGATTTATCAAAAAATAGTCTAGTATTAATTATTATATTTTAAATGCTCCTTTGGCAATTTTTCAAATCCAAAATTTCATCAAATAGTTTCACCTTGTACTTCTTCTTTAATCTTCGTCTCTCGGTCGAATCGATTGTAATTCCGTAGCAGGAATAAAAAAAACGTCCGTTCGGATTCAAAAATAACGACAACTGCAGGATTCGAACCTGCGCGGGCAAAGCCCAAAAGATTTCTAATCTTTCTCCTTAACCACTCGGACAAGTTGCCTAATTAGTGTTCTTCGTAAATGAGATTAATGTTAATATAGAAAGATGAAGAATTATAAGTGATACCTATTTATTGATTCTATTAAGTACCCACTTTACCTTGGACCAATAGTGAACTCCATTCGAAGTATCAATTCGCATTATCAAATCACTTCAATGAGGCTGAAATTCTGCTTCTTCTTTGGCCTCTCCTTTGGCCATTTAAGAATATGTTTAAACTGCACCACTACATTTATGACAAAATAAGCGGAATCGTATACAAGTTAAGTATATGAGAATGTCGTTCCTCTATTCAATTCTAAGTTCTTCCCACACCAACCCGATTTCCAGACTACTCAGTAACACAACAATATATACAATCTAATTTACCTATAGTACTGTATTGTCCTGTATCTCTTTGATCCAGATCAACATACCTCTATTGTGGTCCACTTTTCTTCTTGCGAGACTCGTTTGACTCTGGAACCCTCGTAATCCTATTGTCTCTCTTTCTGTACCGTTGCAACCGTTTTGCGTTCATTGCAGTATGAGCCAGCTCGGACCTGCCCCATTGGCCCGTCATTCTCGGCACCGCATCGCAATTGCACCAATCCTACTAACTCAATATCTACTAAACCTCTATAATGGAACTTCTTCTTACTGTATTCTCCCGTTACCAATAACCCCACCTCTACTACTTCTGCCTCCAAATCCACCCTTGGCCCCTATTTATTGCACAAAATCCCCATATCCACCTTGCCATGCGGCTATGTTCACCGGTACATTGGTCTATTAATTGCACTCTCTGCTGACTCATTTTCACCTGATAAAAGCCACAACTCGTAGAGAAAACTCCATGTATTTGTAATCGGGGGTCAGAAGACACGTACAAGTCGGAATTTCGAGCCTATTCAACCATTGCAACTGGTGCTCCCTACACGTTCTTCCTCAGCCTCTGCTTGTCGGTGCCGTGCATCCCCACCACTTTTCCTGGCATATTAATAATTCTTCCTTCTGGTTTGTATCACCGTTATTTTCAGGCCGCTATCTCGGTAACCATCGCAGATCTCTCATGCACATTTCGCTTTAGACTCTTGATATGTCTTTCAAAGTCGGTCTTGTGAGCTTTATCTTGTACTGCAAGCGTCTCCTAGCCAGGCTATTCTCCATGCTCGAACCAATTAAGGCAGAAGACCTCTTGATCTTGGGCGACACCCACCAGAAGGTGCTGGTCCGCCACAGCACCTCTGGCTATCAATTGGAGGTGACAAAGGTGCTGGAAACGTCTCCCTTGGCCACGGAAGGCGCTATTCCAATTGTGAGTCGTGAATCGCTTCCCAAATCCTTAAAGGGCGCCGTCTACGTGGTGGACTCTGTGCTCAGTGGAACCGGAAGATCGCAAGACTCGGACCTCTACAAATTGGTGCTAGGCCCAATCTTGGACCTCTTGGCGGTCCACCACACCTACATCAAGACGACGACGCCTTCGAGTGTCGCCGAATTCGCCGGTTCTTTGGAAGGCGGCGATGCCACTGTCATTTTCATCAGTGGAGACACCTCGATCTCCGAGTTTGTCAACGAGCTCAAGCCCGTGGGTCCCGACGCTACCCCCGGCAGCATCACCGTTCTCGCCATTCCAAGTGGATCTGGAAACAGTTTTGCCTTGGCTTTGGGTTTAGAAGACAAATTCCGGGCTATCCAGAAGATCTTTGAACCCAACCAACACACGTCCGCATTGAACCTCTACGAGGTTCAATTGCCCGAAGGAACCGTGGGAATTCAACAAGGTACTCCTTCGGGTCCAATTGGCCCTAATTTGAAGTTTTTGATTGTGTTTTCGTGGGGATTCCATGCATCCCTCGTTGCAGATAGTGATACAATTGAAATGAGAAAGAACGGCTTGGATAGGTTCAAAATCGCCGCTTTGGCAAACTTGGAGAGAGAACAGCGTTATTCTGGCCTGGCTGTGTTCAATGGTCATACTGTGAACGGACCGTTTGCCTACTTTTTACTCACTCCATCTAAGCGATTCGAGCCCAAGTTCGAGATCCTGCCCCAAGGAAATATCTTTGACGATAACTTGTTTTTCCTTTCATTCAATACTGAGGAAGGTAGTCAATACGTGTTGGATATCATGCTGGAGGTTTATGGCAAGGGAAAGCATGTCCACAATCCAAAGGTTACTTACGAAAGAGTTCCAGGATCATCCAAGGTGACTATTCATGTGGGACAAGAGAACGAGTCAAGCAAGCTTAGATTCTGCGTAGATGGATCTATCATCCAACTCCCTCCCAACAAGGATCATGAAATAGTGGTTTCGGCTACTGGAAATGTGCACAATGGATGGAAGCTTCTCCTTGTCCATTAAGCAAATGTAGCTGGCTACAGAAGTACTAGCAGTGTCCTTCATTATAGATTTAATCAATTATTCCAATGTGTAATTCAATTAGATTTCAATTGTATATGTAAAAATGGGTTTGAGCAGTTTTGAATTTATGAGTTTATCTTACTTCACCTGGAGCCTATAGGAAAGGGGTTGTACTTAACATTTCTGCAAAAAGGAAACTATGAATTGGAGAAAGAATCTGCTTCTTTATTATTCTTCCATAAAATCTGATTGATTTACTTGCTGGTACTGTTATAATACTTAGAATAAGTCTCAGAAGAAAATGCCTAAATTTAATAACCTTGTCAAGCTCCATTTTATATTATTCCATCATGAGTGCATGGTTTGTGTATGGTTTAATGGAGCTTCGTTAATATTTCCTGAATAGATACCTGATTTCTATTCATAGATAGATTCATACTTGAGTTTCCGCACCAAGTATCAATTTTGAATTCTTTAGCTGTATAATTCAAATCCAAGGCACAACTCTGTTCTACAACTTGATAGAAAACTAAATATATTAAATGTTGAATAGTATGAATAGTATCTAATTTGCTACCAGAGCATAAGACTTGTCAAACCAAGAATTAATATCATGCAAAAAGTCCTGGAGACTTATTTCAATGCTAGATAATGAGCGGCGGCTTGGTAATTGATCTTAGGCTTCTCTTTGGGCTTGGGTGCTGGTGCATTGTATTTTTTGGGGACAGTAGAGGATGCAACAGAATAGGTGTATGAGGTAGTTGAGTCCAATTTCTTGAGGTCACTGTTTGAATCAAGGCTCTTTTTAGGAGATTTGACCTTCTTAAGTGGATTCCAAGTCATAGCGAATATTTAGTGGAGTTAATTCTGAGATTGTTAGTTGTGCTACTGAGATTAGCGGTAATTGATAGCTACAACTGGGGGAATCGGAGGTGATTAAATATGATTTACAGAAGATTCAGACACGGTTTCCATTGAGGGGAGCGTGTAATTCAAGCATTAGTCATATTGCTTGACTCGAACACTCTGTTCTTGGACTATAATAAGAAAGGCTATACCACTTGTTGCTGGTTGTGAGCACCCTTTGCGTTTCTGCTTATGTCAGCACGGCTAGGTTCTAACCCCCCAAATTACGAATTCCATACTGGAAGGTGCATAATTAGGCTGGGGCTGACGCCTCAGGTTCCTGTATTAGTCAGAACGTGAGGTTTGGGCCAATCAAAACGGTTTTTCGTGACAGTTTCGTGCAGAATAATACAATCCTGTGACGACAACTGCTCTCTCCATTGCCATAAAAATTCCGATCTTGGCTCTTTCGGGAAAGGGATCCCTGCATTTCTAATCCACCCCCTCCTGAATTGTCTTGATGTATTTTGTTTTGTCTTGGAGGGGCCACATTAACTGTTTACCCCCTCTATTCGTGGTGACTCATTTTCAACTTACTGCGAAAAGTTAATTGAGCAAGTAGAGTTTTGGTATTGTGTGAAGAGAGAATTCCTAGGGGGCGTTAGTTCACATGAAGCCAACGTGACACGTAGTCTTGGAAGGGTCTATTGCTCTGAAAGCTTTGGTGGCAAAATTCAAGCAAGTAACCACATGGCATGTGAAGTTGTCCTACTTCGGTACAAGTCAATTTCTAGAACCGAATATTGGCTGGTTGTAGTGCAACTGCTTCTGTATATTCTAAACCGTTGAGCTACATTCCCGGACCTCGTACTTGTCGGATTCCATGGGTCAATGGGTTAATTTTTGCCAATTGAGAAAAATTTCCACGGCCTAAAATTTTCTGATTTTGTTACCTCTGTAGACCAATAATTCCCAGTTAGGCCCCTATAGCTAACAATAATACACCAAAGAATGATGAATCATCTGTTCCGAAGAAGTTTTCTACACAAAAATTATTCTCCGTGTCTGGTCTGGCACTTGTAATTGTATTGTGGATTTTCAAGTTAATGTGCCTAGTTTTGTTTGAGATAATCCAGTCATAGTTTTAATCATTTGGAATTTTAATTACTCTTCATGCTATCTTTCCTTTTTTCTTGCTAAAGTTACAGATTTTACTTAAAATCTTGTCATACTAACTCCACGATGCACCAAATCCCTGCTTAGTCTTTCCAGAACACTCAATAATATTATTGGTGCAATTAAGAGAGCTGATGGTCATTTCAAAACCTTGCAATTAATCTTTCTCCTGATCATTTGAGCGTTGCAGGTTGGATAATATCTTTTGAACTACTTCATCCACGTTTTAAACCCAAGATAATGCATTCTCTTATTCTTCATAATTTCATCACACTTTACGATAACATTCAAAACTTTATTGGGAAAACATAGACTAATAATGGCACGGCTGGATTAAATCATTACAGGGAAAGATTGGAATCTCAAGGACACTTTCTACTTCCTGAGAAATTACTTCTTGTGATTTCTGCCTATGTTAGAGAAAATACTTGATCAGGTCAGTCGTATTACAATTCAGTGCCATATTCAAAGCAAATAATGATTTTAAGTTTTGGTAGAAATCAGCTATGAGTTTTAAAGTTGAAAGCGGCGTATAAATCTTCAACCGATTGTTTCGTTTGCATTATTCGAAAATATGAAGATCCTTTGAGATTTCCATTGACTTGACACGTCTTATTTCACTTTCAATGCAAATGCGCTATTATGATCAAGAGTTTTAAGGTATTATATGGTAAGATATCCAAATATGTCAAAGATTTGCGGAGTAAGCAGATCTTGCCTGTGACAAAATATGCTTCAAAACTTGAAACTATAATCAAGAGTGCAACGCTAATCATGCCATGACGTCTACACTAAAGGATTCTCGGTAAGTACATCGGCACTGCAACTCAATAGTGTCAAAGATTTACGTGGGGTGCTTTTGGTTTATAAATACTTTCTGAAAATGCTTCTCGGCTTGAAGTGACAAAGATAGAAGTATAGTGGTGTAATGATTTTCCATTAGGTTGGTCTACACATATTTGACAGAAGTAATACCTTTGTCCTCGCTTATATGGATACATTATCGCATCTCATTTATTTCATCTCACAGATACGCCTATATTTGTACAAAATCATAATATCCCAATGGTCTCAACGGTATCCGCCCAGCCTGTTATAGTTACCTCTGGAAGGAGGCTGTCCAGTTCTGTTGGAGTTCTGGTATTGATTAGCCTGGTGGAATTGATCGTTGGACTGTTCCTGATTATTTCTTTGACCGTAGTTACCCTGATTGTAGTTGCCCTTGTTGTAGCTATTTTGGTTATAGCTATTCTGGTTGTAACTCTGTTGATTATAGCTGTTTTGGTTATAATTACTCCTGTTATAACTGTTCTGACCGGTGTTATTTTGGTTGTAGTTATTCTGGTTGTAGTTATTTTGATTATAGTTGTTTTGGTTGTAACTATTTTGACTGTAATTATTTTGACTGTAGCTATTTTGGTTGTAGCCTTGATTATAGTTGTTTTGGTTATAACCGTGCTGACCATAATTATTCAGTCTGCCATGATTTTGATTACCCCTGCTGTATGCATTGTACTGGTTTCCATTGTTATAACCATGGTTATATTGGTTACTTCCATGATTATTATTTCTAAAGTTTCCATTGAAACCACTACCATAGTTTCCATTTGCCCTTCTTTCCTGTTGGATCTGTTGTTCATAGTCATCTGTTTTGTTGTTCATAGCATCCAACATTGCCTTGTAACCTCCTTTTCTAGAAATATAGGCCAAATTCAAATCCTTTCCTCTAGGGCCACGATTCACATACTCACTGTTGTCTGGCATAGCATTGAATCTTCCACGGTTTCTTTGAAACCCTTGCTGTTGCATGGCAGCGATATCATCGTAAGTTAAAGCTTTCTCGTGGGGAATATAACCGTTTAATAACATAGATTTTCCTTGGGTTTTAGGTGGCATAGAATAGAAAACTTGCATGTACTCTTTATTGGGTACATTAGGCATTTCTCCCTCGTTCAAAGGGAAGTTCATGGTACCTTGCATCAGGTAGACTTCAACTTTCAGTGCAATGCCTGATAAGCCACTCTTAGCATACTTAAATACAATTTCCTTGGTATCCTTTTCGTAAAGTTGTTCCTGAAATTTCTTGAAGTTTTTGTTCTGGCTTGAAATGAATAAGACTTCTTGCTTATTTGTATTTCTGTCCATTTCCTTCTCTGTCAATAACTCATATTTGGCTTGAACTGCTGTCAAAAGACGAGTCTCGTCAATGAAGGGCAATAATGCAATACCTTGCCAACTCATTTTAGCTCCATTCATGTCAATCTGGAAATCTTCTGGGTAGAAATCAATGATCTCACTATTTGGGTTCGACATCAAGTCTCTGAAGACTTCTGGCAAATTATGGCCAGATGCTGCAGGCAAAACCGACATTAATTGCTCATATGGTCTGAAAGGCTGACCTTGATCAAAAACGATTCCTTCTTCGGAGACTATTTCTTCGAAATTAGTAAAGTCGGCAGCAAATGGAGCATAATGGTATGGATAATACCATTGCCATGAGGGACATCCTTGGTAGTAATAGAGCAAAACCCATGAAATTCCTTCCAAATAAGCACGAACAACCTCACGTCTTGTCTGTTCAACTTCTGCATCTGTGTTGAGGTGAAATTTGGTCTTATAGTACCGGTCACGGAATCCAGGCTCCCAGAGTCTGATGCGATCACCGTCCACCTCATCATCAGTTTCAGATGGCAATTTTCTTTTTAATGGATTATTTTCTGGCATAGATTCCAGAGGAGTCTCTGATTCTGATTTGATTTCAGCTTCAGTGCTGGCTTCGGACTCTTCTTCTTTCAATTGGTTTGTTTTACCCTTGGATTCTATCAATTTTTTCAAAGCCAACGCTGCTTCATTATTTGCTAAGTTTGCCTTGGTAATTATGTCTCTGTTTTCAACGATGTCCTTGTTCGACAAATTGGCATATCCTTCGACATTTTCACCAGATGTGGTCATGAGTGGCATATTAATATCGGCAACAATTGGTGCCTTGTCTTTTCCCTTAGTCACTTGGGGCAAATATTGATCTTTCAATGCCTTATCTTCTTCTGCCCATTTTTGTCTTCTCTTGATACCTTCCTCACGTCTGGCATCGTTTTCACGTCTCTTTCTGAAGATTTCGGTTTCCTTGTATGCCAAGTTTGACATCAATTGCTCAACCAATGGAAAGTTTAACTTACCATCACAAGTGATATAATCTTTGGCGTGTGGAAGCATTCTCTTCCAGCAGTTCATCAAAATATCAATACCGTTGTCACGAACATCCAAACTGGGTAAATGTGGCAAGAAATCGTTACCCACAAAGAAACACATGAAGACCCAGTCATCAATGGCTCTTTCCAAGTCGAAGGGAAACGACAAGCGTGGTATGTTCAATTCAACCTGTAAATACTCCCTCAAAACATTAACATGCAACCACAAAAATGGCTTCTTCTTGTCTCTTTGGGCAATGTTGTCTCGTTGTTCTTGAGTCATCATCAATTGCTGCGACATGGAGATCTGTCTATCTTGGTTGGCAAACACGTCTTCTCTGAGAACTCTGAAATGGGGTTCGTGGGTGGCCAACCCCAAGAAAATCAAATCTGCATCCAAACCGTAGATACAGTGCTTGGTATTGGGGTCGTACAGGGGGTCCAGTCTCTGTGATCTGATGAAGCTCATGAGCTTATGTTCACCTTCACCTGGGACAGTAGCATCACTAATAATCACCTGCAAATCGGCCCATCCAGGGTCGTTGGCAAGCTTGTACGCCACCCAGTAGCGCAATGCCGCTGCGAGACCGTCCATAAATGGGGTACCTGGAGTGATAGCGTTGGAATCCCACGCCTTCTTTTCACGGATGGAATTGTCGATCAATTCGCCCCTCAACTCTCTCTCGCGGAGGTCTCTCTGCTTCTCCTCCTCCTTAATCTTCGCTTCCTGTGCAGATCTGAATCTTCTGGCACGCTGCTGGTTCATCTTGGCTCTTGGAGCAACTCCATCAACCGCAATCATCAACACCTTCCGTGGCCTGGCCATCATCAAAACACGGTCTGTGTACGTGAAAACGTCCAAGAACATCTCGTCCTCGGTGGCGGGGGCAGGCTTGTGTTCAGGATGGGAGCACGGATGGACAATACCGTTCATATCCAAGTATAAGTTGTCTATTTCGCCATTGGGGTTTGGGTTGCTGTACAACGCCCCTCCGATGGTTTCTTCTGCATCTTCTTCCACTACCGGAGAAATGATCTTTGGGTATTTTCTGGAAAGCCATCTAAACAAGGCTGGAACACCCATTGTGGCTAAATGTGGAGGAAGAAGGAGGTTAGAAGATATAGAAGAAAAAGTCGATGAGTATATTTGTTTATGTGTAGGATATTTGTATACAGGCATGAATTAACATGTGTAGATAGGTGTTGGAATCGTGAATTTTAGGTAATTGAGAAGATTCTTGACTTTACCCTTGGAGAATATAAATAGAATGAAGAGTTGGTCTCCTTTCCTTTCCTTTTTACGAGTTTTTGACTAATTCTGCAACTGAATATTTTAATTCTATATGCTCTGTTTATCCATGTATTAGACACGTCCTATCATTAAGGATTCGAGTGCTTCAACGTGTAAATTGATGCCAGATGTTACATAAAGCCTGAAATATCGAATAAGCAAATCAATTCTGGTGTAAACTCATCAGACTCTTAATCTCGCCCAGGAACAACATTCAGTGCACTTGTATCTTCTGCTATATTAAAATCTATCGATATTGTTAAAGTTTCGTTTCATCCTTGAAAGAGTTCGTGCTAACGCAGTTACTTTCATCGGTACCAACCCTAGAATTGAATTGCAGTATTCTGACTATTATGAACTCATGGCAATATTTCATGAATTGTAAAAATTTGGAAAGAATTTAAGAATCCTTTGATTCCCACCCTAAAATCTTCAGATTCTTGATTAAATTTCATTCCTTAAAACTTCATCCATACATTTAATTACTTTCCCCAAAAATCTGGGAACACCTGGAACCTGATTTTACAACCCAGCTGGAACTTGCCCAAGCTATCATAATCTCTTGTACAAAATCAAGATAAGACAATTTTTTCCTACTTTCTAAAACAACTAATAAGTCGCATAATTTAGGTGATGTCAGAACCAACTAACAATAGTACATAGGAATGTAAAAACGTAATTACAAATTTCCCACATTCGTTCCAGTTGCGCAGTGCTCCGCTTCCTTGAAAAGTTTGCATCAAATCGTTCATTATGTCATCTACACTATTTTCCCGTTGGCATAAATTCATAGTTAAACTTTACTTTAGCCGATAATTCTTACTTTATCACCTAATTTCCGCTCCATAATACTATATTTGTGATTTGGGGCCACACTCACGAAAACGGTTTATGCTATTCACGTTATCTTGCTATTACTAATACGTAGAGAGGATGTGACATCAGTCTGGAGGCGGATCACAACAGTGAAATGCTAGCTGACTCACCTTTGTAGAAAGGTTAAAAAATAACTTTAAGTGTCCTTTTTTGCTATGCATTCTTCCAGGATTTGAATGGAAACTACAGGCATCACTGTACATTCCCTTCTGTAAAATGATTTCAAAGATGATTTAAATTGTCTTTGACTCCTCCTAGCTCAAATGTGTGCTAGTTGGACTCTGACCTCAAGAACACCGTATCGGAGGTTCCATCAAACACCTACAATAAAAATAATTCACGGTACTCTTGGCAATTCTGGCAATATTTGCAACTATAGCAAACCGCCACAATTGGAAAAGATGTGGCTACAGTAACTGCCCATGGTTCTTTAATTAGATGAAGTCTTTGAAGCCCTGTTACGCTGGTAAAGGCGGTGGGCAGACATCATCATAATCTAGGCACGTGAGGTTGCGTATATACGGTTCTGTCAAACAGCTCGTTCAACGGTCGTTTAGGAAGCTCTGAAAGCAGCCAAACGTAGAGAGAATACTGTCACTTATTCCAAACTGACAAGTATGTAATTCTCCCGCCAAAAAGTGTCCACATTCGACTGTAAATCCACTGCTGTCTTGTTTGACACATTTTGCGTCAACGTATATGCGCGGAATTAAATTCCTGAAAAATCAGAAATGCCTAAAGCCGTCTCATACCGGATAAACATGGCAGTAGAAGCCACAATTGCAAATATAATTCGTATAAAATCTCTCTTAGTCCTTTGTAACTGAAGTAGTCACATCTCATCTCATCTCCAACGTTTTGTCGCCTTGTGGTAGTATTTATCATTACAATTATCAATGGGTGCACTTTCTCCACTCAAGCGATTAAAGTGGGGCTTCCTACCCGTCAGAAGAATCGTAGATGAAGACGAACATGGCAACATCGTGGTGGAGCCCAAGTCTGACCTGAAATCGGACTCCAAATCGGACTCCAAATCGGACTCTTCGGCTACTTCTTTGGAAAAAGAGCCTACTACCACCCTCCATGTAAATGAAACAGACTCTATCAAGAATATCGAATACAGAGACGAGAAAGACCGCAAGTGGTGGAAGTTCTTCGATGAGTACGAGTACAGAGTCGATTCCAAGACCAAAGACAATCGTAAATGGTACAAGTGGTTCCACGACGACGATACATTCGAGGAAAAGAAGGTGATCTTGAAAATTGATGTCCTTTTGACCTTGTACTCTCTTGCAGCCTACTGGATCAAATACCTTGATCAGACTAACCTAACCAATGCGTATATTGGAGGCCTCAAGGAGGACATTGGCATGAAAGGTAATGATTTTGTTAATACCCAAGTGATGTTCAGTGTTGGTAATATCGTTTTCCAAATTCCTTTCATGTACATTCTCTATGCGTTGCCATTGAATTACGTTTTGCCAACTTTGGATATCTGCTGGTCCATCTTGACCATTTCGCTTTATCGAGTCACGTCGGTGGGTCAATTGAAGGCAATCCGGTTCTTCATCGGAGCATTTGAGGCTCCTTCATACATTGCCTATCATGCCCTTTTTGCCTCGTGGTTCAAGGGAAGTACGGGAGAAATCGCCAGAAGAGCTGGGTTCTACTACTTTGGCCAGTATTTGGGTATTTTGACTTCGGGTTTACTTTCAGGAGCCATAGAAAGACACATGGATGGGCTTGCGGGCCACAAAGCATGGCAATGGATTTTCATCATGGATGGTATAATATCGGTGATTGTGGGTGTCATAGGTTTTTACATGATTCCTGGAACCCCCGAAGACTGCTACAGTATCTTCTTGTCCGATGACGACATTAGAATTGCCAGAAGAAGAATGAGAGTGGACCAGAAGGACTCCAAACCTAGAGAAAACCCATTGGACCATTTCTTCAACATCGATATCTGGAAGTCCATCTTCTCGTCGTGGCACATTTATGTGCTTAGTTTGTGGAATATCTTCTGTTGGAATAATAGTAATGGAGGTTCTGGTGCCTATGCCTTGTGGTTGCAGTCATTGAAGGACGATTTTGGAAAGCCCAGATACAATAAGGGAGAGCTTCAAGACCGTACGGCATTGACTCCAGGGTTGGGTATTCTATGGTTGGCAATTGTCAGTTGCATAGCCGATTTGGCCGAATCCCGGTGGGCAGCCATAGTCTTTTCCCAAGTTTTCAATATCATTGGAAATATCATATTGGCGGTATGGTACGTTCCAGAAAGAGCTAAGTGGTTCGCCTTCTGCTTACAATACTTTGGCTGGGCAATGGCCCCGGTGTTGTACTCCTGGCAAGGTGATATTTGCCGGAAAGATATTAGAGAAAGACAAGTGGTGTTGGTAACGATGAATATTTTAGCCCAACAATCCACAGCATGGATTTCGGTTTTGGTGTGGAAGACTACGGAAGCACCTAGATTCCCCAAGGGATATGCCTTTACTGCAGCCAGTGCAGGGGCATTGGTGGTCTGGACCTTTGTGGTGTTGTACTTTTATAAGAAACAGGAACGTGATAATGCCAGGGCCAATGGTATCGTTCTCTACAATTCAGCCGTGGACTCTGAATTTATTCCTAAGGAGGGAGGTGAAAATGCTTCGGAATTCGTCCCCGAAGAAAAGAAGCAAATAGGAACCGGTTCTGTTCATGAGAGAGACGAGACCCTTGGTGAACCTGAAGCTGAGGCGAAATCTTAGCGTATTGTGTAATTCCCTTTAATGAAATAAGTTATAGACTGGAATACGTAGGGTGAGCAAGGAGTGGTACGTTAACCGGAAAGAGAAAGAGGGAGGCAAAACAAGAAAAGTGAAATTGAATGACAGTACTAGTAATGTAAGAAAATTCGAGATATTAATAGCAGAGAACACCCGACTCAAGAATGACTACATAAATTACACAAGATGACGAACCCCACAAATGAACAAGCATCCACGATCAACACGTATCAACAGAGGAAGGTATTTGCGACCTCTACGTGGCTGATGAAGTTAATTTCCTCAAATTCGGTGATTCTTTAACAGAACTCGAACAAGTGAAATTGCCCAATTTTTGACAGCCCCGTCGTGTGGAAGATATCGGGATGTAATTATCAACAAATTATACACGATAAATCAAATTTAATCCGGATAATGACGAAAAGAGGTATTTCCCAAAACAGTTGAAACAGCAAGTGATGAAATTTTAAATTTAGTCCTGAACATCATGAATTTGCTATTGTATAAAGTTTATTTGAGAATGTTTTGCATCAACTCTATTCTCACAGTTCTCGGGTTATCTTTTAGTGATTGTGTGGGGAAGATATGAGCAAATATTTAGATTTCACCGAATAGTGGCTCAAGTATTTTCCGGGGACATAATCACTGTCACAATCATTATCACATTCACATTCTTGTCCATACTTATTATCACAATTGCAGGTTAGGGTTTAAATGAAATACGTCAAACACTAAGAGATGGACCTAGATGCGGAGTAACCAGCCCCACCCTGAGATAAGATAAGATTTGTTGGCCCTTATCACTTCGTTGCTCCAAACTACATTTTTCTTAAGAACGAAAGTATTAAATCTAAAACCATACACACACAGACATGAAATGAAATCATAAAAAACTCATGGGCTTCAGGACGTCAAGACCACTAAGAGCTCTTCTCAAACAAAGAGCCCTTGTCTCTTTGCTCTTCTTCGGCATTCTCTATAAATTCTTCCGAAGCCTTGTTCTTCTCCACATAGTTGATATGGTCCTCGTAGGTGTTGTGGACATTCAGAGCGGTCCAGGTAATCTTATTAATTTCAGAGTAGTCAGGACACAATTCTGGACCCTTTCTACCAATCAAGTACCATGGCAAGTTGAACACGTCCTCCATGGATTCCAACGATCTGCCAGCGACTTCTGGAACGAAGAACCAACACCAGAAAAGAGAGAAAATCATGATTCCAACGAAGAAGTAGAAGGCACCATAGTTGTTCATAGCCAACAACATCTTAGGCAAGGCCTTGGAGTTACCAAATTGATTGGCAAAGTGCACCACCATGGTAACGGATTGGGCAAAGGATCTGATGTTCAATGGGAAGATTTCAGAACCCAATAAGTACTGAATCGAATTGAAACCCATAGTCCATCCTGTACCACTGAGGAAAAGAGCCGCAAGTGCTCCGGTGGCTGCTCTCTTCTGGGTGGGTGTCATGTCGGTAGAGTTGCTAGCAGCCTGAGGCACAGCGGTCAAGAAAATGGCAAAGTAGAGTAAGCACACCAACTGGAGAGTCACCCCGATGTACATGGCCCGTCTTCTACCGAGGAAATCAATAATGAAGAAGGCACACAAGTAGGCGGACACGAACTTGACCACACCAAGCACGGCGGACATCTTCAACAGGTCGTTACCCTTGATACCAGCAAGTGCAAAAAGTTCGTTGGAATAGATGGTGATGGCGTTGGCTCCGGACCACTGACCCAAGATCTGGGCAGAGAAGGCAATGGCAAAGAATCTGTATCTGATGGAGGCCACGGTGAAGAGGTCTCTGAACTGCTTGAGAATGTTGGTGTCCTTCAATGCATCGTTTTCCGAGTTGACCTGCTCGTTGATGTCACTGATTTCACCAATGATGTAGGGGTGGTCTGGGGGCAAGTTTCTGAGCTTTGAGAGGTTCTGGATGGCCTTGTCGGGCTGGTTGGTCTTCAACAACCATCTGGGACTTTCATAGCAGAAGAGCATGGAAAGAATGAAAATCAAGCCGGCCAACACAACCTTCAACGACACACCGACGACCCACTGCTTTCTGGAATCGTCAGAGATGTGCAACACGGCACCGTATGAGACGAAGTAGCCAATCATGATACCGAAGTAGACGGCACCGGAGAAAATGGACACGGCCAAGCCTCTGATGGCCTTGGGGGCCACCTCAGAGGTGAAAGAAGGGCCAATGGTGGTGGTCTGGCCGATGGCCAAACCCTCGATCAAACGGCCGGCGTATAACTGACCAATGGAGTAGGAAAACACTTGTAACAAGGCACCGATGACCCAGATAACACACACCACTTGCAAAGCCCGCACACGGCCGAGCTTGTCGACGGAGTACATGGCAATAAGGGCACCACCAATGGAGCCGAGCTGCACCATGGAGGTGATGTTAGACTTCAAGTTGGCGAGCTGGTCGACGGTCTTGGTCTTGTCAGCAAGGCCAAAGTACTTCTTGAACGAGGGAAGCGCGATCTGGCCGGAAATGTTACCCTCGTCGAAGCCTCTGGCGGCTCCCAAGATACCGAACACGAAGATACAGAGGTAGAGGGTTCTGTTGTAAATCTCCGGAGGCGACAGGTCCGTGTTGACCTGCCACTTGAACTTGGCCTTGAGGGCCGGCTCGATTTGTTTTTCGGGGTCCTCTTCCGAGTTTCTGGACACAATGGACTTGGTGTCTTTTTTGTCGAAGGCCATGATGATAAAGGAGGAAACTACGGGGAAAGGATGCAGTTATATAGTGCTGGAAGCGACTGAGGGGATGTTGCGCTACGAGTGCATTAGGAGGTGCATTGGGGTGCGTCAGAGTCCGGTGTCTGGTGCATTGTGGGGCTAATAACCTGCAACGCACGATAGTAGATGAGATCATGTCAGACAGAGAGTCGGGGCAGGCTTATGCTGGAGTTGCAGCAGGGCGCGGCAATTTGTGCAGCAAAGAGTGCAGCGCGGGCAAGCTGCAAAAGGACGCATGCAAGGTGCAAACTACGAGTGCAACCTGTAGAATCCGTGTGGCAACATGCACTTTCTGCGGGCTATCCTGCACTTTTCCGGGTGCAAATTGGCAAATGTGGAAGTGGCCGGGACGATGCACACATCGTGCCCCACTTGGGCCCAGGGCTCACAAGCAAGGTGAAATTAATTCTGCTTGACGTGCTCGACACTTGGGTGTTCCGCCTTGGCAACATCACAGCGGGGCTTGTGAGGGCCCGGGCCAAGAGCGCCCTGGAAGCCAAGCCCGACGGCGAACCGTTGTCGATGTGTGTCTGACAGGTGTCAAGCGGGAGCCAAGACCTCCACCAAGTCAAATCCCGAGCAGGGTCCCGCCATGGAGAGCTCCGGCGCAGCTCCTGCCATCGGGAAAACCCTGGACGCGGAACTGGCTTCTGTGCGTGTGCCTCCTCATGCAGACCCGGAGAAAACTGCAGATTTACGTGCTCCTGGCAGGAAATTTGGCAAATTCGAGCTGCGGAGGGGTATCCCCCACGCAGACGCTCCCCTCGCAGCTGCAGCCACCGACAGATGTGAACACCGAAGAGCACCGGAGTACGGCCGTCAAACCACGCGGGCAAACGCCCCCAGCGGGGCATTTCGGAGAAGCCGGACACCGTGCCCCGCCACACGCATGGGCTAGGCTATGCAGTCGAGACGGCGTCTTGCTTAAATGGTGCCATGGTGCCGGTTGTGGCCCATACTGTGTTGCCCCAAAAGTGGGTTGATGCAGAGACAAAAATATGCTGGGGGTTTTGTGCGACATACGCACTGGATGCAGATACGGGCACATACTGCAATAACACACTCCGAGCGGGAGGTTGGGGGAGGGAGTTGGGGGATTATGGGCCCCCATTACCCCGCAGTCTGCGTCTGACCCAATGAGGCGGAAGGGATTTGGTCTCTTGCGGTAGATTTAAGGTTGCATTGCCTGGAGATGTTCCCCGCGATATCGGGCCGCTTGTGCGGGGTGGTGCGATGGGGCAGAGGGGTTGCATGGCGGGGTCGCTTACGTAAGCTACAGCTCAATCTGACTAATATACACTATACTCCGGACTCAACTAACCTATATCCTCTTCACTTGCTCTCCTCCCTGGGGCGCTTCGCCACGCCGCCCGCCGCTGCAGCCGCCCGTTTCTTATCGTTCCCCTCCGCTGCACCCCCGTCTTTTTTGGTCTCGCCCTTTTCCACGCCCGGCTGGTGCACCGTCAAAGTGCTTTCAGTATGAGGAAGGCCCAACCCTCCCGTCTTGGACGCTCCGCCAAAACTCGAGGATCCTGGCGGTGTCGGAACAGGAACAGTTGCCGAAACTGCCGGAGCCACTGCTCCGGCTTGTGGGGTCGGAGGCAATTCTTGCGCAGTCTGCACAGATCCCGGGGACCCAAAACCTGTAAAGCCACTAAAGCCACTAAAGCCAGTGGAACTGGTGGCTCCAGCAGGGGTTGCAGCAGGAGCAGCACCGAAGCCGGCTCCGATGGCCAGGCTAGGAGGATTATTACTGGCAGGTGGGGCAGCAGCCGCGGAGGATGCAGCCGATCCGGCATTCCCCGGTCTCGCTAAATTGCTTTCTTTCTCTAGCCTCTCGACCTTTTTGTTCAACATTTTGATTTTCATCTCGAACAATTTCTGCACTTGAGCCTTGGTTTTAGCCTTTTCCTCCTCTAGCTCCCTGGAAAACTCGCTTCTAAGCTTGACGATGGCCGGAGTATCCAGATAAGGCTGGTCCGAGCCGTTAGGTCCACTGGCTAGGCTGGCTGTGGCTTCGGCTACTTTGGCGTCGATTTTGGCCTGAAGCTCTTTCTCCAACGTGGCCTTGCGTTGGTTGACACTTTCTTCCAACTCTTGCACCTTCTTCTGGTACTGCTCCTCCAACTGCTTGTGGGAACCGTCCTTTCCGGCACCCTTGGCCAACTCGGTCTTCAATCTCTGGTCAAATTGCACGCTCAAGTCCTTCAGAAGCTTCTTCTTCTCCTTCTCGAACTCGGCCTTCAATTTCTTTATCTCCTCGGTGGCTTTCTGATCGCCTCCTTCAGGCTGCTTCTGTTTCAATTGGCGAAGCAAATTGCCCTTCTCTTGCTTCAAAGCATTCAAGGACTTTGTGTTCTCCTCTTTGAACGCCTTGAACTTGGTGTTGAGCTCCTCAACCTGGTTCACTCCCTCCTGTTTGGCCTTTTCCACGGCCTCCAGGTTGCTGGCCAGTAATTTGGCTATCTCTTCATTAAGCGAAGTGATGGTCTCTTGCAATTCCTTAATACGGTCGTTCTGAGATTGAATTCGAGTGTTGGCCTTATTCCTGAGGTCGTTGTACTTCTCCTTCATATTCTGAATTACCTCGTTGTCGGCTTCGGTCTTAGCAGGAGTAGGTTCTGCAGTCTTGTCGTCATTTATCGCTGCCAATCTTCCCTTCAATCTCTCGCTTTCCTCCTCTAGTAACTTGGCTTTCTGGTTACTGACTTCAAGCTCAGTTTCTAAATGGCTGATTCTATCCTTCAATGGAGAAGAATCGGTAGTACCATTCTGAAGTTGTGCCTCCAATTTTTTGATTCTTTGCAATCTGGCATTGCTCTCGTTACGTAAAGTGGTGTTACTTTCACGCAAGATGTTCAATTTCTGCAACTGCTCTTCGAGTCTCTCGTTATCCTTCAAGGACTGGTTCACAGAGAAGCCCAGATTGTTCAGCATAGAAGCGTTGACCGAAGCCAACTCCGCCTTTGAACGTGATAACTCCTCCTGGATCTTGAAGTACGATTTGTTCAACGTTTCATATTCATCGATCTTGAGAGTCAACTTCAATTCAGCAGTCTCCTTTTCACGACGCAAATAGCTGACAACCTCTTTCAAGTTGTCGTCCACCATCATGTCATCCTCATTTTCAGGAACTCCACTCTTGGATAATTCCAATTGGTTCATGATAATGTTGTTCTGTTGCTTCAATTCTTCGAGTTTCATCTTCGACTCCCTCAATTCCTCTTCGAGAGAGCTTCTCTCCATGTCCAAGGCACTTTCCTTATTCAAAATACCTTCTAACTTGGAGTTCAAGAGTTGAATCTGAGTCTTGTAGCTTTCAGCTTCTTCCTTGTATGAGACTATTTGCTTAGAAATCTGGTTATTTTTGGTCAACTCATCTTGGTATTTCGATTGGTTTGCAGATGCCAATTGAACTTGAACTTCCAAATCATTTCTAAGTCCAGTAATTCTATTATCGTAATCGCTTTGCAATTTATCATAAGCTTCAGCCTTTTGAGTGAACTCGTTCAATTTACTCTTCAATTCATTATTTTCAAATGTGTTTCTTTCATTTATTGAAGCGGTCTCGCGTTTAGCCTCCTCGACTGCCACCTTGAGACTTGCAATCTCATCTTTCAATGATTGCTTCTCCTTGAGTGCACTTTGATACTTGAGTTCAAAGTCGTTCTTGTATTGTTCGAAGCTGTTGGTAGAATTAATTAATGCGTCTTCACTTGCCTTTGCAAGGTTGGACAATTCTTCAACTTGACTCTCGGCAATCTTCAAGTCTTCCTTGAGTTGATTGATTTCTATCCTTAATCCCAGCTTTTCGGAATCATTCGATGATCCTCCCGTGGACTCAATTGGAATAACGTTTGAGCGTTTGGCTAAAGAAAGATTGAGTTCTTGAATTTTACTCTTCAAGGATGAAATTACAGATTCTTTCTCGGTCAATTTAGCCTTGGTGTCCAAAAGATTCTGGCTTATTTCTCCCACTTGTTCCAACTTGGTGTTTTGAGATTTCAATGCCAATTCGGCCTGGTTGGTCAAAATAGAAATTCTTTCATCCTTATCTTCAAGCTTTTCGTGCAATGATTGATAGTTTTCAATGGATCTATTAAGTCTTTCTGACAATTCCTTACTGGATTCATCTCTTTCTTTCAACAATACTTGCAAATTGATAACAAAGTCGTTGAGATTCTTCTTGTCCAATTTAAGCTGTTCAATTTCACTTCTGAGTGACTGATAAAGAGACTCATTATATTTCTTTTCGCTCTCAAAGCCACTGATAACGAGTTGATTTTTAGTCACCAAAGATTCAGCATCTCTAAGTTCATTTGACTTATTGATTAATAACCTTTCTTGCTTGGAAGCCTGTTCTTGCCAGAATTTCAAATTGATAGAGGTCTGTTGAATCTCTTTACGCAATTCGTCTGCAGCACTTTGAGCATTTGTAAATCTGCTTTCGGCTAACTCCGCGGCGTGTTTACTAGAAGCCAATTGAATAGAGAGCTCGCTCTTTTCACTTGTCAAAGTACGCAACTTTTGATTAAGCTCATTTGTAACTTGAGATGTTTGTTTCTGTAATTCCTTCAAGACAGAGTCACTTTCCTTGAGTTTGACTCTAAGATCCTCATTAATTTCACTTAAGTACAGACTATCGTTACGTCCTGGTCCATGGCCATTTTCAACTGATGACTTGAGAATATCTCTTTCTTTGGTTATGGCTGTGAGCTTAATGTTAACACTATCCAATTCTCCTTCTAACGTCACGATAGCGTCCTTGGCCTCTTCTATGGCAATAGATTCAATATTGTTGTTTTCTTCTTCCTTAGTTTCAAGCTTCTTAGTCAAAACTCTAATAGCTCTCAATAACTCTTCATTATTGTGTCTCAATTCAATAATATTCTTGAATTCTACCAATCTTTCAGAGATCAATTTATCGGACTCGTTTTCTTCATAGTCGGTGTCAAAGTTACCGCTCTTCTGAAGAATATTCTCAATGGCTTGTTTTTCGCTCAAAGTCAAAGGATCTTCATTGTTATCTCTGACCTTAGAATGGATCAAGTAGTAGCACAATTGTCTACCTAAGTCCTTCAGCAAATTCTTGATTGAAACAATTTCAGATTCATTTTCATTGAGTCTGGCTCTCAATCTGTTACAATCTTTCTCCATGTTGACCTTTTCTATTCTTATGCTTTCCACCTTGCCAATCATTTCTTGCAATGAATTCTCATAAAATCTAACCTGATCACGGTAATTGGAGATGGCTGGCTTCTTTGATTCCAACTCTGCAACGAAAGATTCTAATTGGATTGCAAGTTTCTCTTTTTGTGATCTTTCCAATACCAATTGCTTCTTCAAGTGGTTGAACTCTGAGTACAAGGAAGACAAAGAAATTCCCTGCGATGCTATCAATGAAGAAGAGTCTGTCAATTTTGGTAACTCGCTTTCCTTCTGCAATTCGGAATCCAAGACTTCCTCGGTTCTTCTCAACTTCTCTTGAGTTTCGATTAATTTTTCGGTTTTGGCTGACAAGGCGTTTTCAAGCGACTTAATAGAGTCTCCTAATTTCTGCTTGATTTCTTCGATGTATCCTTCGAGCTGGTTTATACGATCATTTCTCTGCTCACCTTGAGTCTTCGTAAGCTTGATCAAATCTTCTTGATTTTGCACTTGCTGTA
Source organism: Suhomyces coccinellae (assembly GCA_030565345.1). Classification (NCBI taxonomy): domain Eukaryota; kingdom Fungi; phylum Ascomycota; class Pichiomycetes; order Serinales; family Debaryomycetaceae; genus Suhomyces; species Suhomyces coccinellae. Next base: position 289,496 of record JAJMBP010000008.1, on the reverse strand, counting down.
TTAAGTTTGCTCTTTCAATTTCGAACTCTGATTTTAATTCGGAAAGTTGTGCTGTTTGATCGTCAATTTTCTTCCTTAAGTTGGAAATTGTTTTTTGATGGGATTGATTAAGTTGCTCGAGTGACTCGTTCGAAGACACCAATGTAGTGAGCTTGTTGGAGGTTAGCAAGTATTCAGATTCATGCTTCTTGATTAAGTCTGTGTATCTAGTCTGGACTGATTCCAATTGTTCTTCAAACCATTGTTTTTGATTCTTTAAGTAACTGGCCTCATTGGTAATCTTAGTTAAATCCAATTTCAATGTGAAATTCTCGTTTTTGGTATCATTAATCTCTTTGTTGAACTGATTGAATTTGGTACTCTGATCTATGTTGGAAGCAGTCAATTGATTGATGGTTTCGTTGGTTCTGGAGATCTTGGCTTCATAGCTTTCTTGCAACAGTCTGTTTTCATTGAGCAACCTCTCTTCTTCGGATTTGATGCGAGTGACTCTGTCGCTCAACATTTTGTTGGCCTCTTCCAATTCATGTATCCGACGTTCCTGGTGAGAATTGTTTGACGTAAATGATTCTTTTTGGTCTTTGAGTTCGTGTGCTTGAGTTTCGGCAGTTTTGAGTTTTGTTTTGAGGTCTTCGATGACTTTGGATGAGTTCAGAATTCCCTGCTCATACTGGAGTTGCAAAAACGAATTCTGAGAGGATAATTCATAGTAATCAGTGGACTTCGAGAGCAAAGCGTCAAGTACAGCGGGGTTAAGTGAAGTTACGACATCCTCTTCAACTCCCAAAAAGCCTGCACAGGCCTTTACAGTGTCCTCCAATCCTATTGATAATCCAAAGTGTTCTGGAGGGGCCAAAGAGTCATTTGGGTTGGCCACATGAGCAATTGGAGAGCTGATCACATTGCGATTTCCGTCAGAATCCTTAGCCACATCGAATATCTTTGGAGTGCTGATATTATCGATGTCCTTCAATGCAGGTAGCGATTTCAGAGGAGTAGCAAACGTCTGGTTTTGGGCAGGAAACTGCAATAACGAGGTGTTGGGGTCATCCTGCTCGGCCTGGTCAGTTTCAGGAACTATTTCGGGCTCTTCGGGCTCCTTGGATTGCTCGGAAGGCTCGAAAGTGGGCATTTCGAAGCCCTGATTGGCCAATTCGTTGTTGGAAGGGCTCTGCGATGACTCTTGTGTTTTGAAGGAGTCAAGGACAGGCAAATCTTGTAGATTCTGAGATTCTGGCTGGACAATTTCCGTGAAATTGGGGATGTCCGCCATTTCATTGTCATTGGTCGATGGTTGGGCCAATATTTCAGGCACTTGGACTCCAGAACCTACGTCCAAGTCCGATGGCTGGTTTACTGTAGGACCGTCATTTTGAGGCCGTTTAATCTCGTTTTCATCGGACATGATGACGTCAGACCTACTGGTACTATCCAGCGGCTCGGACATGGAAAGGATTGTTGTTTATGGGGGGCCTGGGACGGAAATGGACTGGTGCCTAGGTAGAGTGTTGTTTTAATATGACGACATGTATTGCGACATGAACTGCGACATGTGCCGCGACATCTGTGTCGCTGATGTCGCGTGTCGCTGATGTCTCGGGGCGACATTCTGCACTAGGGCGCGTGCCCTAGCCCTGGAGCACTTCCACGTGACCCCCTCCACCCTACTCTCCCCTCCCCATGCAGGCTGCTTACCTAAGCGCGCTCTCGTCCTGGCCTCCTCCAAAAAACAAATTTTTCAACTATCAACTTCTTCCCTAGTTAGTCAAGCAACCAAAGATGATTGAACCATCCTTAAAGGCTTTAGCTTCCAAGTACAACTGTGAAAAGTCCATCTGCCGTAAATGTTACGCCAGATTGCCACCTAGAGCTACCAACTGTCGTAAGAGAAAGTGTGGACACACCAACCAATTGAGACCAAAGAAGAAGTTGAAGTGATCTATGCAGCCAGGTATATCAAATATCCATACAGATACATACGTGGAGGATATATTGTTGTGTTTAGTTAATAAATCTTACGTTAACAAGACGTAGAGGGTGTGGGAATGGAGGATATGAGATGCCGAGGTTGGAGAAGAAGAAGGGAAGAAATGGGACCATGGACAAGAGATGAATGGAACGAGCCTTACAGAGTGAATACTATCGACTAGAAGTGTCAGGAAATTGAGCAAGGATGTTATGGGAACCTACTCCGTAACTTTCAGCCACATCTGGACTTGTTCCACTACAGTTACGTTTTCACTCAGTGGACTACTATTCATATATCCATACTACTTCGTTCTGCCTGTTCCATTAGCAGAAGTGCTCTTCAGGCATATTTTTGCAATAAGATATTCCATAATATCTCATTTCTTCCTAATTTCCTTCCGGTTTTCGCTAAATCCATCCTTCCCCAATTCCCAATGTAGAATCTGTCTTACAGCTAAGAATAGCGAAGTTAAGACTAGGCTTTGGAGTTGATTTACTATCTTGGCTTTCATCTACCATATCAACTCATTTGCACCTTTGCAAGACATCGAAAGTCCTACTAACAGAGTTTTGAAGTAAAGATATTTTAGAAGTACCAACTAATGTTTGAAATCCTGAAGCAATCGTACGGATACATGAGGTGAACTACACTGGTGGAAATGAAACTACAACAGGCTTCTTGATGCTGAGATTTTCTATTTCTAAAGTCGGTTCACCATTGCTTTGGTCTAACTGGATTACTACATCTTGGGACCCAACACCGAAATAAAGACAAAGTAGAAAACTTGTGCATGACTGTAAAGCCCAAACAATGTCTAAGTAATAATAAGAGTTCCTTCTGTAGCAGTAGTCGCTAATTGGTGGATTTGGACCTCTTTCGCCATATTTTTGGAATATTCTTTACATCTATTGTGATGCGTACCTTGAAAGAAGTACATTTTCGGTAATTGAAACCCTCAAGAAAACCCAATTAGATAGCTCACATCTTTCCAAACGGATTCATGTTCTTTGCCCGAGTCAGCGCAAGAAGTATAGATTTTTCATACCACTTCTAAAGACAGAAAGCTGTATAACCCTAGAATGCTACAGTTTGAACTCGCCGGGTAGGATTTCCGGAGTGTTTTGTAATCTACAGTGAAACAACATTATGTTGGACAAAATAAAGCATAGACAACTTGATAGTAATGGGTTCTTAACCGGATCTTTCAATTTGTAAGCAAGTCGTCGGGATTACCGAGTAAATACCGAAGACAGGGCCTTTTTGCTATAAAATAGCAGAGGGGCAAAATCAAAGCCCGTGCTCGGATCTTCGAGTCGAATTTTGGGACATAATTCTAGTAAATCAAAATGATTAGACACATGCTACCTAAAATATGCGATTATTTTGCGCCTGATCCAAGCACAAAGAGATGAGTTTAAGTGAATTGCACTAATGATCTTCAGAGAAGCGGGAATATGGGTCTGCGGGGGAATTGCGCTGCAATGGTTGACTTTCTGGGGAATTGAATGTAGTATCTAGCGGGATTTGAATGCAGATTGACTTCTGTGGAGCTGCGTAGAACTCTTTTCACTGTGAAAGTGGAGCTTTTTTGCATCAAGTCTTTAACTACATGGACTTGCATGTGGAAATTTTTTTGGGAGAGCATTTGCCAGGTAATACTTGTGTTCTGGCTCTGGAAAGCATTTGGGTCTCGTTTGAAACTTGTTTCCAACTTTCTTCTTTTCTAGGTTAAATGTTCTTATTTCGCTCACCTATTTATTTAAACTTTCTACTCCATCTCTATCTGGCTATTTCTGTGAGTCCACTCTTTATTCTGGCTATTTCTATGAGTCTACACTCTATTCAGGCCATTGCCTCTTGATCCGGTAGCTTTCAAGCACAGATCTACACCCGACAGCTCGTTGAAATTCAGACAACGGTGAAATCGGAATTTCTATGAAAAAGTCTAATCCAGGCTTATGGGCATTGTGAGCGAATAGTGACTCTTCCACCGTGCCGTGTCAATTCTCAGTATTGGAGCCAAGAAGTATGGACCTCCCGGTAAAACGGAGACATCCACAGATACAAACCACACACAAGCCGGAGGGGCTAGACTCTTGTCCATACTCCCGTCTGCCCGCTGTTGTCGCTACTGCCACTGTTCTCTCGCCGTGTAGTCGTGCTCTTCTCGCTAGCAGAGTGCTGCCTCTCTCGCCTGGTATCGTGCTGTTCTCGCTACCGCCAATCTCTATTCTTGCTACGCGCGCAATTCTCTCGCTGGCCCCACGGCCGTGGCACCACCACTCCACGCATCACGGACCTCTAGCCACCTCCTGGCTAGCGCCTCCTAGCGGATCCCAACACCTCCAATACCGACCAGCCACCGACCGACCACCATCCCTTCCAGCCCACTACATCACTAACCCTTCCACCTACTACATCACTAACCCTTCCACCTACTACATCACCAACCCTTCCAGCCCTCTCCCTAGCCAACCCTCCAGCCCTCCCTATTCGCCCTCCCTATTCGCCCTCCCTATTCGCCCTCCCTATTCGCCCTCCTCCCTTCCTCTCTCTCTCTCTCTCTCCTTCGCACCCTCCTTCTCCCCACTCGCCCCACCGTCTAGCACGACTCCTCCAAAAACGAGCGCTCCACATCGCCCTTTTCTTCTCCCTCCTTCTCATCCTCCTCGCCTACTCACCCTCCTGGCGCCTGCCTTGCGCCTAACTAGCCCCACGTCCCGACTCCCGTGTTCCCTAGCATCGTTCCAGTGCATTTTCCTGCGTCCTTGTCCCGTTCTGTCTCCGTTCCTCGAGTCCTTCTGTCTTCCTGTCTTGCCTCAGTCCCTACCTCGTCGTGTGTCCACCACCATCCCTACATCTCCTTCAACAACACCGTCTTCTTCCCCTTGATCTGCTGGTGTCCTTCCACCTCTGCCCCATAATGCACCCCCACCCGGCACCCCAGCAGCAAAAACGCCAGAACAGCATGTCCAATTACATGGTGGCCAACTCCAACAAGCGCAGCCAGAACCCGCCTCCGGGAGTTCTGGGGCATGCATCCATCACCGAGCCGGTGCAATCGCCACTCAACGCCGCCGCCGCCAACGCCACCGCCAACTCCACCATCAACTCCACCATCAACTCCACCATCAACTCCACGCTCCACTCGTCCTTTAGCTCCAGTTTCTCGCCCGCCACCGCGACGCCCTCGGGCCCAGCTCCGCCGGGCATGGCGACCCCCCGCTACGGCGGCACCGTCCGCCTGGGCGTCCGCCGCAGCATGACCCAGGCCCAGGCCTCCGGGCCCACCAAGACGCCCACGCCGTCGTCGTACGAGGTGCCCTCGTCGCCGGGCGTGCGGCCTGCGTCCAACACCTCGGTCCACAACCAGAGCGACCTGTCGGATTCCAACGCAGTGATGGAGCCTCACATGGACGCGCTGCAGGCCGAGTACAAGGATCTGGCGGTGTCGACGCCTACGAACGGAATGCAACGAGAGAATCAAAGAGAGAGCCAGAATCAAAAAGAGAATGGCCAAAACACACAGAATCAGAATCAGAATCAAAATGCTCTGAACTCTCACAATTCCCACTTCCAGAACCAATCAGACCCCGCAAACCCGGGCCACCGCACCATGTCCGACGAGGAGCAGCAGTTGGCCTCCAAATTGAAAGAAACATACAAAAACGTGGTCAACTACGAGGAAATCGTCCAGAAAAACTGCATCGACATCACCATCAAAATCAACCAGCTCACGTCCAACAACCGCAACAGTCTGCTCGTTTACGGCAACACGCCCCTTGTCAACCAACAGCTCCTGTCCTCAGTCAATTCCAACTCGTCCATGGCCTCCGCGTCCACCCGCACGTCCGAGCTCCTGAACGACTTATGGACCGTCTACCACCACAACGTCACACTTTTGGACAACTACTATGACTTCTTGGTCACCGCCCTCAAGCCATCGTCCAACCAAACCCAGTTCAAGACCGGTAAGAACATCGTGGAGCTCTACAAGATCCCCCGGCGCATGTGGGTGTATGGTATCGTGGGCTTTCTTGAAGTGTTGAAAAACATCATGAGCATCTACCAGGACCACGAGATCTGCCTGTGCTTCATCTCGTACTGTTTCAACATCATTTCCAACTTGACGGACTCGGTGCTCGAAATGGAAGGCTGGTGGCTGGAAAAACTCGGCGACTTGTCTCGTATGGCAATCGCCCTCTATGCATCGAAATTTATAGACTGGAAAATTAGTGCCGAATACTGGTATTCAGTTGCTATGAAGACACTTTACGGTCACGGAAAAATCTACTATCACATGTGCACCGTCCAGCAGGACAACTTGGACGCTTTGGTCCACATTGGAAAGTCCGTGGTGTGTCGAGATCCATTTGTTCCTACCCAGCATTACTTGAGATTGGTAGTGGAGAACATCTGCACCCAGAGAAACATCTTATCCTTGTTGGAATTGCCTATCATTGATTTCATCAAAATCCACAAGGTCCTTTTAAGCATTTTCAATAGAACCAATGATGGCATTCCCAATTCCGTCGAGGGAATTCATGACTCCCAAGTCCAGTACGGAATTGATCTTGTTACAAGATATGGCTTGACTTTCGGCTCGGACTCAACAGGTTACAACTTTTTCACTAGAGAACTCTACACTACGTCAGGTGTGACTTCCATCAACGATCCTCACCATCCTTACTATTTGCAGCAGCAGCAACAGCAACCCAATTCTGCCAACACCATGGAAAAGATCAATTTTTGGTTAAACAAGGGCTCCTTGTTTGCAATTGCCAACATCAACCACTTGATCGGTTTTGGTGATGCAAAGAATCCGCTCGCTAAAATCTTCTTGCTCCCAGAAGCACTCAAGGAGAGAAAGGATAAAAAGGACAGAAAGAGGAAGTCACGTACATCACAGACCGCGTTAGATGACAGCACTAACAGTAGTGGCGTTGATGGGCAATCTGTCACCGCCTCTGATTTGTCAGTGAATGACTGGTTCTATTGTTTGCAATTTATCAACAAGTCCGTTTTCGAATTATCAATTCGAATTTTAAATCATTACTTAATTGGTCCCAAACAGGCTTCTACGAGTCATGTCATCGTGTGGCTCTATTTCTTGATTGCCGTTGGCGACGCATCCAAAAAATTCCCTAGCAGCAATCCAATGATTGAGTGGATATTTAAAAAACTCTTCCCATGGGAGTCACTTATTAATTATCTTAATTCTTTACTCGCATTTGTCAGAAACAATCCTAAATTGACTCATTTGTGCACACATTATCTCCAGACCAACGACTATGTCAAATTTTTCAACGAAAATGAATTTCTTCCCGAAGTTTGGAAGTGTTGGGGAACTTTGTGGTTCGATACTATTGTTGAAAAAGGAGATTACGTTGATTTGGATTCCGCTGGTGTTAAGAATAACAACTTGTTTGACTTGCCCGTCTGTGGACCATACTCTGTTATCAATATGACTAACGAGTCTGATCAGAAGTCAAGAAATCAGATGGAAAAGGATAACGATGAAAGAATCGTTCGTATTATCTTGCTTGCTCGTATTCTTGCCGACAATCATAACTTTGGATTAATGAGATCGGATTACGAATTCAAGTATGATGAGAACATTTATAATACGACTGACTCTTCGGTTCCATCGAACAATGTTGGCCAAAACGATCCATATGCCTATATGGAAGAATTCTTGTTGAGTGACGGCCGGTTTGTGCAGAATAACTTCTTGCAGCCCATCTCCGGAGAAAACTTATGCAATTTCAACTACCAACTCTCTGTGGCCCAAAAGGACTCCATATGGTTTGGTACGAATGCGCAGGCGGAAACTCAACAGTCTAAGCATGTGGGAAACGAAGTGGTTGATGAAGAATCTAACATGTACGGGGAGCCCGATTTTGATGAAGAAAATCAATTGATGGAGCCAACCCACGAGCAATATATTCAGAATCACCACTTGTTCCACCAGCAGCATCACCAGCAAGCCGTACAACAAGCCCAGAACATGGAGGGTGGCGACGGCTTCTACAACGAGGTGTTCATTGATATGGACAGCAGCATTAACAATGCCGGAGTCAACAAGAACAAGTTTGTGGTTGAAGGAAACCTTGGCGACCGCATGGACAGCAGTTTGACACACATCACGCTCGACACTAACATCTGGCTCAAGCACTGCGGCCGGATCTATAAATGTGTGAGAAATGGCGTGTTCAAGATCCTGATCCCACTCATAGTGTTCCAAGAATTAAGGGCATTGAGAAAGTCTGCAGAAGCGACTATTTCAGATGCTGCAACGCGGTCAGTGATAATCGTACGCGAGTTGTACTTAACCCGAGAAGTACTCCCCTTGCGTTACGATGGTACCGTGGCCTCGGACATCAACGAAACCCTCGAGTTCGAGAACAATTCTAATTGGCGTTCGTGTGTGGACGAGACCATTCTCAATGCGGTCAACGAGCACGACGAAATCGGCAAGAAGTTATTGAAGGGCATGAACGTGAAAATTTCACCACCCTCCAAGTCCGACCACACCCAGGCTGTGGTGTTGAACCACACGACCGCACGCATGTTCCGTTACTGTGTGCTTATAACCGACGACCGTAACATGCGGCTTCGTGCCAAAACCATTGGCTTGACTAGTTTCCAGAGCAAGTGGCTCTTCAGCCAGTTGGAGAGTATTTTTCCCTACAAGTGCATGGACTAGCCGGTTGGAGCCATATTGGTGTCTGGATTAGGTCAGTGGCGGCATTTGCCCTGCAAGTGCATGGATCAGTGGAAATATTTTTCACACTGGAGCGTCGATTAGTCAGTTGAAGCATTTTTCATACTAGTGCATGGATTAGGTTTAGTGGTCGATCTAAACCACCGAAATATTGCATCCTAGAACCGGCCCTGGCCGGGTCTACAAATACATTCTTAGTTCCGACCCCCTGGCCCCTGTCCGGTCCCGGTCCCCGTGTCAGTCTAGACCAGGCACACCGACCGTTGGAGGACTGGTCGACATGTAGTGGTGCGTAAGAGGCGGTTGCATCGCGGGCGAACAATATGGCGGTCGTGCGCGTGCCACATGCGCGCCGACGCACGGCCTGCGTCAAAATGCGTGAATCGGGCCACGCCCGCGGCGGGCCATCCCTGCCATGCACGCAATTACCGCCGATTTGGGCAACAACGCCCTCCCACGCTTGGCAAGAAGGGGGTATTTTGAAACCCGCATGCAGGAAGGACCCCGACGAAATCGTTCTGCTATATAAGTCCGCCTTTCCCTACCGTTTTTTCCTCATCACCCTTTGACCTCCGTCACTGCCACTCCTTTTCCAGACTCACTGCTAGCACTGTTGGACTCTTCGTCTCTTTGACTACCACACTCTTTCGAGCCTCCCCACACTCCTTTCCGGCCTCCTTGCCCCTTCCGCTCCTTTAGCCCCCCGACTCCCACTTCTACACTCCTTTAGTCAGAACGATGAGATTCTCCAGTGTTATCCTTTCGCTAGCAGCTGCCTCTGCCGTGTCCGCCGCCCCAGTTCCTACGGACATTCCTGTCGAGACCGTCTGGACCACCAAGGTCCACACCGTGTTCCACACCGTGCTCTACAAGGGCCCCAACAGTATTGTTCCCCTTGAGGACGCTGTCTCTTCCACCCAGGCTCCTGCCGCCACCACCACCAGCCCCTCCTCCTCTGAGGCCGCTGCTCCTACCCCAACCACTACCTCCTCCTCCACTTCCAGCCAGGCTCCTCCTCCTGTCCCTACTACTACCACCTCCTCCTCTTCTTCCAGCCAGGCTCCTCCACCTGCTCCTTCCACCACTTCCTCCTCCTCCTCCATCGAGCTCGAGCCCACTTTGGCTGGTGTCAACGCCTTGGCCGTCTCGATCCCCTCCTCCTCGTCCGCCTCCTCTACCGAGGCTGCTCCCACCACCACCCTGGCTGCTCCAACCACCGAGGCCACCACTTCTAATACCCCCACTTCCACTGGCTCCTCCTCCTCCCCCTCCGGCTCTCCTCTCGACACCGACACCCATCACGGTGACGGTACCTACTACGACCCCGGAATGGGTGCCTGCGGTCACGTCAGCTCCCCTGATGACAAGATCGTGGCCATCTCCCAGCAAGTCTTCAACAAGCACAACGTCAACGGAAACCCCAACTTGAACACCTTGTGCGGTTCCAAGATCAAGGTCTCCTTCGAAGGCAAGTCCACTGAAGTGACTGTTGTCGACTCCTGCCCCGGATGCTCTCCCGACTCCTTGGACCTTTCCCCATCCGCCTTTGCTGAAATTGCTGACCAAGGCTTGGGTAGAATCAAGATCGACTGGGTCTGGTTGAGCTAAATTAGGTTATATTTGGTTAAATGGCTGACACCGACTGCTTGTAGCTAGTTGGTGTGGCTCTATATATTTTGGGATTATATGCGTTATGGATCGATTGTAGCAAGACTGCCTGGACAGCTGTGGCCTCGTTTCGAAATGGCCTCGGCGAAGTCCTGAAATATGAACTTGTTTGGGTCTAGTCCGATTCGGAAAAGACACAATAAAGGCCGAAGAGTGCATGTCATCGCATGCCAGAGCAACGCCAGAGAACAAGTGTCAGGAACAAAGTGCCAGGAACTAATGCCAGAGAAGGAACGAATAGTATATACAATAATCGGATCAACTAAGTTCTCGGCTTGTTCAGTTTATTTTCTATATCCCTATTATTCGCTAATGTCAAATTTCTGTAAGTGCAATTTTAACCTTCGCTTAGTTTTCAAAATGTTTTGAGAAGTACCGAATCGGGCGATAATTTGAATATTCTTCAGAGTCACTTGCTCGACCAATTCCCTGATTCTCTCTCTTCCTATTCACCTGACTGTCAGTGTTGTTCTCATGTAGCACGGCCACGTCCGAATTCGGCAAATACGGACCCTGTTATGGCCTGTGGCATTGACAATCCAAGTACCAATAGGATTAATTACCGAGCCAAAGCGTAATTACCTTGGAAGTATGAAAGCCATGAAGCGGTATTTTTTGAATTCACCTGTGATTCTGTAGATTACTTGAGTTCCTAAAGACATATTTGTCATCTTTAGTAAAAATCCAGGGAAACTAAGAGTTGGCATTTAAAACTGACGGGAGAACCCCGAACCCGAGAAAGTAGAGTCAGGAGAACTTTTCAGCCTTGTCAAGACATTTCTCGGCCATTTCCAGAAGGAATTACTCGCCGTATCCCCAAAAACGCTACTAAGCAAACGCCTAAAGCCTTGTTAGCCACAGCATTCGACGATATTTTTGGCTACTTCATGTCCGAAGGGCAAAACTAAACTATATCATTCCACTCAAAATTAAGCTCAACCCCGCAAGTTAATGCCAATTTTAGTTCGAAAGATCGATACGCTGGACGCCTAAATAATAGCGTTAGCATTTTCTAAGATTAGTTTTCCTGAAGTTTTCACACCTATTGAAATCTATTGGAATATGTAGATGTATTAAAGCATATGATTCTTATTCTTGCTCGAAAAGATTCAGCTTGGTCTAGGCATTGAGATGCCCTCCCAGCGGACATTATCATCATTGGGTTACTCCGCTTGCTACACTGCTTCTGGCGTGGCTGATTTTCTCCCAAAACTGTGCTGCGGCTACATCTATAGATATCTCTCTATTTTAACAATACGCTTGACGCCCGTAGAATCTGTACAACGACCAATGCCTTGAAATACTGTTTCAATGCACATTCTTTGCAATATTACCTTCTCCATTTTGGCTCTTTTGAATTACTATGCTTGATTAGTTATTCACCTATTGTAGTCTCCCCGAGAAATGGACTATACCGCTTAAAAGGGACGACATATTTCGATCTCAGAAACTTTAGCCTCATACCTAGACTCACGCATAGTCTAATGCTATTGCAGGCTTGGCTTCGGCATCGAGAATACCTACTGTGCTCTCGATACTTCGGCCAATCGCAGATGAATTTGGAAGGCTAAACTTGACGAAATCCCCAAATCACTGTCTCTTTCTCTATTTGGCTCAGGCCATCAAACGTTTGATGGGAAAATCCACAATTTCGCCTACCTCTGAGGTTAGAAGCGACTAAGCATAATTCTGGGCCTAGAAAGAGCGAAAAGGAACATTGGGACCTTGATGAAGCACCAAATGGTCAAACGCAGCTAGAATAATGAGTCGCACAGGTTGACTTTGGCTTTGAAGTTTGACATAAATTCCTACATTTGAATGGTATCACAGGGGTGCAGTGTTTAATTGTGGGCTGACAACAGTGAGTGCAGTGTATCTAGGCAAGTCAAAGGATGTGGGCCCCTTTCGTCAATTTGGTACATGTCTAAGTATTCCGCACTCTGCATGCTATGTCCTACTCATGCTCCCTTTGAAAAAGTACGGATGGTCTTGAACTGGGCTTGAAGATCCGTCTTTAAGCTAGAAGAGGAGCATACTCCATCTATTGATAGCTTCAATGGCCCATTCTAGAGTCCCTCTACAACATCTCGTTCAATTCTTTGCATGTGGAAGTGGCGCGATTTTGACCTTCACTAACTTGGTGAAATATTCGCAGCCACTTTGTCTGCAATTCGTGCAGAGTGCTGCAGACTTGGGTGAATTCAAGCCAGAAGAACCACTACTTCAGGTTCTAGAAAGTGATTTCTTGGAAGCTGGATGTTCTAAAAGTGGATTGTAGTAGAAAAGACACTTGGCATTGACCAGATCCCTTTTCCTGGGCCTCCAAAGTCCAATGCGCCACCAATAGTCCAGACCTTACTTGACATGATCCCTGGACAGCTTCTTCACCAATGTAGCTCATGTTCTTTGATTCTGAGGCTTGGGTACTGTCCTCGCATCAAAACTAGTCATATACAAGTCAGATGCACGCTTGTAACTTTAGGATAAATAGACAGACATTTCTCTTAATTTCAAGGCATCTTCAACTTACTCTAGCTACCATTTTCCTTGGTAACACTTTGAACTCAAGATGAACCCACTGTCTTTAATTGCCTGCATTTTGGCTGTCTCGCCAATTGCCCAATCCTTGCCTGCTTTTCCCCTTCTTTGGGTGGAGGGCAACGGAGTTGAGAAACGTGCTGGTGAATCCAACGCTATTAACGGCAATAGCGGCACCGATAGAACTAGAGGAAACTTCAGCGATATCATTCCTATTGTCCCAGCTTCTCCTTCTAAGGCTTCTAGTGGAATTTGGGAAATTGAAAGCTCTGCTATCCCCAGTGGACCTGCTGCTCTTTCTGCTCCTCCCACTCCTGCTACGACCCGTGCTAATCTGCCTGGTGTGACTGGTAGCCCAGCCCTTGCTCCTCCTAGGGCTTCTGCTGAGAGCCCTAAAACGTCTCATCGCCCAAGTGCTCCTGGTGGCCTTAGTGGTCCTAGCGGCCCAACTAGTCCTGGCGGCCCTGATGATTCTGGTGACCTTATCGCTCCTGGTTCCCCTAGCGGTCCTGGTATCTCTGACACTCCTGGTATCCCTGTCCCTGGTGTTCCAACTGTCAATGGCATTCCTGTCCCTAGTATTCCTAATGTTGCTGGTGTTCCTGAAGTCCCCGGTAATAGCACTTTTGGAACCGACTCTGCTGAACTTAATCTTCCTCCTTCCCAGGATGATGATGATGCTGAAGAGGAGTTAATTGAAGATGAAGAGGTCTGGCTCGAACCCTATACGCCTCCAGTTCCTGAAGTAGTTCCTGAAGAAGAACTTGAAGTTCCTGCTGCTCGTTCTGGTATCTTCTAAGAGTGCCCCAGTTACCCAAGCGTTTCTGTTGTTGCTGATGCTCTTCCTTGAGGGCTGTGGTATTCCTGGTATTTTCGCCTAAACATCACTCCCTCAAGGCTTCTAGGGCATTTCTGTCCCAAAATATCTTGTGTTTATGCTCTGGGCTCCATTCCTAGGAAGGGTACCCCATTAGAGCATCTGGGCGTCGAATTGAACTGACCCAAGAGTGATCTCGATTTTCGTGCTTGAGAAGTGAAGTTTTCTCTTGGTTTTATTCTTTCCAGTTTCGTTTTTGTCTGCTCGCTAGATTGATAGCTGGTGTTGCCGTTGTGTCTATAGGTAATGTCAACGTGAACTTTCTTAATGTAGATATCTTCTAGGTAATGTTTTTGTTCCATACCAATTGAAGAATACTAATGTGGAGTGTCTGCACTCCCTATAGACTCCAAATTCGTTGGATCAAGGGATTGCTTGTAGGCAAATATCCAATTGTAACAACTGTAATCCTTCCGGTTATGTCATTTCGGCAATCGAGATTCGTTTGCAGCTGCTTGATGTTCAATTACATGCATTATGCACATCAACTGTTTCGCGTGCGTAATCGCAATAATTATCGCCTCGCCAAATCAGGTAATAGTCCCGAACAGAAATAAGTTGACGTAAAACATTGATTTTCAGGCAATAGAAGGTACCGTGAAATACATGAATAACAGCATCACGTACATACTTCAGTTGCTTGAAGCTTTCCAATAGTTTTAGAGATTTAATTTTCCAAATTATTGAAAATTATTCAAAAATTTAGAAAAGAAGGAGAGAGACTTTATTTGACGTTGAAAAAATAGTAAAATCAAAAAAAAGTAGTGAAAACTCGTGAACGAATGCTTTGAAATCTTCTACAAGGCTTTGGAATAGTAGATATCAGTAGATATACGTCGTTTGATGATAAGACCAAAAAACTAGTTTCTAAAAATCAAAAAGAAACTCCGCGACGGGGAATTGAACCCCGGTCTACCGCGCGACAAGCGGTAATTCTAGCCACTAAACTATCGCGGAATTTGATGAATCACGATTTGGAGTTTAAGTACAGACGTAGAATAGTGAAATGAAAGAGTAGAAAGAAGAGCTGAAAATTATTGAATAACGGGACATAATAACCCCCTAGTATATATTCAGGGTGCATAAAGTTACGCAAAGTCATTTATATCAATCTATTCCTATTTTATTGCGATAAAAACCTACTTTTCTGTGGTTTGTTCTAATTTATGGAAACTAAATTACCAGGGAACCAATGGCAACGCTTTCCAAAACGAAAGCTACCATTTACACAATGCCAATAAACTCGAATAGAACTATAAACTCAATTTTCTCCCTTAATATGTTCTTTTTCCGTATCAAGATTCTCTCCAGTTTCTAGCCATAATAATTTTCCTGTGCACGAATTTTCACTATAGAGAAACATGTATTCATCTTGGGCCCCTGTGGCCCATATTCCACTTAGAGTGTTCGTTCGACCATTCTCGGCTTCTGTATTGCATTCCAAATCGTTCAATGTTGCTATAATTGGCGCAGGTCCCGCCGGTTTCTACACAGCCCATCATTTATTGGCCAAATCGCCTTCCTCCATGAACCTCAATATCGACTTCTTTGAGCGTTTACCGGCTCCCTATGGCCTCAGTCGATACGGAGTGGCTCCAGACCACCCAGAAGTGAAGAACTGTGAAGATTATTTGGACAATATCATGCAAAAGTATGGGACCAGCTCGTCTGAACCCCATAAAGTGAGGTTTTTTGGTAATGTGACAGTGGGTAAAGACATCAATTTGAACCAATTACAGAGCTCTTACCACGCATTGGTGCTATCATATGGATGCACCACGGGAGACAACCAAATGAACGTCCTTGGAGCTGATCTTCCAGGCGTAGTTTCTGCTAGACAGTTCGTTAACTGGTACAATGGGCATCCTGATTTCTACGACAAGAAGAATAAATTCGTGCCACCACGCTTGGACAAGATAGAAAATGTTTCCATCATCGGAAATGGTAATGTTGCACTTGATGTGGCCCGTGTATTGCTAGCAGACCCTTCACATTGGGCTCCTACAGACATTTCTACCGAGGCCTTGGAGGTGTTGAAGACAAGTACCGTGAAAAATGTCAATATTATTGCTAGAAGGGGCGTTTTACAATCTGCATTCTCCAATAAGGAGATCAGAGAACTCTTTGAATTGGCCAAACATGGCTCCAGCGTTCGTTTCACCCCAGTAGAACCTGAATTATTAGAGAATATAGACAAGAAAGCATTGGGAAGAGTTGACAAAAGAAAAGTGGCTTTAATTGAGAAGTACAGTGTTCCCACAGAAGAAGATGCAGCAAAAAGCTGGAGTTTGCGGTACCTTGAGAGCCCAATTGAATTCAAGAAGCATTCAACAGATCCTAATTTATTGGAATCAACAGTATTGAGAAAGAACGAGCTCGTTATTGACGATGCCACCAAGCAGGCGAAAATTGTTCCTACAGACAAGACTATTGAGGTGAAGAATGAGTTGGTGGTGGCATCTATTGGATACAAGGGGTCTCCACTTGAAGATTTTGAAGATCTCAATATTTCTTTTCAGAACCATAAAATATTGAATAAAGAAGGCCGTATATTGTCCACAAACGAAGAGAACAGCTCCACCTTCAAGAAGGGGTGGTATACCTCTGGATGGATCAAGAATGGTCCAACTGGAGTAATTGCTACAACAATGATGGACTCCTTCGATACAGCAGACAAAATTCTTGAGGACTTGTTAAATGGCATCTATATCGAAACTACCGAAGCCGACGTCACCAAAGAATTGAAATCCACAACTTGGCCAAATTGGCAAGCTTTGAACGAATACGAATTAGCAAAAGGTGCCGATTCTGGAAAATCCAGACTTAAAGTCTGCAACAAGGAAGAGATGTTGGAAATAGGCTCCAAATCCTTATCCTAGCACATGTATTAACCATAAGATTTCATTACTCTATTTTAAATACTTTTATGAATACCCTGTACATAGATCATTCATCACAACCCGAAATCCACACGAAATAATTAGCATGTTCGTACCTTTTGATCATTTTAGACACGCTTTCCTTCATGCTGAAATCCAGCATTGAACCGAGTGTCCGTTTCTCTAATTTTCCCTCGAGCACAACATCACAAGGTTCATGTGGTAGATCTCTATTAGTAATTAGAATTTGATAACCATCTGTCTTGAACTTTGAACCTGGAGGAAGATTGGGCACAATATCGCCAGCATGAATTACTCTGAACAATCCTGTGTAAAAATTTTGTTCCAGCTCGATGGTTTCAGCAGCAGAATCGATATCGAAAAGATCATTAACATAATCCACAAACTGCTGGTTTCCAATCTTTGGTCCAGCAAAACTAACCACCAAGGGCAGGAATCCTCTCACCTGGAACTCAATTCCAGTCAAAACCGCCAAAGAGGCACCTAGAGAGTGTCCAATCACAACTAACGTATAATCTTCATGTTCATTCATGAGGTCTTCAACCGAGCTGATAATTGTACCACAACTTCTTTGTAGGTACTTGAAGAATCCACGGTGAACTTTACAACCTTCACATGACTTATGCGAGTCCGATTCATCATCAGCAAGTGAAAGAGGATTGTACAGAACTGGAATAAAGTCCATATCACTCATTAAGTCTCTGGCAGAAGTGGTGCCTCTAAAAACTAGAAACACTCGCTTTTTTTCATGGTCAATGGCATAAAAGCCCGAACCCATCAGTTCCCACTCATTGGAGTCGAAAACATCAAGAACCTTGATGTTCTTGAACTCCGGCTCCATACATAATGGCATTGGACATCCTTGAGATTCACTTCCGAGTTTTCCTTTTTTTAAGCCAACATCAAGACAGTACGCAACGGAGGCCACTTTGGCAAGATCCACCAACTTGTTATAGTAGGGAGGAGCGAGTTCCGGAGAAATAGGCAGACCTCGAGCTCGTACGCAAAAAAGTGCAAACACAAGTAGAAGCTCAAAATTCATAATTTGAAAATTTGGGAAGTAGCGAACGAATAACTTTACTTGATAAACAATATGATTCCTGGCAGTTGAAGTGGAACCAATTCAATCCTGTCTATCTCCAGATTTGCCCCATTTCTATGCATTTTAAATAGTCACCTAAGCATAACACACCCCAAATAAATTCTAAAAGTAACCAAGCAGATCATAAATGTAGTGGTTACACGCATCTCAGCTCATTATGCAAGTTATTACATCTCACACTGCATGAAAAGAGGCCACAGCTATAACACCGGGAATAGCTTGAGTTGGAACCACACATACAGCAGAGTCTCAATCTCGGCCTCAAACGACGCTGAAGGGGCTTTTTAATCTTTGAATTCGTCTGCTCCGCATCGTCGGTAATAAACTGGTAATTCTGGCCCAAAATGGTGTTTATGGAGATCAAGTTTCGTTCTTCCTCGAAGTACAGATTCAAATTTCTTCTAGCAGAAAGAATTTTCTTGGTGGTGGGAGTATTTCCTAGCCTTGCCGAATTGCTGTTCTTGTCGGACTTGGAGTGGATGCTGTTGTAGGAGAAGTTCTTGGGGAGTTCGAAGGAAGACAAAGCGCCTTCTCTATTAAGGTCGACCAATCTTTTCGAGACTATTCTTTCGAGTTGGAGTTGTTGGGCAGATTTCAACGGTCCCGTGTTTGCCTGGGGATCGGCCACTTGAATCTGGGCACTCATCAACTGGTTGACATTGTAGTTGACCTTGGGTCTGCCCTTCTTGTTGGTTTCATTCAGTTCCAAAGGAGTCAGTCGGGCACTGGGTCTTGCGGTGAGGTTAATGGAAGAAGAAAAGTAGACTGTGGAGGCAGAGTTTGCCGTTTTGGGGATTTCTTCGACAAGCATCGTGAAGCTATTGGTTATGGAGATGAGATGAACACAATGAACAGGAGTGAAAAGTTGGTGTATATGCTTATTTTGGTTCGGGAAAATGGACACAGTATAAGTAAACAGGCGGAATAAAACGCGTAAGCGTGTTTTGGAGAAGTGTGGAGGGGAGTAGATGAAGTAAATGGATGTTATCAATTGAAGTCCGCTTTATGGGTTTGGTCACGTGACCTATACAGAAGGCTAAACTACTACATTTCAGCTGTTACAATGTGGAACTGCTCCAAGAAGATAGATCACAGAAAGAATCAGGTCTCTTCACTAATTACGAAGATTTGAAACCAATTACAATTTTTTTCATAACAAAATCACCAATATGGTGTCGTTCATATTTTACATTTTTGAGACTACGAGAATAACAGGCAGCGAAAGAGGCAAGCAGAGAGTAATTAGTAAGGTGATTTGGCAATATCATTCTGCACTATAGTGAATATAATCTGCAATTTTTTGAATTGAGTGAAACTTGCATAATCGAAGTAGCTGGTGTTAATGAAAGTGTCGAAGTTTGGGATACTTGATAGCATCAACATGATCCATAATTATCATAAGTTTCCATTTAGATGAAGTTCACATCTCATTAATGCTCAGTTTGACTGGAAGTGTCAATCCAATCAAAATTATTTGATTAGAAATAGCCAAACTCATGACAGTGAATGTTCCTAAAGGGACCTTCACCATTTCAACAAGATGCATTCAAGATTGACCAAATTTCATCAAATACCCTGTCATTTAATCAAATACCCTTTCATTTCATCAAATACTAGCTCATTACACCAGATACCCTTTGGCTTCATCATTTCATCACATTTCATCGAATCATCTCATTTGCCTCTTTTTCACCTTACTCTTCACTCACATCCTTCGCTTCCAAGTTTTCTCTGCCACTATATACAAGTTATTTGTCTGTACCCGCATCCTTGCGGATCTCCTCGCTGGTGAAAGGCTGGTCCTCTCTGGCCTTGTCCAACATGGGCTTTATCTTCTGCTTGGCCAAAGCTGTGTTCACACAGGTGATGTAAGTGTCCCAAAGCTCGGTGCATTCGTTCTGCAACGACTTTCCTTTGAGAAACTTTTCAGTGTACCATTTGTTGAAGCAATCGTCGTAGCTATTCTTGGCTTCGGTACACTCTGGAGCAAACGATACCGACATGATGTTACCCATTAGTGGTGGTTGGAGTTTTTTATTCGCAGTTGAAAAGTGTGAGAAAGAGGTGGAAAGAGTGGTGGGCGGAAAGGGGAAAAGAGGGAGGGGAATGGAATGCGAAATGGAAGAGGAGAGAAGGGCAATGATAGAGGTGGACGTTACGGGAAGGGAAGGAAGAAGGGACATGGTAGAAGAATATAGGACGTGATACCAATCACGTGATCACATAAATCACCTCTTCATTTACACGTGACCTATAATTATTCACTACGCGTATCACAACAACTCTCCTTCTCCATCATGAAGCGCTATTCTGTGGCCCCCTCGTCCTCTAGACGCAAGTCCACCATCAACTCCATATCTGGCGAAGACAACGCTTCTGCACGTGAAGAATTGGAGAAATTAGAGCAAGAAACAACCTTGGTATTGCAGGAAATAGACAAGAACATCTCCCGAGCGAATGCCGTGATAAACGACCGATTGATCCCAATAATCAAGGACTATTCTACGGCTAGTACCAAGGTATGGGAAAACGCGGGTTTCTGGAAGTATTTCTTCGAGCAATCGGCCAATGTGGAGCTCAACAGCTACGAGGACCCCATCTCCAATACTGAAGTGAATACCTTGGCCAATTCTCGCAGTAACATGCTCTTTGACGAGGATTTCGAGGAAAATTCGGCCGAAGAGGAGGCAGAGGGTGAAAACTCGGGCGACGAAGCCCAGAAACTCCCTTCTGATCCGTTCAAGAAGCCTGTTCTCAAGCCAGTTGTGGACGAATCTACTCCTACTTGGTCAGTGGAACAGAACAAGAAACAGATCCAATCCTCCACACCACAGGTCCACAAAAGACCTTCCCTTTTGCCCAATTTCAACAAGCAGGCCACCGGGTATGATTCCGACAGCATAGGAACTCAACCGCCATTTTTGGCCAGTCTTTCTTCGGGGGAAAGTGGCTCTCCCATCAAAAATCCTTCTCCTCAGAAAACACAGACCATGCGCCAATCGCTCGATGCCTTTCACAAATTGTCTATGTCTCCCAGAAAGCGCACGCCCAATAAAGAAGCCCTTGTGGAAGATGTAAGAAGAAGGTCCTCGTTGATTCAGAACCTTATAAATTCCTCACCCACTTTGCCCGAACCTCCAATATTAAGATCCGAGCTTGCAAATGTCAGCGAGCCATCTTCTCCTAACAAGGAGCAGTTAATTCCCGATATTGAGAGATTCTCTCCTGTATTATTACCACCTGAATTGTCACCTGTCAAATCCATTCTTTCATCGCAGTCAAAAGAGAATACCATCCAGAGATTTCCCAGTACTCCCAAATTTGCTCAAAGATTGAGCGATGGAGGAAAATTAGACATCATGAAAACTCCATTGGGGTTGCAAATTAAATTTGCAGATGATGACAGTGATTTGCAACCCCCAGAGTTGCAAAATGTTGAGACAACAACACAAAAGACCCTGGAATCTGGCCAGGTGCCGACTCCAGGCAAGAGGCTTACCCCAGGTTCTGCTCGTCCATCTAAGAAGCAAAAGGTCAACGACGACAACGAGAATGTGTTTTTGGAGACGGCCGACCGGAACCCAGGAAATCCCGCTTCTGCAGGGTCTACAGTGTATCACTCGCTATTGAATAAGCCCGAATCGAACTCGGCAGAAAATACAGCAAACCAGTCGCAATCCAAGTCAATTTCACAGATCTTCGACGAAATACTCAATAAGAACATTGGGGGCGAAGGAACAAAACGGCCTATATTGGCAGCCACTGAAGCCAAGGACATTTTCAGCGATGTTTCAGGAAACCAGTTTGAAAACAGCCAGTTGGACAACACAGAGAATTCGACCAGTGAGCTAGGGTCTATGTTGCGCGAGCGCTTCAACAATCTTACGAACTACGGCCGTACCAGCTAGGATTGGAATTAGGGCCCTGAGCCGAAGACTATCGGCAAACTGGGCCAAAAACAGGCCAAAAACAGGTCAAAAGTAAGCAGTGGGCTTGGTCAAAATTAGGCTGGGCCCCTTGTGTGTTGAAGGCTGGGAGTCAGTGTTGTTTGATCCCGTCGAAGCAACAACATCCACTATAGGAAGTGGGAACAATAGTCGGAATTAGTGGTCCAGGTCTGCTCACAATAAGTGGTATGTTGGGCTCCTCAAACGGCAGGAGAAACAGAGATAAGAATAGGCGATATCAGCCCCATGTTGGGCCAGCTGCAGGAACATTAGTCACGGTGCTTGTGCTGACCTCTGCTGACATTCCAGGGCCCTGTGATTGGTCCGGGCCACAGGTGGTTGGGTTTCTCACGTGATGAATCATCTGAGCTGCAACACCATCTCACTTGGCAGACTCACTATAAATAAGCGTGTTTCTGCTCCGCTAAGTCTCCCATCACTGCATTTGCATCCTAATATCATCACATCTACATAATTCATCATAATGGCCTGTTCTGCTTCTGTTTGTGTCTGTGCTAAGAAGTCCACCTGTTCTTGTGGCAAGAAGCCAGCTTTGGAGTGTGTTTGCTCCAAGGCCGCTGTCGAAAACGCCGTTCCTGCTGCCTCTGACGCGTGTGCCTGTGGCAAGAGAACCAGAGACAACTGCAACTGTGGTGCCAATGCTGTTTGTGACGGCACCAGAGAGGGTGAGGTTGACTTCACCCACCTCAAATAATTGTACATTAGTTAAGGGTTAATACACGGATAGACAAGGAAACCATGTAGTTTCTAAATGGAAGCACTCTGGAGAGCTGAGTGCTTTTCCTAGTGTGCTCAATCAATGCCAGATGTAAGTATTGGGGGTATTATGTATGGGGCCTTTGGTGACATCGATTTTGCAGTTTCGCGAGGTGGAGTCCAAGCCCACATGTGCATGCTGCCTTGCAGCATGCACACACTTGTGGAAGTGGTGCAGCATACATACAAAATACAATTGCAAAGCCCCGTTTTTGCAATGGCCCGTCGCCTCGAATCACAGGTTGTTGTAGCCCGTGAAACTACCCTGGCTGAGAGCCTTCGTGATTCCATTACGTAAGCACACCCTCAAGCAGTGATCGCTTTCCATTCTCCAGCAATACTCCAACCATGGCCCGTCTCTCTGGTCTACAGAAGGAGGTGCTCGGTCTCTTCCGGCAGTGCATTCGCTGTGTCAAGACCAAACCCGTCGAAAGCAGACCCCACTGGAGAAAATACGTCAAGGACGAGTTTGTCAAGAACAAGAGCATTCCCAAGAAGCTGTTCAGTGTGATCGAACATCTTATCCGAGTCGGACACAAGCGATATGAGTTGTACCTGAGCACGCAGATCAAGGACATCCACTAGAGGGTGGTCTGCTTGAAACGATACGAGTTCTTTGAACAGACTGGTCGTTACTGCAGACCCTGCATCTCAGAATCTTATAGATCAAGAATTTGTCATCTTCCTGAAAATTCACAGCTCATATTTATTCGTCTTTTGGAGATCACAGTTAGACAATACCAAGAACTTGACTGGACCAAATCGACTCAGTTCACACATTCACGCTTCACATATGCTTTTTGGAGATTTCTTCCTCTTAATTTCACCAAAAGTGAATATTCCTTGTAAATAGTTGAATATACTACGATAGATCACGTATGGATAATTTATTTGGTAGGTCAGAGAGAATCTGTTGAGTATGATATAAATCTGAATTGTGAAGAATATCTATGGTTATAATTCCTGGAATAAAAATGCATACACTCAAACACTGTTGTCTTGCAGCACTACAGCGCCATAGTGCTAATGGAATTCACTTGGAATATAAATATCCGCTTTTCCAGTCAAAACTGATCTGAAATAGTGCATGTTGTAATTGTTGGTAATATTTTCCGGATTAAATTGTATTTTATTCCATACCCAATATACGCTAGAGAATTGCTACATGATCTCTCTAGAATTGAAATTGCCCAGTACAGCAAGTACCCACATTTATAATTAAGAAATACTTCAGATTGTAACTTTAAACTTCCTGTAGTAAATACCTTACACTTCTTATCATATTATAGTCATTGATGTATTATGCTATCTCTAGGCGATCCTCTGGATCGTAATCTTAAATACAAACAAATCGGGTTCATGCACCCTCATTAAATACAGCTTCCCAGTTGGTCAACAAGAACTCGGTCACATCGTTTCTGTAACCCATGTCGCTCATTTCCCGATCTCCCGTTTGATCTCTGGCAATTGTAGGGGCAAAAACAACCGACAAATTCTTGAAGCCCATTCTGTTGGCCGAGGAGTACGAGCTGACCAAAGCCAAGTGCTTGCACAAGAGATATAACGTATGTCTGTTGGCACTTGGGAGTCTGTTGACCACCTTTACCTTCAACTCACTGACCCGTTTCTCCACCTTGTTTGGAGGGTTATTGGAGCTGACTCTAATAAACTCATCATACAACATGAATGGAATCAATGGATCTGGCAACTTCCTCAAATATCTCTTCAAAGCAGACGTAACTGCATTGATGTCTCCACTAATGGAGTCCTCTAGTTTTTGCATTGCTTTTTCATCCGAAACAACGGCATTCGAGAAGGCATTTTCAATATTCACAATAGCCGAGTTTCCTCCCGAAATTCTGTAGATACCTTCCATGTCCAAACCTCTCTTTTCTACCTCATTTAAACACTTCGATACAATCAAAGGAACCTTAGCATGCTCAAAGTCTGCTCTGGTTTGGATAGTGGAGGTAAAAAGCGGAACCGAAGATTCTCCTGGGGATGCAGAGGAGTTGAGGAAAGTGTCTAAGATGTTGGAAGACTTGGACTTAGTGAACTTGCCCTTCTTCTCTCCAACCGATAAATTGTTTCCAGACACTCCATTTCCGTTGGTTCCGTTGGTGCCTTGGTATCCTTGAGCATTGAGTTTGGGGCTCTGTTGAGGCAATTGGATGGCAGTGGAATTGTAATTCTGACTGATCTTATTACCGTTGAGTTGAACCTGTTGGACAGGTTGTTGCTGTGTTTGAGATTGGGCTTGAGATGGTGGTGCTTGTGAAATTTTTTGTGGAGCTTGTTGTGATGCTTGGTTCAGAGAAGAGCCGGTCAGGACCAAGTTGGCGGTATTAAAGCCGATCTTGGGTCTTCTCCAGAACTTCAACCTGGTTGCCTTTTGTGGGTCACTGGTTGGCTCTTCTATCGTTGCCGTTTCTCCATATGGAGTTCCAGCAATTAGAGAAGAAGAAGAAGTTTGAGAAAGGTTGGAGCTGGTGTTCTTGTGACCTCCAAAGTTCAAGGTACTGGTAGAATCACTGTAAAGTGTACTTCCCTCGGCAGTTGAGGCTGAATTGCGGGACATTTGGAATTGATGGTTCTCTTCCGACAACGATTGGTTGATTTCCAACAATTTCTTCTTGTTGAGCTCCAAATCAGCCACTTCCCTAAGGAGTTTGTCATATTTCGCAGTTTCCGAGGTCAATTTACTATGCATGGACTTCAACTGCTCATTCAACTTCATTTTCTCGTTAGCAAGCTTTTTCACTTCAGTGGAAACAGTCTGCTTTTGGGTCAACAAGTGATTCAATTCTGCATTTAGCGATTTCATGTCGAACAGAGTTCTTGTATTAGGGTCAAAAGTGGTCAAGAAGGGGGTATCGGACGATGCCCGCTGGTGGTCTCTGGTATTGATTATGCCATTTTGTACACTGGGAGAAGATGCAACTGGTAAAGGTGGCGTGGTGAACGCAGAACCTCCATTGTTAATGGAGCCCTCAGAAACGTGTCTGGAATGGCCCTTAGCACTGGTATCTTCCTTGCCCGATTTAAAGAAGTTGAACTTGTTGGAGATGCCATTGCTTCCGCCGGAAATCGACCTCTTGTGTTTCAAACTGCTCAACTTAGGAGTACGTATGAGTGTGCTCTTTCTGGAGAGGGATTGGATAGTATTTTGGTCCGACATAGAGTGGGCATCGTCTTCAAGATTGGTAACTGAAAAGGCCTGGTTTGCACTTCTCTCTCTGGTGTTGGGCGTTGTCTGGGGAAGAAACTGTGTGGTTTGCTCACGAGGCGTAGCATTAAGGTCGTCGTACCGCTTCTTTTCGTAGGTGCCTCTGGAATTGCGTTTGTACTCACTGGAAACCTCGTAGTCTCCTTCTAAACCGATACCCAAACCGCGAGGTGTGCTTTCCTCGGCCCGGAAACTCTTCTTGCTAGGTGTACTTGGCAAGGGCAATCTTGGAGGGGGGGAAGACATGGCCGAATTGGCGAAATTAGATCTTCTGGGAGTCGAGACGACAGAGCTGTTATCCTTGGGGATTTCGTCAAGATTTTCAGTGGAGATATAGTCATTGGTTTCCACCACACGAGCCTGTCTGTTAGCCTTGGCGAATGGAGACGGACAGGCCGATCTGGTGCGGTGTTCCTCCAAATGGGTGGAGAGTGTATTGGACTTGGTTTCATTGGAGGCTGAGTGGGTCTGACCAGGCGTTTCGCTACCATTTACGGCAGGCGAGTTGTTGTAGGACTTTCCTGGAGATGTGCGGATGGAAGCGGAGTTGTGGAACTCATGGTCGTTGAACTGATTGGGCGATAAGATGAAGAGATTCTTGCCCTTGAAACGCGACGACTCGTTGGAGTTGGTCTTCTGGAGCGATCCCGACGGCGTATTTATCGACACGATATCGGCGGCTGGTTGCAATCCGCGGTCTTCTGATGATCCTGGTGTCGAAGGATGGGCATCATGGAAAATGGCCACGCTTTCGCTTTGAGTTGAGCCGTAGTTGGACTCTGTGGCGATTGATGGCGTCGAATATTGCGATGGCGGAATAGCCGAATTGAACGGCGTGGTCTGCTGGTGCAATTGAGACCCCTGAGAAGAATTTCTAGGCGAAAGTGGCTTTCTTTGGGGCACATATTGAGTGGCTGGAGTAGGCGACTTGGAAGGTCTAAATGATGGGTTTTTCTTGCTGTCATCAGTATCATCATTCTCATCGCTGTAGTTGACGACTTCCTCTATAGAGAAGTCGTTTTCCAGGCCTGCTACGCGTGCGGGAGCCGTGACAGAGTTTCTGTGGCTGCTGTCTCCAGAAAACTGCGACGTGCTAATAGACGTGATGGACGACTCGGTCTTGTTGGACTGGTATGACTCGCGGGCCTGGAGCTGGGCATAGGGTGTGATTAGCGGCGGCGCAGGGGCCATGTCACTGGGCCCTGACGGGTTTCTTGAAACTGAAGGCTGTGATGCA
The DNA here is from genome assembly GCA_030565345.1 of Suhomyces coccinellae. Lineage (NCBI taxonomy): Eukaryota > Fungi > Ascomycota > Pichiomycetes > Serinales > Debaryomycetaceae > Suhomyces > Suhomyces coccinellae. Next base: position 262,531 of record JAJMBP010000008.1, on the reverse strand, counting down.
GGAGGAAGCGGCAACAACTTGTTCTTGGACACAAGGCTGGACGACGACTGGTTGGGCTGCGAGAAGATGCCGGACGCGCCCACGTCCGCCACGTTGACGGTACTGGTGGCAGCGCTGTTGCTGGCCGACATGTAGTTGTTGAGGAGACTATCACGCGAATTGTGGTCATTTTCAAGGGTCAACAACTCGTGGACACGGTCAGGACGGTGTCTGTCGACGTCAGGGGCCGGTGAAGTCCGCCCCTTTTCCTCTTCCTGCTGTTTCTGGAGCGCTATCTGGCGCTTCTTGGCGTCGTATTTCTTCTTCTTTGCCATGAGCTTCTCGTGGCAGTCCATGCAGAAAAGGCCCTTGGACGTGCGGGCGTAGCGCAAGTCCTCGATCTTGTTCTTACACAGGCGGCACTTGAAGCAATTGGAGCAGTAGGCCTGGTCGCCAGTCAAAATAGCCAAATCGTCAATCTTCTTGCCACACTGCTTGCAGTTGTAGGAGCAGTCGGAGCAGATGAGGTTGCCATTGCCGAGCACGAGGAAGTTGGAGTTACAGCCCAACGACTTGGCGCACTTGGAGCACTTGAAGCAGTGGATGTGCCATCTGTCGTCGCCTAGTTCGTAGGCATGGCCCTCGAGGATGGGCAAGTTGCACTTTTTACACGACTGGGTGTCGTGGGAGAGGCCGCCGGGGATGGAGATGGAGTGGGCCGAGTTGATCGACAGGGTGTGGTGGTGGGTTTTGTGATGGGGGGCCATTTCGGAGACTTCAGTCATGGTGGTGGACTGGAGGTGGAGGCAGCGAGGGCGTCAGGAGAGCTGGCGGGCCGGAAAAAGGTGGAAAATGACGGGCAGGGGGAGGCGAGGACGATGGGGGTGGTGACAAGGGGCGCAGGTGGACTAGGGAGCGAATGGGCGGCCTGGAGTGAATGGAAGAAGTGGATAAGGGGAAGAAAAAGATGGTGCGTGTGATAGAAAAGAAGGAGAGTGGGGTGTAGGGAGAGTTAGCGAGAACTGGTGAGAAGAGGGAGACCGGAGGGGGAGAATAGGGAGAAAATAGGGCGAGGGAGGGGAAACTAGGGAGAGAGCATTAGGGAGAGGTCCCGTTGGGGAGACTACTGGGAGACTACTGGGAGACTACGTGGGAGACTACGTGGGAAACCAGGTGGGAACTCTAATGGGAATAAGGAGAACTCGCTCTAATTGAGGCTGGCAATGGCTGAACAAACAAGACGTCCTATTGTTATTGTCATCCCATTCGCACCGTCTACTCAGTCTCTTACAATCACTTCTCCCTTTGGGTGTACTGCTGCTCATTCGTTCCACTCTCGATGCTTCTCCTTTCCTTGGTTCCTTTCTTCGTTGCACTCTGATCTGGCGCATCCCTCGCGGTGGTAGCGCCTGTCTGAAATCTCACTCCTGAAATAGTGAATAGTGCACGGACTGTAAAGAGGGAGAATGGCGATACGTTTCAAGGCAGATCATCGTGCCGTTGCGTCCGTTGCGAGTCGTTACCTTGCAAAGTTGTTCCACCTTGCTCCCTTGCATTTCATGGCTCCTTTTTCTCCCTGTTCTTCTCCTTTAATTCTCTCTTTCGACTACACGGGGACCCACGCGATGTTCTCGCGGTAATTCTTTTCTACCGAGGCCCTGCTTCATCATCGCTGGATGTCACGATGTCACGATGACCCGAACGCCCCAAATGTAAGCTTCAATGGCCATGACCATTGGAGTCGCCTAGCGCCTATTGCCTATTGGTCCCTGTTCATTGGTCCGTACCCCTTCGTCACCAGATCATTGGGCCTCCATCATTGGTCGTTGGAAGCCATACTTTATTCTGGTCACTCACCCAATGTCGCTACGCCTCTTCGCGCTCGCTGCCAGTTCTCCCTAAATCTCAAACGTCTCTATTTGTTTCCTGTCCTCGCTGGGCAAAGCAAATAGCCAAGGCTCACATGTCAGCAGGCAGACAGCTCGCTAGACGGCATAAGCCACATATCGAGCACCAGTAGATCGATGGATCAGGGTCGAGAAGAGCGGACAAGAACAGGGAAAAGAGAATAGCGAGAAAGGGCACGGGCCAGGGTGCGATTAGTGAGAACTGAAATGGCGAGAGAACAAGAATAGCGAGAATAATTGGAGCCGTAGCACCCCAACTCCACACCGGCACAAGTGCAGACGTGGCATTACATCGAGACGAGACGAGAAGATTCGCTTGAGCACAGCACCAGACGGCATCACGCCCTACCCCGGTGCAAATAGACGGTTCGCCAGCCAATGACGAGCATCACTGCTCGTCTCGAGAGACGCGCCGTGGTAGCGTTCTCGCCCTAAAAGTCTTGCTAGCCTCGGTCCTGGCTCCATACGATTCTCCCCATTCTCCCAGTAATTTCCCCGGACCCACTAATCCCTACTGCCACTCCACTCCACCCCAACCCCAAATCTAGGGTATACAAACCTGAACACCCACTGCAATTCCACTGTGTCCAATTCCACCCGTGACCAGGGCCCCTGCCTCCAGTCTCCCCATTTGTTCTGAATCTTGTACCTTTTTTTTTCGCTGATCTCTACATCGTGTTGTTGTGGCATTGGGCTATTTTGGGACCATGACGGTGCAATTGGTCCACCCAGGTGGATCAAGGCAATAGCCAGCGCAGTGGTCCGCCAATGGAGTGTCCCGTCTTTCTGGCACGTCACCCCATTTCTCCGCTTTTCTTTCCATGCAAAGAATGGTCGGCATTGTCCACTTCTTGGCCATTTTTCACAATGCTCTATTCACTGATTTGGCTTATATCCAATATACCTCGTGTCAATTGGACGCCTGGGTGTCTACTAATGGGCTTCTACTGGGCTTTTCTAGATCACGAAGGAGTTGGGCCTATTTGACCTTTTTTTTAAACTATTTAGGAGACTGCTTCTGGCCCCTTTTCGCTTTTTCAGCTACCCTGCCCACACCAAGGCCCTGTCTCGTAACCGGCCATCTGATCCGTCAAAAATAACGGATTTTGTGGCCCAACCAGCAGGAGAACGTTCTATGGTGCAAGAAGAAGCCTGAGGAGGGTGGTGTCTATTATGGATCTATTTTTGGGAACTCGTTTCGGGTCATGGCCTGGGGTCACTTCAACACACACTGGATCGATCCAAATAATGAATAATGGACGTGGTTGCGATCCGGATACCTTGAGGACGATATAAAAAGGGACGCTACCTTGGGGTCTCTTTTAACGGGACAACTTGCTCTTTCGCCTAAGGTGTTTCAGCTTCAGGTTGCATCTACACCGAGTGCTGGTAGCATCTAATCTCCATTGCAGGAATCTGTGTTTCAGTCTAGACGCGTTCCTGAAACAGACGGAGTGAGGGAAATCACACTTTGAGAAACGGTGCAGTTTCACCTATTCCGGGGAAAATGGGGTCGCACAGTTCCGGCGGTCACGTGATATTAAATCACATGACATAATATCACCTGATTGTTGGTCACGTGTACCAACATCACAACTCCTCTGCAGTCAAGTCTTGCTTGATCCTAAAGGGCTTTCCTCTCCAGTCAATCTCGTGCCCCAACATCGCCCGCACCCAGATCGGCAACGCCAACGCCTCCCGCATGGCCCACACGCGAGCCCACTCCCAAAAACCGCGTTCTCCCGCCCCCGCCTGACGCAACCACCCCGGTACACCCGATGTGTTCTCTGTGATGTGGTGCACCAACGTGTGGTACTGGACGTAGTCTGTCAACATCCACACCGCCATGTGGCATGCAAAGAACGGCCACCAGAACCACCGCCCCATCCAGAGCGTGGAAACGGCGTAGGTGCCGAAAATGCCACAAATCACCGACTCGGTGGTGGGCTCCACCAAAGTGGCCATGAGCACCATGTACTTGCGGACACGGAGCCAACGCACCCGCCGGGCCATGTAGTCGGCGACCGAGTTGTCGGTGCCGCCCAAAGGCTGCACCACGACGTCGCCGGTGAGGCCGGTCCGGCAGTGCCAGCTTTCCCAGAGGGCGATGCCGATCATGTTGTCTTCACCGATGTAGCGAGCAAAGAACTTGATGGCGTGGCCCGCTCCCGGGAGGGCCGAGTAGTGGGCGGCGTCTCGGCGGACTTGGGGGGTGTTGAAGAACGGCGACGCATTGTCTGGCGCCGTGATGTCGGCCACCGCCCGGTCCAACTCCGACTTTCTGTAGAGGTTGGACTTACCATTTACACAAGGAGCAATGGCGGCGTTGTTGAGGGCCACGTAGAACTTGGAATGCGACGTGAGCAAGAACATCTCGTCCAAACGGGCGCCAAGGCTCTTGAGGAAGCGACGAGGCGCCGTTGGCGCCGACGGTGCTGGCGATGAGCGCCGGGCCACGCTGGCAAAGTCGGTGTAGCGAGCAGTGGACGCCAGCGCCGCTCCAGACAGTTCCAGTGTCAGCAGCGAGTCCAAGCCATGTCCAACGCTCACGGCCAACGGCACATGGTGCACCAAGTGCACACGGCGGGCACCTGGCGCCTCCAGAAGGCGCCGGCCGTTGTTGAGGTTGCCATTCAACGACGCGATCGAGTTCTTTAAAATATTGGGGCTGGCCCACACGTTGGAGTCAATGATCCACAAGATGTCGTACTTGGCGGAGGTGAAGCCCTTGGCCAAGTTGTTGACCTTGGGATTGGGCCCGTAGTGATCGTCGTAGAGACTGGAGCTCACAAGAATAGACGCGTCCACCTGGGGATACTTGGCAAGAAGCGCCCGAAGAAGCGGCATGGCGGCATCCTCGGGGTCTTGCACGCAGAGTAAGATCTGGAGCTTGTTCTGGGGGTAGTTCTGCTGGAACGACAGCTCCAAGCACGATACCAACTCGGGGTCAATGCCCTTGATGGGCCTGATGATGGTGACACCTTCGGAACACGCAGGGTCCATGAGGGGCCGGGTTTTGAACTTGGACAAGATCTCAAGGAAACCGGAGTACGCCACCACGAGGATCACGACGTACCACGTTCCAAAGAACACGCCCGAGGCCACACGGGCGTATGAGAGAGACTCCATGGTCCGATGATGTTGAAGATGATTTTTCGCACGGGCAATCCGGAGAAAGAGGTGAGAAAGAAAGAGAGGAAGGAAGCTGGGGCCTCCGGGAGGCGATTTTCGGGGCGAGATTTGATTTGAGGAGGATCTCGGGCCAAGCTCGAGACAGTGCTGGTTCTGGAACGGGCGGATCCCGGCGGCTTCGGCCAAACTACGGGCTATTCATGAAGATGGAACTGAGGAACGCGACTGAAAAGTTATGAAAAGTTCTAAAAGTTGGACTAAAAAGTTTCACTAGAAGCAGAGCAGGAGAGCCAAACCACGGAGAGGAAAGTGGCAGTCCACTCGAAGTAGTCCCCACATACGAACTGCAGAACCCTCGGTGCCGTTTCTTCACAGGACACTCCACCGAGGCTCGATTGTTCCACTTACGAACTTCTGGCTCCATCCGTTTCAGTCTACGTCATAGGCCGTTTTCTGCCACAATTGGGGTGATCCGGGGCCGAGAGGACGAGATACGAGCTAAACTCCGTGGCAGAGGAATAATCGAGAGATTACGTGAATGTGAATCTAGAGAATCTGGAACATGGGCGAAGGCAGAACCGAGAAGTGGGCATAATTGAAGTAGAAAGCATTTGAGTCTGTGATTTTAATTTACTAAGAAACTGGAGCTTGATATTAGCAAGGCAGAGGCTGGAATTGAATGCAGTGGAGACCGAGGTGAATTCTAGAGCTCATATCAGATGCTGGTATAAATGTAGAGGTTGCTAATATACTAATATAATAGCGATAGTAGAGACGGACGGCATTGTATAAAGTTAGATACTGACTAGGATGCTCAGAACTATAATATTGCATTATGAGGACTGATATTGCATCAATAGGTTAGGGGCTGGTTATTGTACGCTGTAACTAGAAACCGGGGCATTACCAAATATGAACTCACTAGCTATTGTATTCTGAATTACAATCTGGGATTGACAGAAATGTAATTCGGGAGTAGAGCTCGTATTGGTTAGAGACTGTGAAAATGAGATCAATAACGCTGGAAAATAGTTCATGCGATTAGAGAGACACACGAGATACGAATTCAGACGAATTGAGGCCACACGGAACAGCCACCCAACGATTTACCCAGGTATCCGCAACATTGGCCCAAAACTCTCCCAAGCCAATGATTTTCCAGATTTACCGAAATGCTCACCCGAATTATAACCCTCGCTACACCGATCCACCACTTGGACGACCTCTGCCCCTTACATTCTATCCAAAACTGCACGGCGAAACACATGGTCTCTATGGCTTCACGGCCCCGACATGCCTGTCTCTTCTCTGCCTACTTCCCTGGACTAAAACCCTCTCCTTTTGCATCTTTCCTGAACCTCCTCTGATCTGCCTCTGATCTTCCTGCCTATTGGACTTCTTCCGAGGAACACACCACGGTCCCCATCCACGGTCCCCATCCACGGCCCCTACGCCCCCTGCATACATCACGACCTCACAAAGCCAGCAACTCGTAAACCTGGGTCGCTACGTCTTTGTTCCATGTAGCAACGGTGACGGAGAGGCCCTGATTCCAAGCTACTCCCAACAGTCCAATAGTCTCCGTCCTGCCACTATGGCCGGAACCGAGCAATGTCGCAGGTGGACCTCGGACATTGCACCATAGCTCCATAGCACCATAGCACCACGCCACTAACGCCGGGATCCGCAAAGGAGCAGCCCGGCGGTGTCCACGGTGCACACCCACCAATTGGTCCGTCGCCTTTCCTCCATCCATTGCCTGCTAACTCCTACTGCCACTACTACCCTGGTGTCTGTCTGTTCTCCTGCCCCACAGCCGCGACATTGTCGCGCTCTCCCTATGCCTCCGCCGCGGCCACGGCTCGCTACCCCCGCCTTCTCGCTATTTTCTCTCGCTACAAAAGCACGTCTCGCTATTTTCCAAACCCACCACTCTCCGATCACTCCATTTAAATCCACTCTCCATGCTCATTCCTTGCTCTCCCTTCCGACCCTGCTATCTCTCCTTCTCTTGCCTTCACTCGCTGCCTCCATTCTCCATTCTAGCGCATATCCCCATCCCTTTCCTCCCTATTATCCGCCTCAGCCTTTCCACCATGTGAAGCTGAACCTCGGCTCCCCAGATTCTCTTTTCTCGTAGTTGGGCGCACCCAAAAAAACCTCACTTTGCAAATGTGCCAGTTGCCAATTCCATACCCCAGATTAATATAAAAGGAGACGTTTCCCCCGTTTGTGTTTTTCACGAAATAGTCACCCCAAAGTAGCAGTCTCTGCCATCACCCCCCACCGTCTGCACACTCCCCGTGTTTGTTTGTCTGTCTAACAGTCTGTCTGTCTGTCTGTCCGTCTTTCCCACCCCTTTCCCCCTTTTCCCGCTACATCCACCCCCGTAGCGCTTCTTGCCCATCCAAGCCCAATTTGCCCGTGGACCCGTCTGTTTCCCGTGCATTTGCCCCCTCCCCTTCTAATGTTCAAGAACTCGGCCCGAATCCTCAAAAGAATGCCTTCCCTCAAGCAAAACTTGACCAGCTCCGCCGTCAAAGGCGACTTGTTCAAGTACCAGACCCAATTGCCCAAGTTGCCGGTCCCCACGTTAGACGAAACGGCCGGCCGCTACCTCAAGTCCGTCCAGCCCTTCTTGACTGAGGACCAGTACGCCCAGACCGCCGCCAAGGTCAAGGCGTTTGTTGCTGGTGACGGCCAGAAATTGCAGGCCCGTCTCCAGGACTACTCCAAGGACAAGGAAAACTGGTTGGCCACATGGTGGGACGACTACGCATACATGTCGTACCGTGATCCCGTGGTGCCATACGTGTCGTACTTCTTCTCCCACAAGGACGTCAACAATGCCCTCGGCAAGGACCAGTTGTACAAGGCCACCTTGATTGCCCACTACACCATCGACTTCATGATCCTGGTCCAGAACGAGACCTTGGAGCCCGAGGTCATCAAGGGTAACCCCTTCTGTATGAACGCTTTCCGCTACATGTTCAACAACTCTAGAGTTCCCCACGAGGGCTCCGACATCACCAAGATGTACGACGGTGCCCAGCACCAATACTTCTTGGTGATCTACAAGAACAACTTCTACAAGGTCAACCACCACAAGGACGGCAAGCCGCTCACCAAGCCTGAGATCTACCATCAGCTCCAGGCCATCAAGAACTCTAACGCCGACCGCGGTGAGGGCCTCGGAGCCTTGACATCTCTCAACAGAGATGAGTTCGTTTCTGCCTACAACAACTTGGTCGCCACTCCCATCAACGCCCAGTCGTTTGAGACTATCTTCGCCTCCTCGTTTGTCATCTGCTTGGACGACAACAAGCCCATCACCATCGAGGAAAAGTCCGCCAACAGCTGGCACGGAGACGGTAAGAACCGTTACTTCGACAAGCCTTTGGAGTTCTTCATTTCCGAGAACGGTAACTCCGGTTTCTTGGGTGAGCACTCCAGAATGGACGCCACTCCAACCGTGCAAATGAACAACTACATCTTGAGCAAGATCTTCCAAGAAGACCCCAAGAAGTTTATTGCCGAGTTGTCATCTGCCAACTTCGACTTTGCAGCCAAGAAGCCTGAACAATTGCAATTTGACCTCAATCCTGTTGCTAGACAAAACATCAGCACTGCTATTGCCAAGTTTGATGAAACCATTGCTTCCCACGATGAGCAGCTCTTCCAGCACTACGCCTACGGTAAGAACTTGATCAAAAAGTTCAAGGTCTCTCCCGATGCTTACGTCCAAATGTTGATGCAATTGTCCTACTACAAGTTGACGGGCAAAATTAGACCTACCTACGAATCTGCCGCCACTAGAAAGTTCTTGAACGGTAGAACCGAGACCGGTAGAACTGTTTCTCCAGAATCCAAGAAGTTTGTCGAGACCTGGGTCAACCCTGATGCCACCGTTGAGGAGAAGTCTGTTGCCTTCCAGAATGCCTGCAAGCAACATGTCAAGTACTTGAGTGAGGCTGCCGACGGTAGAGGTGTTGACCGTCACTTGTTTGGTTTGAAGCAAATGCTTCAACCAGGTGAAGATGTCCCCGAAATCTTCAAGGACCCAATCTTCGCCTACTCTCAAACCTGGTACATTTCTTCCTCTCAAGTTCCTTCTGAATTCTTCCAATCTTGGGGCTGGTCTCAAGTCATTGACCAAGGTTTTGGCTTGGCTTACTTGATCAACAGCGAATGGCTTCACATCCACATTTCTGCAAAGAAGGGCAATGGTTTGAGCTCGAGCCACTTCAAGGCTTACTTGATCGAATCTGCCAACGAAATGAAGGACATTTTGACCAAGGGTTTGCTTGAGCCTCAAGCCAAGTTGTAAACTCGTATTTATTATTATGAATAGAGATGAATATTGATCTACAATAGTGAAGAGTGTAGTAGTAAGAAATTAGCTTGTATGGTCCATATGTTACTTTAGCTCAGAAGCTTCTAATGCAAGGTTTTTTAATGAGGAATGGGGTGTCCATTTATTGTCAACCTAAATGTGATTCGGTTTGGCCTTTAATATAATTAGTCCATAATAAGGCTCGATGAATAAAGAAAATAGTTGAACCATATTTGGATACTTTTAAAGTCTATATGTCTATGATTTTCTGAAATATTAAGTATTAACTATATATGTGGATAAACTAGCAAGATGAAAAATCAGCTAGAATTGCTCCTGAATCTGATCAAAATGCATGAGAATAGCTGTGGAAAAAAAGAGACGTCACACTGTGAAGCACAGGGCATCCCATTGGAGAGTCTGTACCAAGAGATAAGCTGAACCAGTCATATTTACTTTGCTCCCTTGAAAAGCAATTGGGAGGCATCTTGGTTAGAGAGAATCCTCCAATCCAACTATCTCTCCCATTAAACTTAGATATTCTTGGATGAATGAGTTAAAAACCCACCAGTTACCAAAACTATTATGATTGCTGTCAGACTCTCCATCGTTCGAACCCCCGGGGTGTTGTCCCAGGAGTTGAAATTGTTGCTGCTTTAAGAATATGAACTTCAAGATATCATTAAGAATAAAGTTGATGAAGTTGTTATAGATCAAGATGGGGTATTTGGATTTGAAATGAGTCGACAAGAGCCCCTTATCAATTAATCTTATTAAGGAATACAACTTATTGAATTCTTTGAATGATAACAAGGATTCGCCACCTGCGGGCGATCTGTCCTCACGAGAAGAATCAAGGACGTTGGACCCTGGTGATGAGGACGACGAACTTCTGGTGCGGTCGCTCTCGTTTAAGAATGCCAATAAATCTTTTTTGAAGAACTCGTCAATAATGTTGATCTCTTGATTGATGAAATTCATGGAAATTGAGGATTTGATTTCATCACTAACAAGTGGATCAAAATTATATCCGATTAAGGTGTAAATCAAATCGTTCGATAAAATGTCATTTTTAAAACTGAAATTGATTTCATTAAGGGAATTGGAAGTGAGGTTTGAATTGAGATTGAGGAAAAAGTCTTCATCTTGACTCTCCTCAAGTTTGACATGTGTTCCTTCACCTGAAACGTCCTGTTGGGGGTTTAAAGCCTGACTCACCTTTAGGAAGTTCTCAATATCCACTGACATCATAGACTTGCTTTCATCCTTGATAATGAGCTTAATAAATGTAATCAAGAGATCATTCAAGTTGATTAATTTCTTCAATAAGATCAAAAAGATCGTCGAATTATTGATTCCAAATGAAGGATACGCACCTCTCTTAAGTTCATTATTGAGGTTATTAATCAAGTGAAGCAAATTCAATCTCAAATTCTTCAAGAAATTAATGTCTCCTGATGACTTGATAAGGAGCAAGTATGGTAAAATCTCAATTATGATAATAAGATATAGATTAAGATCCACAGAGTCATGATCTCCTGAATTTCCTAATGGTATGATAATTTGATGCATCAAGTTGGTTAACAAGCTTGAATTAGTTAATAGGTTCTCATTACTCAAGAAAACCTTGTGAATCATTGATCTTGAGATTTGAGGATGATTAGAGTAAATCTTGATTCTGATGTCATTGAACCAGTTCTCTTCATCGTTTAAGATTGTAAAATGATCATCCGAGGGGTACTTCAAGAATGGCTTTATGAAAGAGAGATTGGGGGAGGAAATCGGGTCTGGAACATCTGTAGGAAACACAGAGCTTGGTTGAGTAGTGCGGGCAATAAGCTTATTACCTCCGACAGGTAAGGATTCCTGCTTGATTTTACCCTTACTGCTTGACTTCTTGTGACCCTTTTTTGGCGTAGAGCTCAACAATCTTCCTTTTCCATTGAATATATCGTTCAAGTCGATCAATTCGTACTTGTCGCACAAGTCCTTGATTTCGCTGTCAATGATATTGTCGTTCCATATCACACCCAAGTAATTGTACTTTGATTCACCGCGACTTCCCAATCTCTTGATGAGAAGATTCGGGTAAACCAATTTAATTAACTTTCCCAACTTGGATTGGCCCAAGATCAATTTCTGCTGCTCGTTGGTTGTGTTGGAGGACGAGGGGTATTTCATAATTAACTTCTGGCAGATAATGTAGTACGTTTTGTAGATGGACAAGCGGGGAATGGTGTAATTCTGGGGCTCGTCAGACGAATTCACGGGCATCTGGATCAAAACGTCGTAAAGAATCTTGATGGCCAAGAAAGTTCTCAACAACTCGTGGTAGTTGATGTTAGACAACTTGCTGTCCTTGTTGTCCATGTTGGGGAAGTAGTGGGACAACAACTCGGGGGTCTTGAATACGTTCAAGAGCTGGTGGATGGTGTCGATGGACTGGTCGTTGTTGGAGGCGTAGCTCTTGTCTATTTTCGCGGAGGAGTCGAGCTGGAGCAACGCCGCAAGCTTATCGTTATTGTAGAGCACGTTGTAGAAATCGTCGAGGGAGATGGGAATGTTCAACTTGTAGAGAATGGTCAACAAGTAATTGTTGATGTTGGTGCCGTCGACGGACAAAAGGTTGACCAAGAGGTCGTTGGTCAGGCTCTCGGGGACGGGAAGCGGCGGGGCCACATGCTGGAGGGGCTGGGGCGCGGCCTGGGAGTGCTTCTTGGCGTCGTCAATGTTGAAGAGGTTGAAGTGGGAGGAGATGGAGAGGTTGTTTTTCAGGTGCTTGTTGGTGGTGGTGGAGGGCGGGCCGTGTTTCTGGGCCGAGGACGAGCCGATGGAGAGCAGCAGGTGCTCGGGGATCTTGGGGAACGTGTAGGAGCCGGAGTACATGGGCGAGGAGTCGAAGGACGAGCCGAAGGGCTGGGAGCCGGACGAGAGCGGGGGGTGGGGGGGAAATGCAAAGGATGACGAGGGCACGGTCTGCGACGTGGCATGGTAGTTGTGGGGGTCTGCCTGGGGGTACACCGAGGCCAGGAGGTGGGACGGGTAGTGGAAGAAGGACGCAGGGCCCGAGGAGCCCGAGGGGCCGGCGGTGGCGGTGGAGGAGGAGGATGCAAGGGAGATGGCGGCGTGGGGGCCGGCGACGTCGTCGTGGGAGGCCGAGCGCTTCAACGGCGAGTTGTGGAGGGAGTGGGCGGCGGAGGCGGCAGAGGCGGCGTCGTGGGCGTCGTCGGGGCCGTCTTGGCCCTGGGGGTCGTCCTTGTGGGGGAAGTTGTAGTTCAAGGCATAGGGATCGTTGTCGTAGGAGGACGCGGGGGGCGCCAACGGCGACAGGTGGGCGATGGCCTGGGGCGGGTCGGGCGTGAAGTAGTAGCCCACGCTCAGGAGAGACGACTTCTGCCGCTTATGCGAGTGGTAATGAGGAGGTCGGTTGGGCATAGGGAGGACGGGCTCGAGGAACGGGCATCAAGAGATGTGGATGGGGGGCGGTGGAGCGACGGGGGGCGGCGGTGGTGGAGGGAGGAGCACGAGCACGAGCGGGAGCCGGGGGAGGACGAGGAGGCCGACAAGTCCGAGGGGCAGGGGAGGTGGCGATGGAGAGCTGACGGGGCTCGGGCGGCAGCAGGAACGGACGACGGCAGGGGTCGAATCAGCAGGGAGACAGACGCCGGGGGGAGGCAGGTGAGAAGAGGCGGAACGGTGAGAACTCGGGGCCACAACAGAGGAGGAGCCAGGCACAACCACGGGACAGAACAGAGCAGACGGCCGGATCAGTCACGCTGGGGGGCCAAAACAAACAAACCACGGTGCCACTTCTCCACGGGGCAGGAGGCAGGTGACTGTTGTGAGGTGGAAGTGGGAGTGGAGGAGGAGGAGGTTGCAACCAGGCCAAAGGCTATAAACACGGGGCCAGGGAGCGGAAGATGGAGTGAGGGAGTAGGGAGGAAGGAAGGAGGAAGAAGGAAGGAAGGAAGGAAGGAAGGAAGGAAGGAAGGAAGGAAGGAAGGAAGACAGGCCGACGGCACGAGGGAGGAGGCAGGGCCAGATGGGGCAAGGGGGCAACACAAGCACACACCCGAAAGGAACAGATGGGGAGACAAAACCGCTTGCGGAGGCCACCAGAAATCGGTTGTTATTTAAACCGGGGTGTCGTGGTGCACGGGAAACGGCAGGCGCTACATGCCGGGGCAGACAGGAGGGCATTATTGCCCCAACGGGACGGCGGTTTCCCGAGGCCTCTGCGAGAACACCGCATACTATTGGGGGGGCGGGTGCCGGAGATCAGGGCCTAAGCCCAGGTGTGTTTACGTGTGGATGCTTTGGGCTCGTCTAAATTGACGAACAAGGGGAGCGAGTGGATCGTCTAGTGCGGTGCGGTGCGCGAGGGTGTCGTCTCGGGCTGGATGCTATTGGCTGGGGTGTGTGCGTCTTAGGGGTGTTTCCGCTCTGTTTCCGTCCTGCTTGCTATGGGTTTCCGTGCTACTTTCTTTCTGCTTCCTCTCGTTCGCCTTCCTTCCTCCCTTTCTGCGTCCTCTTCCTCCTCCTTTCTGTTCCTCCTTTGTGTGTCTCACTTGCTCGATGCTATTATTCGCAACAATGCGTTACGTAAGTGGCCCCGAACCAGATTCTGGGCGTGTTTTGCGAATTGTGCCGATTGCGAAAGGAATATTTGCTTCTTTGGGTCGAATCAGGCAGGGCACGGCTGGGAGTGTCAGGGGAAGCCCGGGACGTGGAACTCGGACCCACCGAGTCGGGCCGGAGGGGTTTGGCGTTTGGGGCTGGCCACGATCGAGGCCTGGAGGGGGAGGCAGGCGGCGGTGCGGTTCTGGCGGTGTTTGGGGGCCTGCGCCTCGAGGAAGGAGCGGAACGGGGGCGAAACGGGCTGTGGGCGCCAGGAGAAGGCAGGGGGAGGCTGTGGAGCCTGGAGACTAGACTAATTCAGGGGCAGAAGGTGGAGGAGGAGGAAGTAAGAGGAGGAGCAGGAGCAGGAGCAGCAGGATAGGCGGGCTGCAGGTCACGTGATTGTGCATTGTCACGTGACGGCCCGAAACGGCAGCAGCGCGCGTCCGTCACGTGACCAGTGCACCGCGAATGATAAATTACGTGACTCCTAACCCGGAGATACCGCTTGTAAAGATACAAATAGAGAGGGCCGAAGGAGATACCGCTTATAGAGAGAGATAGACCAAAGGAGATACCGCCTACTGCAATCATGCCTGCACCTAAGACGGGCTACGCTGGAGATATCGCTCTTCACGTGATCCCAAACGGCCGTCTGAGTGATAAGAGGTAGGTAGTGGAAGAAGTTGGGATCACGTGGTGTGTCACGTGGTGTTTGGCCTAAATCGGTGTACCCGCGCATGATATCACGTGATCTCACCCTCCACCAAATCTACCCGCTCTACACACGTGATCTAGCCGCCCTAACCAGAACTAACCGCTCACTATCACTTTGGGCCTGCCGCTCCCCTCAGATGTAGCTTCCAGGAAGTCACGTGGCCCATAATCTCTGCTTTAGAGCCACGTGACACCTGCAGCCGCTCCCTGTCTGCCAAGTCACGTGACCTTGCCGCACCTCCACTCCCTAAGTAGCTCTTCCCCATCACCTGACCTTGCCGCCATCTCTTCCCAATCCGGCAACCACGGCGCTACGATCGCGGACTTCTCTTCCCTGCTTCTCCATAAAACCCCAGAATTCCCCAGTTCCTTCTCTTTCTCTCCCCATTATCCCCATTGACTTACAAAGCCATGATCCACAAACCCGTCATTATCATTGGCGCTGGAATGTCCGGCGTCAAAACCGCCATCGACCTCACCAATGCCGGCATCGACTCGATGATCCTCGAGGCCAGAGACAGGCTCGGAGGCCGTTTGTTCTCGGTAGACTCGTCCCAGCCCGGAACAAGATACGATTTCGGTGCCCTGTGGTTCCACGACGCCCTCAACAACCCCCTTTTCGACAAGGCCCGCCGCTTGGGCAACGTGAAGTACTACTTCGACGATGGAAAATGGGTCTTTTTCAGCAAGGACGACAAGGAGATCGACTCGTGGAAATACTCCCAGGTGGAGAAGGAGTTCTACGCCTACGCGCGCCACGTCTACCGTGACGGCTCCAAGAAGGACATGTCGGTCAAGGAGTTGTGCCAGGAATACATCCGCAGCCAGGGCGACAACTTGAACGAGACCCAGCGCAAGTACGTGGGCGCCGTGGCGCGGTTCTGGACCGAGCTCTGGCTCGGAGAGTCCTGGGACAAGCTCTCGGCCAAGCACTCCATCGACGACGAGCACTTGGGCCGCAATGTGCTCGTTACCAGTGGCTATTCCGGCGTGTTCAACAACGAGCTCCAGGAGCTCCCCGAGTCGTACCGCGCCCGCAACATCCACAAGAACGTCCGTGTGGCCCACATCGACCACACCGACCCCCACCACATCGTCCTCACCGACAAAAACGGCACCAAGTACTCGTGCAACTACTTGGTGTGCACCGTGGCCCAGTCGTTGCTCACGCTTTCCGCCGAAAACGACCCCTACGCCGTCTCCTGGAACCCTCCCTTGCCCAAACACATCCAGACTGCCCTCCCCGAGGTGTATTTCAGCTCTCTTGGAAAAATCGTCCTAGAATTCGACAAGTGCTACTGGCCCATCGACGTCGACCGTTTCAACGCCGTTTCCACCAGCGACGCCAGCCACGACTCCCCCGTCAAGGCCTGGGACTTCCCCATCCTTTTCATCAATTTCCAGGCCGTGGCCAACACTCCATCGCTTGTTGCACTTGTTCAACGTCCAGTTTCGGCCTGGGCTGAGAGCTTGGACCCTCGCGAAAAGGCTGAGAAAATCTGGGAATTTATGGAGCCCATGGTGCAGCAATTTGCCCATCTGAAAGTGCCAGCTCCCACCCAAATCCACCACACTCCATGGAACAAGGACCCCTACACCCGGGGCTCGTACTCCGTGGTGCCAGTGAATGGTGCCGACCCCAGCGGCGTGTGCCAGGCATTTATTCAGGGTGTTGATGATCGGATTCGCTTTGCAGGCGCAGAAACTGTGGACGGATCTGCGAACAGCTGCGCCCACGGAGCGTGGTTCAGCGGCGAGCGCGAGGCGGCGCACATCATCGGGCAGGTCAAGGGCCGCCCCAAGCTTTAGATAGGTTAGGCAGGTCCTAGGACAGGAAGTAGCGTATGAATATAGCACGTGATTTCACTAAAATTTGTATATCACGTGCACAATGTCATGTGATTAATATTAATTATAGCACGTGTTTCGTGTCACGTGATCCACTATCACTCATCTCTGCAATTTTCACCTTATCTACAACTAGTTCCCCCATGCCCTCTTCACCCAATTCCATTAAGCTCATCGCCGGAAACTCCCACCCCAAGCTCGCGGTGCAAGTCGCCGCCAAGCTCGGTATCAATCTTGCCAAAGTCGGGGCCTTTCAGTACACCAATCAGGAGTCTGCAGTGGCAGTAGGTGAATCAGTCAGAGACGAAGATGTGTACATTCTCCAGACCGGATGTGGCGAGACCAACATCAATCTGTTTCTCATGGAGCTCTTGATCACCATCAATGCGTGCAAAATCGCTTCTGCCCGCAGAATCACCGCCGTGATACCCAACTTCCCTTATGCCAGACAGGACAAGAAGGACAAGTCCAGAGCCCCTATCACGGCCAAGTTGATCGCCAACCTCCTCCAGACCGCCGGCTGTAACCATGTCATCACCATGGACCTCCATGCTTCGCAGATCCAGGGCTTTTTCAGAGCTCCTGTCGACAATCTCTATGCTGAACCTACCGTGTTACGCTACATCAAAGAGCACTACCTCCACGAAGACTTGATCATCGTGTCACCTGACGCGGGCGGTGCCAAGAGAGTCGCCTCCATTGCCGACAAGCTCGACGTCAACTTTGCATTGATCCACAAGGAGAGACAGAAGGCCAACGAAGTGTCCCGAATGGTGTTGGTTGGAGACGTCACAGACAAGGTGTGCATCTTAATTGACGACATGGCCGATACCTGCGGTACCTTGTGCAAGGCTGCCGATGTATTGTTGGACAATGGTGCAAAAAAGGTGGTGGCTATCGTCACCCACGGCCTTTTCTCGTCCAATGCTATCGACAAGCTCAACAACTCCAAATTGGACAAGATTGTGTGCACAAATTCGTTGCCTTTGGATGACAAGTTTTCCAGATGTTCTCGACTCGAAACAATCGATATCAGTGCCACTTTAGCCGAAGCAATTAGAAGATTACACAATGGAGAGAGTGTGAGTTACTTGTTCAACAATGTTCCTGAATAATAGGATTAAATGGAATCTGATTATTCTAATAAAATTTGATACTTCCAATGAATCTCATTTAAATGGAATCCATTTACTCTAATGAAATCTTCTACTACGATAGAATCTGTTTATTTACTTTTCTATTATCGTATCTACATATTCTAATTCCTAGAAACCTGCTTGATCGATACAACGGCTCCAACAGCTGGGTGTATCCTCTTCTTAAATACATCCCTCGATCTTTCGAGGTAAATACTGTACACTAATACAAGATTGTAATAATATTATTCCTATATATACCTTTCACTATGAGATGGAGTAAGTCTTCTGGTGAGCTCACATCCATTGCAGTATTTCCCATGACATAAAACACTTCAAAGCTGACATATTTTCAAGGTTGACATCTCAGCATTCTGAAATTTTCCTCTCCTTATGCTCTGCTTCTTATGCTCTCCGTGCTGTGCTTATGCTTCTTCCGAGGCCTCCACCAAGTACCACACCACTCCAACACCCAACTTGTATGGATTCTGCAAGTCGTCATTGAAATTTTGGTTTGTGACCTTATTCTCCACAATCTTCTTGACCCGGGCAACCATCCAGTCCTTGACCATGGAATTATCGTCCTTCAACTTCAAGAAATAGTGTGGGGCACCAATGTTAAAAGCAGCCCATGGTTGAGAAGACGCATCGAGATCCTCGCCTTCTCTTTCAATTCTGGTGGGAAGAAACAACACTAAATCGCCTACTTGGAAATCATTCATGGAGATCTTTGAACTGATTCTGTTAACCAATTTAAGGATTTCCCCTTCCTTGGCTTTATTCTCTTTGGTTTGTCTCTTTGCAAACCCTTCCACATCTCTGAATCTCTTGGAAACAGCGTTCAAGAAGAACTTGGACGTAATACTGTCCTCTTGGATATGAACATGATCTTTGAAGGAAATAAGTCTGATGTATGAATCTACTCTCGAGGGATTGTTTCTGAGAAACTCGTCAAATATCGAGATGAGTCTGGTCGATTGATCTTTCAATTCTTCATTCTCAAATTCTACCATTTCTGAGCTAAATGATGCCTGTTCTTCTTGTGTTTTAGTTTCCTGCTTCGAATCTGTCTCCAACAACTTGCTTGCCCATTCCTTGCTCTTCTCAATTTCTTCGATAACCTTAGATGTTGGTCTCTCTGCGTGCAAAATTTTGGATTCTAACTCATCTCCACCTTTTTTGGATCTCAATCCCTTCACTCTGGTAATTTTGAACTCTTCGTTTTCCTTTGTCAATAACAATCCCATTGACTCAAGCATAAAACAGAATTCAAGGAAAAAGTCAAAATTGTTTTCAACAAGTTTGTAGATGTCAAGATATAGAGTCAGAATTATCTTGTTGAGGACATGAATCATATTTTCATAACCTTTTAGCTTAGATTGTGTAAGCTCCATCAAGTTTTCGTAATCATCTGACTTTTCTTCGAGCTTATGCTTCAACTCATTAATTTCATTTTCGAGAGAAGTTCTTTCTTTGCTGACTTCGGTCTCTTTCGAAGACATATTGGACATAAGGTTCATCTTCATCTCAACTGCGTCCTTGAGTTCCAACCTCATTTGATTCAATGTCTTGTTGAGATCATTGATTTCGTAGGATGAATTCGTGTGAAGCTCTGTAAACTTGGCAAGATGTGTTTGCAACTCCATAATTTTAGAGTCTCTAGACTCAATCTTTTTATTTAAACTGTCCACATTCTTCAGATCAAGCTTTGTATCCAATTTCAAAGCCGAAAATTCTTCATCTTTCTGTGCAAGTTTGGTATCATATTCCCGTTTCTGTATTTCCTGGCTCTTTTCCAAAGTTTTGATCTGATCTCTCAATTGTTTGATCGTTTCTTCCGAAGACTTATTTGATTCTGCTAAATCCTGGTTCTCTCTTGTCAATGATAAATTAGACTCTTCTAATTTAAACTTTGCGTCGTTTAACATTTGGACTTCAGATTCAAGACTCTCTATAGACTTCAGTAAGTTTTTGTTATCATCTTGTAAGTCATTATTCTTGTTCGTTAACTTAATATGTTCTTCTTGAACTTGTTTGTTTTCCAATAAGATACGCTTATTCTCAGCTGACAAACGCTGGTTTTCCTTTTCCACTCGTTGAATTTCTTGGTCCAATTCTCCATTTTCCTTACGGAGCCTGATATTGTCTAAATGTCTATCAATGCCTGAAGTGTCCAATACTTTTGATTGCTTCGGAGAATCAGATGGAGAACTTTTTTCACTAGTAGTATACCTGCGTTGTAACAACAGTGTTGGGTTGGTTCTGGGAGAAGTGGTACTGGGCTGTTTCTTAGCATCCAAGATCAAGCTCATTCTGTTATCTTCGCTGCCATTGTGTCTTGTTACTGGCCAATTATTAATATTCTTATACTGTTGTTGGTGCAAAAGATTCTCCAATTTTTTGATTTGGAGCTTTAAATCTCTGACAAGTCCTAGGTCAACCTCGTGCTCTTCTGAGTCCCCCCTCTGAATAATTTTCAGCTTTTCCTCGTTTGAAATAGATGTGTACGTTCCCAACGTGCTAATTACTGCAGTCAATTTTTTCATGTTATTGGTCGACTTCATGAGATCTTTGAAGTTCTTATTTAATAGATCTCCAAATGAGGCTGGTGCCAGTGTATTCTTCAAAAACTCCAAATAAGCTTCAATATCTGATCTTTCGACTTCAATTTCATGCAAAATGCTGAAGTTGTCATTCCTGTTACCCACCAAAGTCACATCGATGCTTGGAAGGGTTAAACTGGTAGGCTCATCTTTCAAAATTGTCATAAAGTTACCAATTTTTCTCAACCAAATCTTTCGAAACAACTTCTCGTGTTCTATTATGGTCGCCAATTGTTCAGATACATTGCTTACTATCCCTTTCGAATAGAAGTCGTACCATTCAAACTGTCGGCGTTTTTCAATCAACATAAATCCAAAGAGGAGAGGTAGGTCGATTGTTAGTGATAAATAATCTTCATATTCCTTGATTTGAGCAACAGTTTTGAAGCTAATTTGCTCCTTCGTGTTTGTTTGAGAAGTGAGGTCTCTCAATGAATTCTTGATTTCAACCATTCTCATCTGTAAGTTGGCAATGTTGTTGAATATTGCCAAGCTATCCTGTGCTAACTTTTTCCGAAACGTTTGAAGGCTGGTCAAATATTCTGCCAACTTCGTAGCGTTGGAATGAAGATCCTGGACATAGGTATCAGTATGCAACTGGTGAATGCTTTGTAAATTATCAGTCATAGATAGATCCTTGAGATCTTTGTTGATCTTGTCGCTTGTGTTCTGGATCGTATCCAAGTATGACTGTGTAGTGATATTCTTAAAGGCCCTGACTGATTCATTTCGGGAGTTTTCGATGCTCTTATCAATCTTAAGCTTTTCTTGATTCACTGCATTAATAATGCTGCTCATAGAGTTGAACTTTAGGATCACCTTGGGGAGATTCACCTCTATATACTTTGAAGAAGCCTCCAATTTGTGCTCACTCAACAAATGCAGCATGTTGATGTGATGGTCCTTTATCTTGAATTGGGGAAACTTCCGGAGCTTGTCGTAGTGCTCGTGCCAGCTCTGATGCAAAGATTTGAAGTTGATCAACTTGATGTGGTTCAAGTAGTTATTGAAGTTCTTCTCGATGTCATTGGTGAAGTTGGTGGCAAATTGGAAGATCAAGTTCAAGCCCCGAAACATCACGTTGATGTTCTTGGAGATGTTCCGGGCCTCTCCTTCCATGACCATGCAGTCTCGTACCAACTGGTTCGCCCAATTCTGGACTGTCTGGAGGTTCGAGGATAACTTCTTGGTGGAGCCAGACAGAGCGTTTTCTAGGACTGGAAGCTTAGGAGAACGGACCAAAAACTCGCCCCTGTGACCAGAAATGGATGGCTCCGCATCATTGGAGAAGAGCCGTTTGTCGTAGACAAACACATCGTTTAATTCGTTGATCAAGTTGTAGTTCAACTTGATGCCAAAAGACGTCAAAAGGAACAAGTTTTCCGCCAATTCGATGTTGAAACTCAGCTGCAAGTATGTTTTGAACTCATTGAGTGTGTGGTATCGCACGGGCTTGGGGATCCGGACACTTTCACCGCTATGGGCGTTGTAAATCACCAAATACGTGATGTCCATTGGTGGCAAAACATCCACAGGGGGGCTGAAAGTGCTGGAAAAAAGACAGAAATTGGTGGTTTTGTTGGAAGGTGAGCTCCGAGGGATATGGAGGTGATTTGGGGCAATTCCGGGGGTCCTTTCTGGTGGATTGACAGCACCGTTCTAGTTCCAGGTGGTTAGATGGATAGTCTCCCTAAAGCCTGCATGCAGTGCAGTCATACGAGCTGCGACTGTGGAATCAGAAGAGGAAGGGCGAGGAATTGGGGTAATGGGGCGGGAAAAGAGGGATTTTGAGGCTGGAAATGTGTTTCCGGTATGTTATCGAGTTGAATGGGCCTTTTTCCGGGTCAAAAGGGGCCATTTTGGCTTCTTTGGAAGGGCCTTGTGTGGGGAGATAAGGCAGAGTGCAGGTTAGGCCCAAAGTGCAAATAGACAGAAGCATAGTGCAGGTTGGGCCAATCTGCACTATGTTATGTAGGAAATAAAAGGGAGACAATTGGAGGGCAAGGAAGCGGAAAAAGGGCATTACGGACCCTTCCTTACCATTTGTGTCATTTTCACTCTATCTGTATCACTCCATTTCTTACCACTCCTCTGGCTAACTCTACTTAGCTCCTTCTATATTCTGACCACTCCAGCTATTTTGTAGCCTCTGTATGCACTCCCCATACATACGCACCATTCACTCTCCTGCTTTTAATCTTATTCTTTATCCAAACACCCAGCCATGTTGGACAACCACTCCCTTGATGTCATATCGCGTTTCAAGCTGGCGGTTCTAGCCCAGAAGGTCGCTTCTGCCAACCCGGAACACCTCCATCCCAATCGGGGCACCAAGTTATCCATGCCTACTTCTTCCATCGAGTCTTTCCAGACAAAGGTAGCGGAATACGACGGTGTCAATCATTTGATCTTGACCAACGACAGCATCGAGCGAAGCAACTACCGCAACAAGCGCAAATGGAAGGACTTCTACGGCGACGGCGGCGAGTCGGACGAGGATTCTGATGAAGACGATGAAGAGGAAGAAGACGACGAGGTGGACTCGGAGGACGAGCACCCCTTCAAAAAGATCAAAATCGCCGATATCTTGGCGCCCTTGAGCCATCCGCTGGAAATCGTGTCCCATCCAGCCATTCTGCGCACATATAAGCTGCCCATCTTCTACAAGTTGGCCAACGAGTTCATCGAGATCATCGAGGTGGAGCAGAAAAACCTCAACTGGCTCAACAAGCTTCTCCGGGTGCTCAATGGCGAGGACTGGTTCTATCTCTTGGAGGAAAACTTGGGTCTTACGAAGTACGACCATGGCTTGGACGAAGAACGGACCAAGGCTGCTGGTACCCTGGCCAAAACCGCTGCTCTGGTGAAATTAGAAGACGGAAACGAAGTGACAGACCCCTTCTTTGCACTCCCACAGACTTTGAAGCGATACGAAGCGCGCCAGCTCCAGTTGGAGTCCTCGGATGAGCTTGGAGCGTTGCATGATGAGCTCATCAACTATTTGCAGGTAAGCATCCAAAGACAGCACGAATACATCAAGAACTTAACCCAGTTGAGAAATGGCATTGTCCGAGCCGATCGGTTGAAGAAAGACCTCTACAAATGGGGAAAGGAAATGCATGATCGCAAAAGCAGCTAGACATCCCCTTAATCCAGAATCCCCGTTTCGGGGTTTCCAAGTGTCCAAATATCATGCTGGAAAGCATGAACGGCCCCAAACTCTCGATGAATTAGAGCTGGGGGCCCGGAAGTCTCGTGAGTGTGCAGAGCAGGACCTCGGCTACATGGTCGGCTGCATGGCTATTTCTTCGTTGTATTACTACTGTACCGTATATTAATCAAATTATATTTCTCCTGTGATGGTGTAGTTCATTCATTTTCATAGTCTTGGAGTTTTGGCTTTTAGAACTAGATTATTTGAGAATATTCTAGAGTGGAATTGATCATCTCATGAATTTCACGTTAATTCATCTCAACTACCCAGTGTATTAAATGATGATAGAAGAGAGGTTTCTATTGTCTATCTGTATCATTCGGTATGGTTTTCCAAAGCCATAAGCACTATCTGTTCTACTCTTATTCAATAATTTCTTTTGCTCTAAATATTTCAGGAAGAAAGTACTGCAATTTTGAAAATAGAGACTTCGTCTTTTGGCTTTGTTTAAACCGCCTTCTTCGAGTTCTTCTCTACTATTTTCTGGCATGGATAAATTTGGAATCATCTGTTACTCTCAGGCTATAAATTTGAAGCCCTCTCTGAATCTGACGAACACCAACATAATTCTTTCTCTACCACTGTACATTAACACTGCACTTTCTACACTGGCTAGCCAGAATTCTCGCATACATTATTATTTTAAAATACATCTATTTAGAATTTTCATCAACACCACTAGTCATCCTCGTCGAACTTAGGAGCCAAGTAGAATCTCAAGTAACCACCCACGTCCAACTTGTACTCGAACAAAGCTGGGGTCTTGTCGGCCAACTTAATAGTGATAGTACCAGCCAAACCGGTGGCTTTGACAATGTCGTTCAAGTACTTCAAGCCGAAGGTCAAGTCCACGGGGTTATCCAAGTGGACGTTGATGCTCTCCTCGGGTCTGTCCATGTCGGTGTAGGGCTTCAACACGATGCTTCCGGAACCGGTCTCACCTTCAGAAGAGAACTTGACCGAGTCCTTGGTCACGGTGATGTTGAGCGACTCACTCAAGTTCTTCAAGTCACGCACAATCTTGGCAAACTCGCCCGACGACATCGTTATGACGGTGTCGTACTCCATGTCGTCGATTTTCAAGAACTCCGAGTCGATGTTCATCAACTTCAACGAGTATTCACTGACTCTTTCCTTCTTCTTGTCCTCGAAAATGGTCATCACCGCATCAGGCGAGTCTTCGGCCAACAAAGTAAGGTAGTCCTCGTTGTTGGCAGTCTTGATAATCTTGGAGAAACTCTCCAAGTCGATACCCAATGTCACGTCTCTGTCACATCTGTAGTCACTGAAAGCGGTTTGGCCAACCAACAAGGAGACCAACAACACTCTGGAGTCATCGACTGCCTGGACAGTGATTCCGTGTTCAGTACAATTGAAGTTGCACAACTTCACGACATCCTTAATAGAGTCGACGATCTTCTTGAGGAGGGTGGATTCGTCAAATTTACCTTCGAGCATGGTGGGAGGGGAGGATGGGATGGGGTGAAAAGTGGAAAAGGGCGAAACGGGAGGTTATATAGCGACGCGTGTGACGCGTCGGTGCTTTCCTGCACACAGTCTTCGGAGTGCTATTCTTTCTTTCGTGCCTGGTGCTACCCTCGGGCTGGAAACGGGGTTTTGGGGGGCTCGAAGTGTTCTCTGGCGTCGGGGCTGGTGTTTCGCGATGTTTTCGTCTCGATTGAAATGCAATTAGGTGGTTTGGCAGAGGGTCCAGACTGGGGATGTTCGTGTACTGCATATATGCATATATGCTCAATAACCACACAGTGCTTTATTTTGGACCAAGGCCCGCTATTTGGATATCGTAGTGTGTTGGCTTGATGAAACTGGTAATGAAACGTTGTATGATTAAAAGGGTGTGAATGGTGTCTAGAAATTACTCTACATAATTTTCTATTTTTCAAATTTTCAGATTTTTCAGATTTTTCAGATTTTTCAAAGTTATGTAACTAACGAAACCTATATAATAGACCGGTCCTCGAATATAAGAATGTATGTGGATGAATCTTCGTAATTGAATCTATATGCATGAGCCACTGTATTCTTTCGGACTTACTTGGTTCTGGCCCGAAAGATCTCACCGGCACATCTCTATTGAGAGGGCCGAGATCAGGCTACCAGCGAGGGACGTCAAAAAGGCACGGAAGGTTCAACTCCGGGCCCGAAATGACGGCGAAGAAACACCTATTGGATCAGTATTAGAACGGCTATGATGTGTGGGAGTGGCGAGAGCTAGGAGCCGCAGCCCGAAGCCGCAGCCAGAATCACCCCACATGCTGACCACGGGGCCCCAGCGTTCCGCAGGCCCCGTGGACTCTAATTGGCTACCGACGTGACCTCCGCCTTGTCGTCCGCTGCAGCCGGAGGCGTGGCGACGTCCAATGGCTCCAAGAACGCGATCCTGGTGGTGGACTTTTCTGAAAGTGGGAGAATCAAGCGGAAGGCATCGTTGGTGTTCAAGTAGTAGCGGTGGAGGCGCTTGGTGCGCAAGAAGCCCAAGCTCTCGTAGAGAGCGAGGGCGCCGGCGTTTTCCACCTCGGTCTCCAACATGATCTCGTCGACCTTGTCCCATTCGATCATGTTCTTGATGGTGATGCGGACGAGGTTGGAGGCAATGCCCCTGCCCCGGTAGGCGGGGTCAATGACCAACATGCCGATGTAGCCACGCATGCGCACGTTGTGGTGGGGCTCGACCTTGGAGATGATGACGCCGACGACGGCGCCGTCGACGTTGACCGTGTAGCAGTACTGGGGCCAGCAGTTGAGGAAGTACCAGTAGACATAGATGGAGTAGGGCTCGGAGAGGTGGCTGGAAATTAGCAGGGACACGAGCAGGAGCTGGTGCTGGTCGCTGACGTCGAACTCATGGTAGGCCAAGCCGTCGATGGAGGCAAGCATGGGGGTGAAGAGTGGTGGAGGCGAAGAAGTTATGGTAGTCACGTGACGCCGCACGTGCCACGGGCCACCGGAGGCCCGTCCGTGGTCGCCGGGATCAGCCCACGCTCTCGCCCCCGCCGCCCCGGGCGAGGGGCCTCCTCCCGGGAAGGGCCGGGCACACCCCCACGTCTCACCGCCAACTTCCACTCCACCGCCGTCACCGCCAAGGGCCTGGCACGGCAATTCCACCACCCTCCATCGCCTTGTTCGTGGCCAATCACAACTGGCCAATCAGAGCCCGCCACGCAATAGTGCATACACGGCGCGCAGGGTTCATGGCGAGAAAGGAGGTCGCGGTAGTGGACGGACGGCGGTGGAAAGGTGGCATGGCGGTGCGTGGCGGTGGCATGGCGGTGGAACGGGCGCGGGCGCGGTGTTTCGACCGCGGTGGAATGGCGGGGAATACAGATTGTAGCGAGAAGCGACACCTCGGCGACAGGACTCACTGGTGTGTGTTCTCACCACTGTCACCACTGTGTCCGCCGTTACCATTGCCACTGTTCCATTCCACTCTCCGTCTCCCTTCCCTGTTCTCCCCTTCCTCGTTCTCTTCTCTCAATCTCAATTGCTGCTCCCAATTCCTCTCTCTTTTCACTCTAACCCGATCTACCCATGTGTTTTCCACCGCAACCGGAATCGCACGCAGACCACGCAACTCAGTTGCTCACCAGTGAATCTAGACCGTCCATGGTTCGGTGTGAGGGTGAGACGACATGCTCACTACCCTACAGTGGCCCTAGAGTGCACAGGATCTCTCCCTAGACTTCTCCGTTCCAGCTCCCGCTCCCAATTGCCCGCTTCTCTCTCGCTAGCTCTCCGTCCTACCTAGCCTTTGCTCTCGCTAGCTCTGCGTCGCTAGCTCTTTTCCCGGCTCATAGTTTCCCGCACCTTCGGACTTTTCTCTCCCTGGCTCCCCTCCCGCACTATATAAGGAGCCTGCCTCCCACTTTTTTCCCCATATCCAACCTCCATCATGTCTGCTGCTGTCTTAAAGAAATCCGGTGTCATCTACGGTGACGACGTCCGTCAATTGTTCTTGTACTGTCAAGAGAAGGGCTTCGCCATCCCCGCCATCAACGTCACCTCGTCGTCCACCGTGGTGTCTGCCTTGGAGGCCGCCAGAGACAACAAGAGTCCTATCATCTTGCAAACCTCCCAAGGTGGTGCCGCCTACTTCGCCGGAAAGGGTGTCGACAACAAGAACCAAGAGGCTTCCATTGCCGGCTCTATTGCCGCCGCCCACTACATCAGATCCATTGCCCCAACCTACGGCGTGCCTGTTGTGTTGCACACTGACCACTGTGCCAAGAAGTTGTTGCCATGGTTCGACGGTATGTTGAAGGCCGACAAGGAGTTCTTCGAGAAGACCGGTACTCCTTTGTTCTCTTCCCACATGTTGGACCTTTCTGAGGAGACCGACGACGAGAACATCGCCACCTGTGTCAAGTACTTCAAGGAGATGCACGCCATGGGCCAATGGTTGGAGATGGAGATCGGTATCACCGGTGGTGAGGAAGACGGTGTCAACAACGAGCACGTCCAAAAGGAGTCCTTGTACACCTTGCCTGAGACCGTCTACAAGGTCCACGAGGCTCTTGCCCCAATCGGCCCTAACTTCTCCATTGCCGCTGCCTTCGGTAACGTCCATGGTGTCTACAAGCCTGGTAACGTGCAATTGAAGCCAGAAATCTTGGGTGACCACCAAAAGTACGCCAAGCAACAAACCGGCTCCAAGTCTGACCACCCATTGTTCTTGGTCTTCCACGGTGGTTCCGGTTCTTCCCAACAAGACTTCGACACCGCCATCAAGAACGGTGTTGTCAAGGTCAACTTGGACACTGACTGTCAGTTCGCTTACTTGTCTG
Organism: Suhomyces coccinellae; assembly: GCA_030565345.1. Classification (NCBI taxonomy): domain Eukaryota; kingdom Fungi; phylum Ascomycota; class Pichiomycetes; order Serinales; family Debaryomycetaceae; genus Suhomyces; species Suhomyces coccinellae. The sequence goes on along the minus strand of JAJMBP010000008.1, from coordinate 234,243 downwards.
GTATCCGTGACTACGTCTTGACCAAGAAGGACTACTTGCTCACCCCAGTCGGTAACCCAGACGGTGACGACAAGCCAAACAAGAAGTACTTCGACCCAAGAGTCTGGGTCAGAGAGGGTGAGAAGACCATGTCTGCCAGAATCTCCGAGGCCTTGGAGATCTTCCACGCCAAGGGTCAATTGTAATTACGATTGTGATGCTAACGATTAGATTTTAAGTGCTGTAGAATGTAGCGTCTTTGGACTGTTTCGACTTCAACATTAATACGTGTTCGTCGCCTTGTGAAGTGCTTCTCTTTTTGCCGAGTCCCTATTGGTGGGCTTTAGATCCAACTTTTCAGCCCGATTCTTATTGCAACAATAATGCAAGAAAAGGCTCACAATCCCTGATTCAACACACCACCAATGAGGCTTAACAGGGTCCCCCCATCATGATCATGTGTCTAGAACACATATTCGAGCAACTAATTATTCTTGCTTAATTGTTGAATCAGCTGAATTATGTTTGCTCGATAAAGTTAAGCTACTGAATGATTCATGCTCAATTAAACTAGGCATCTGGATATTCATATAAGCAACTTGACTCAACTGAATTATGTATGTTCGATTAAAAGAGTCAACCGAATTATCTATGCTCAATTGATTAAATACACTTTATGATGCCCGATTATCAGTCAAAATCTCATACTATTTTAGGTCAATCTATTGTCATTGCTCAATAAAGTAACCCAATTATTCAATTCGAAGTGAAAGTCGGGCATTTCAGTTCTTTAGCCAGAGTATCAAATACAGTGACCAGAATGTTAGATTGTTGGCTCTTTACAAAGTGTCAGTTTTTCGTGCTTGGCTACTTGATACTATATACATCGAATGGTGTAGCTAAAAAATCCAACATTAAATTGAAACTTGGATAACATCAGACTTCTGGAACCAGAAGCTGAAGAATCACAAGACTTTCCTTTTGAAGAATGACCATATAATGGATCTGGGCCAGGATGTGGACTCCTCCGATCCACGCAAATCGTTTCACCTGGTATTTCTCAATAATTGGATGGATGATCGGATTGGTCAAGGTAGGAGATGAATAATCTGTAGTAGATCACATAATCTATGATTCTTCTTACCTTGGTTTCATTCTATCTCATCCTTGGTGTCTAATTTTGCTTTTTTTCCAACATCAGCTGAACCTTTTTGTATTCAGGCATATTGCTGAAAGGCTCGATGCTCTGGCTCTGAAGATGTTGACCAATGACCATGTTGGTCTTCATGTACTTGGCCACACATCTGTCGATGCAACACAGTTCTCCCGTCACCAAGTCGCTCTCACCGTATTCGTGGTGAAGGCACTTGGATGCACAGGTGGATAAAAGACGGTTGAATGTGGCAGCAGTGGCATTAAATTGGATCGAGGCAAGCTTGATCTTTTCCTCGTCTACCGAGGCGTAGGAGTATTGTGACGACGAGCCCATGAATAACGACATTGTAGCGGGTTGTTTCTGGGGGTATGTTCAAGGAAGACGAGCGATATTGGGCTCAAAAGAAAGTATTTAGGCAGGGAAAAAAGTGCAAATGGTCCTGAATGGGCGTATCAAACGTTTGGAGTTGAATATTAACACCGGTGACTCAAAATGGGGCTTCTGTGTCGAGGAAATGTCGAAGTGAAGATTTCGTTGTGGGTGAAGAATGGCCAGTTCGGGGGCGTCTGTGGCGGAATTTCGACGGGAAAAAAGCAGAAAGCAAGGGGGTAGGGCTTGTAGAAAGTCACGAGGGTGTCAAGACGGCGGTTCTGGCAGTTCTGGGCGGCGTACAAATCGGAGAGCACCTACTATCGTAACAGTAACGAAACGAATCTCATTTCGCATTTTTCAATATTTCACCCTCTTACTTTACCAGCTCATCTCCTTCATAATGCATGTGCTTCTCACCAACGACGACGGGCCTTTGGATGATCGGGCGTGTCCCTACATCAAGTACTTGGTGGATGAGATCCGTCGCTCTACCGACTGGGACTTGTCTATCGTTGTTCCTAATCAACAGCGGTCCTGGATCGGTAAGGCTCACTTTGCTGGAAAGACACTTTCTACCAGTTATCTCTACACACAGGAGTCCACCGCTACTTCTGAGCCTCTCGATGTGAATCTGTATGACGGGCCTTTCAATTTGCCCCAAAAAAGAGGCCCCGAATGGCAGGAATGGTGCTTGGTGGACAGTACTCCAGCAGCATGTGCCGACATCGGAATCCACCACTTGTATAGCCAGACCAAGGCCAAGGAGATCGATTTGGTGTTGAGTGGTCCCAATTTCGGCAAGAACGCCGGAAACCTCTACATTTTGACCAGTGGAACCGTGGGTGCTGCCATGGAAGCCGTGACCCACGGCAAGAAGGCCATTGGATTGAGCTATGCTTTCTTCAGCCCCGACCACGACCACCAGGTACTTCAGGAGGCCGCCAGAATCTCTGTCAAGTTGGTCGAACGCTTGTACCGTCAACTCCAGAACAATGCCAACGACGTGGACATGTATACTGTCAATGTTCCTTTGGTCAAGTCCTTGAAAATGGGCCACACCAAGATCAGATACGCTCCTATCTTGCAGAACTACTGGAAGTCCATTTACTCGCCCGTGGCAGAATTGAATGAACAGGGCCAGCAACAGTTTAAGTGGGCTCCAGACTTCAATTCTGTCCAAAAAGACGGACTTTCGGACTTTTCACACAGTGATTCCAGAGTACTTTTTGACGAAGAAGTCAGTGTGACTCCATTGAAGGCTGCTTTTAAGGCTATAGAGCCATTGGGAGGCGAGATCGTGTTGGAAGAGGAAGATACCGTGGTGACACCAAAGAACTATTTCTTGATTACAATTCCACAAGATTCATATATTCACCAGCCTTGGGTGGAGGCAGCCAAGAAGAGCGGCCGTTTCGAGGTCACCTTCGATAGAACGATCTTGGACCAATTGAAGGATGACGCTTCCATCAAGGTGTTCCATTACGCCGACTACGAAGATATTGACATTGACTTGATCGGCTCTCATTCCTCGCAATACTTCATTCCTTCATACATATACAGAAAGGCGTTGATCAGAAAGCACTTTTTGGCCAACACAGTCCACCACTATACCGCAAAGAACCCCGACTCGGTCTTGAAACCTGCTGTACCTGAATCGTACCAATTGGAAGTGGATTATGCCGAGTTTTTGGATGATTCTTTGGACGAGGCCTACGAATTAAGAGAGGAGATCGAAGCAGGAACCAAGACCTGGATTTTGAAGCCTAGCATGAGTGACAAGGGCCAAGGAATTAGAATTTTTAATACCGTCGAACAATTGCAGGCCATTTTCGACTCATTCGAAGAAGGAAACGAACTGGATGAAGAAGAAGAGGAAGATGACGACAAAAACGGAGTAATTGTGTCCCAATTGCGCCATTTTATTGTCCAAGAATACAAGTCTAACCCTTTGTTGTTGAAGAATTACGACAATAAGAAGTTCCATCTCAGAACGTATGTGGTTGCCAGTGGGGATTTGAAGGTTTACGTCTACAAGAACATTTTGACCTTGTTCGCAGGCTCCACTTATGCCAAGCCCCACGGAGATGAAGGAGAAATAAATATGGCCGGTCACTTGACCAATACTTGCCTCCAAGAAGAAGATTCACCTTTAGTTGTTCCATGGTGGGATCTTAAAGATGAGAAATTGACAGAAGAGGACAAGAAATCCATTTTTAAGCAAGTGTGTGCCATCACTGGTGAATTATTCAAAGCAGCCTCCAGCGTCGACAGAATCAACTTCCAACCCATGCAAAATGCCATCGAGTTGTATGGTATCGACTATTTGGTGAACGATGATTTCAGTGTAAGTTTACTCGAAGTCAATGCTTATCCAGACTTCAAGCAGACTGGAGATGAATTGAAGGGACTAATTTACCGTCTTTTCAACGAAGTTGTTGATAAAGTGGTTATTCCTCTTGTTGAGAAGAAATCCACTGAAAATGGCGAGTACTTGATTGAAGTTTTAGAGAATAGAGTTTGAGAGAGAGTGTGCGTGAAGTATTACTAGAGCAAATAAAGAGAAGAAAAAAAGGATGAAATTATATACTTCGTAGAACTTTTGCTACTAATAGAGCATCACCGAAGCAAATTTGGTGCTGATTTGATGATGAAGAAAAGTACTGGATCCAGTAAGATCTAATCTGTCCTAATTAGACATATTACTGGATCCAGTTCAGTTTTACTCTAACATCAGAAGATAAATTCTTGATATGGTATAGATAGAAATGATTTCTACGAATCGGTCAAGGAATTTCTACATAGAGTAGATACTTAGCAGAAAAAGTCCAAGTTTGACTGTTCGAACTTTAATAGGAAGCTACCAAATCAAGTAAAGTAGATTGAAACTAAGATCTTTGAATTAGAATAGAACCATAATTAACTACAAAGGGTAGCCATGTTTTGAATTTTTGCTTAATCTAGTTGTCAGTCAAACGAATTTGATTCTCATGAAACCTGGAGTTTTCCATATTTCCTTAATCTAGGAAAAGTATACAAGCCTGATTTGAATATTCAGTTTCACTTAATCATGCTGTCAATTTCCAAAGACGTTAGATCTTTTCCCCTTTAATGAATTATAATTAAAACTTTACGTATTAGGTTATTTCTTCACCTTGACAAAATTTCTAGATCAATATTCAGTTAGTAGATTTTATCTAGAACTTGATCTCCCGATGCAGTAGTGTACATCAAGTCTACGATCAGTTCGATCTGTTTTGCTAGTGGTTTTTACTGTATCCACATATCCAGGTGATGCACTATGCCAAATACAGAAATTGACGTTTTAATTAGGGGCTACAAGATCAAAGTGTCAATGTAGAATAGCCAATACCAGAAGGTAACTGTCAGGTCCAGTGTCTAAATCAGGGAATGAAATAATATTTCAAAACCAGTAGAAAAGATGAAGATGCCTGGAAGAACTCAATCTCAAGTTCTTTACCAATTAAAGTATAGAATATAGATTCGATCTCCCTGTTAGGCAGAGAGAAGGATGGAGTTCATCTGTAGCAGTTATGGAGTTTAGCAACGATTTCCCGGTTAGGTATTGAGTTGGCCTTGTTTTTACTCAAATTATCAACAGGAGGAAACGCTACATTTTCAAATACTCTCTTATTGGCAAAACTGGTTCCAAGTGGAATAACGATCTACCAGTTCCCGCCCAAACTGGCAAACTGATCGCTCTCGAGCATCTGGTCGTCTCTGCTTCGAGATGGTAGCCAGTCAGAGATGAAATTGTTGAGTTCCAAGAAGTAGCTTCATTAGGAAGCCTTTACACTTTTTAGGCAATGACTAGTACGTCTTAATTGACAGGTAAAACACTTGGAAATGTCCAGTTCTGTCCTTTCTCGCAAATCGACAGGTCTTCTTCCCAGTCCGGAAGTGTGTTGGACCTGTCAACATCCCACACCGGTAATTGCAGACTGTTCTGATTACATGAAACCAGCTCGATTATTCCTATTACATTGCCGAAATAGGAAATACGCATGGATTTCTTTCCAAACAAGAACCGTCAAACTTTTGGATCTTGGTCCAGAGTTCCCAGTTGGGATAAGATGATCTAGGACGATCTAGTGCTACAGGGTAACGTTCTTTCTTTACAGGGCAAGTCAGTAAAGTGTTGGGAAGAGTCTTGTATTTCAGGATTTCTCAAAAGGAAGTGTTGAGAATTCGTACACCGAAATTGGTGCAAGTAGGAACAGTAATTTCCTTACAAGGAAGAGCTGAGTATTCCAGCCTTCCAAGATGCTGAAACAGGAAGGAGAAGAACAGGCCAAGGTAGCCAAAAGAGTGAAAGTAGAGCAGTTCCGAAAATGGAAGCAGACTCAAATGTAATTGAAGAGGATCAATTGTGTAATTAGGACGAAAGCAATAAATAGGGGAACAGCTGGAATATGGAAAGCCGAAATGATGAGTCCAGGATGAATTTATAGACCTATGTATTTCCCACTGACATTGGCTAAATAACTCTCTATTAGGACTATTTGGATTAGTTACCGTGGTATGACTACTGACCACGGACTATACAATAGTACAGGATAGTAGGAGCCATTATTGGGTTCTGACTATTAGACATGAAAGGCAGAACAGCCTAGAAACGATGCCAGTAGACTGACGGTATTGATTACTGTTTATGCCGTAACTCAATCGTTTTTGACAATAACTAACCAGTAGGTTTATACTGATTACTAGTTATATTGGTGGAGTATTTTTGAAATTACAAGGTTTAGCTCGCCAGCTCGACAGAAATACTCAATATGCTTAATTCATTATTCAAGATCTTCTTTTGAAATGTCGGCCGTTGGGAAAGTTGAACAGGGCTTAGAAATTATAGATAGAGTTGTTGAAGTGCTCGAAATGCCTGAATCGCAACTTTGGGAATAATATGATCGGCGTTATTAAGAGCATTGGGACCACTAGAATTAGAGCGTGGATTTCCATGTACGCATCTAACTCACCACGTCTACCCCAACTGATCCCCCCAACCAATCACTTCGATTATTCAATCCGCAACAGCTATACAATTGGCCCCAATTCCTCAATTCTCTATCACGCTTTACATTCCTTCTATTGCTTCACTGCTCGCTACTTCTAACCTTCTCCACTCCTAAACACTCTATGTCTCCACACTTCTCGCCTCGTCCCACATCCCGCTGCAAAAAATACGTCTAGACTGACACCCACGTCAGCCAACAGCTCCAGTACATGCTCGAGTTGCAACTACATTCTGCCTATTCTGCCCATTCTGCCTATTCTGCTTTTCTGTCAACTCACAATTTAGTCTATTCTCACTATTTGTATTCTTCTCTTCTGGCTTTCGGGGCTCCCCACCTGGCATGCATTGTCAGTTAGTCCGAACCCAAAACCGAGTGCGCCAAGCACTGCCTGGCGACTTATCCCCGCCACACTTCCCTAGACACTGAAACCTCAAGACACTACAGCTGTGTTAACAGTTCCAGCTCCTGTGGAAGATGGATTGAGCCTGGGTAAATGTCTCCTTTCGCCAATGTCGCGGTGACAGACAAACCCCGGACTGTCTGTCACCGCCGCCGTCGCCACCGCCACCGAGCCAGAACCAGCCCCAGAAACGACCTGAAATGGGCCTGAAAAAGTTGCTGAAAAACTCGGAAAAGTTGCTGAAAAAAGGCCAGGAAAATGCATGTAGAAAAGGAGGAGGGGCCGCCAGAGGGCGCAAAAGGCGGCAGAAACACGCCAAAAGTGACAGCGTGTCTCTGGCAACCCATACCCATACACCTGTGCCACCGTATTCTCCCTATATCGCCTCTATACTCTCCAAACTAGCCCTCCAGATTCTCATAGGGTCGTGCGCACACCGGCTTCCACGACCTTCGATCACCAGCCCCTATGAAAAAATCCTTCCAAATTTCACCTCCACCATTAGTTGACAAGCCTAGGTCCTTGCACAGACTAGCACAACTATCATAGATCCATACCATGTCAACACAGCAACGAAAACCACACAAGAACCCCCACAGAAAGGGCCCCTCGCACAGCACATCCGTCGAGTTGACGTCCCTCTCAGAAATGTTTCCTGACTGGGAAACCGACGAGTTGCAGAGCTTGTTGGCCGAACACAACAACGACCTCGAGGTGGTTTTGGACTTGATCGTCAACAACAAGGTTTCGAAGTGGGAGCCCATTAAGAAGGAGAAGAAAAAGAAGGAAAAGGAATCACTGGATGATAGTTCTCCTGGTGCTGCTGCCGCCGCGTCCTCCCATCACACGTCGTCCTCCATAGCATCAACGCCGGCGTCATCGGCGCCCAAGAAGGCCCGCGCCTCGCGCAACGAATCCAGCGCCAAGGGCGCTCACAAGAAGCTGTCGTCGGCGCCCCACAAGAAGCGGTCGGAGAACACCGCATCGTCACACACTTCGTCAGGCAACACCGGTGCTGCTGCCGCTGCCAGCACTGCCAGCACCACCAGCTCTGCTCCTCAGACCTCGGCCCCTGCCCCGGCCGCTCCTCCCGCCAACACTTGGGCCGCGGCTTTGTCCGATACCGTGCCAGTAAAGGCCCATAAGCAAGACACACAACCCCAGCCCGAACCCTCCAATGACGAAGTTAATGACCCCTCTACTAATGAAGCCCTCCCTGCCGAACAGGACGCGCCTGTTTCTGCCCCTGCCCCTGCCTCCATCGACGCCACGCCTGCCACTATTACCGAAAAGCCTGCCTTGAAGCAAGCTACCATTCCCCAACCCCAACAGGGCTCTTGGGTGTCTGCCATTGCGCAGTCTGTGAAGCCAGCACCTAAGCCCAAGGCCGCACCCGCTGCTGCCCCTGCCGCTGAAGTTTCGGAGCCAGTGGCTGCTGTGGCCGAGCCAGAGCCAGTCAAGGAAGAGGTCGTGGAAGTTAGTGAAGTCGTCGTCGCCGAGGCTCCTGTGGAGCCCGTTTCTTTTGAAGCTCCTGCTCCTGTCGAGCCTGTGGCTGCTCCTGTTACCGCCGAGTCCCAGCCTCAGGTCGTTTTACCCGCCGGCTCTCAACAAGTCAACTCCATTGGTGTTTCTTTCGGTTCTTTGGCCTTAGGTGAAGATGAGCAAGATGTTCCAGCTCAAGCTGAAAAGAAGGAAGATGTTTCCCAGTCTGTCGATGCCCAACAACAGGGTCAACAAGCTCAATCTTACGGTGGTCTCTACCAAAACCAGAACCAAAACCAAAACCAAAACCAACAGCAAAACCAAAACCAGAACCAAAACCAACAGCAAAACCAGAACCAGAACCAAAACCAACAGCAACAACAGCGTTACAACCAAAATTCATACAACCAACAATACAACAAGCAGCCTAACCAACAGGCTCAACAAGCCCAAGTTCAACAACAGCAACAGCAACAGCAATACGACTACTACAACCAGTACCAACAGCAACAGTACTCGCAACAAGCTGCTCAGACCTTACCAGGTGTCCAATTCGGAGGATACCCTGGTATTGACTACTCTTCATACGGCAGCCAGGCTGCTGCTCTTGGTGGAATTGCTTCGCCTGCTGCTTCTCACGCCAACACCGCTTATGGCCAATACGGTAGCGCCCAGCCTGCTGCTGGTGCTTCTGGTGCCAACCAAGACTCCACCCAGTCTCCTGTGGTGAACCCAAACAACTTGCAACAGCAAATGCCTGCTCACTTTGGTTACCCATACTACTACAACTACTACTCCACCCCATTCTACGGCACTGGCGCCGCTGGCTTGGGAGGTGCCCAGTCCAGCTTCGGCAATGTGGCCTCTCCTATCAGCGGATCTCTTAACGGAGCCCAGTCTGCCACTTCTGGATCTTCAGGCCAAGCCAACGCCGGAACCAACGGTGGTTTTATTGGTGGAAATGCGCCATCGCAATACTACGGCCAGCCCAACCAGTTCAACAATAGATATCCTGGTTACTCCTACCCACCCCAGCCCCAGCAACAGCCCCAACAACAGCAACAGCAACAAGGACAATCTGGTTCTAACCAGGGAGGCTCGGGCTCTTCGCAACAGAACGCTGCTGCGGGTCAAGCTGACTCTGGCGACTCCAGAAGCGGCCAGGCAGGCCAGGCAGGACAACAGGCTCCTCAGAACCCCGTGATCCAGCCCATGCAATACGGAGGCTACCAGCAGTACCCCCAATACGGCTACCAAGACAACACCCCTGGCTGGTACTAAGTAAGTAAGTACGTTAAGACAATGTAAGGGTAATATTTATGAGCAGCGTAGAGTAAACAAACAGAGAGGAACGAGAAGAGAGAAAAGGGGGGAGGAGGCACGGAGCAGACAGGGGGAAAACAGAAAACCGAGAGCCGTCACCAGCAGTTGCAGCTTGCAGCATTAGCATTCGCCGAGACGCACGTTTGGCACCTTCGTGCCGACTAAGATTTCGGTTGGACGAGGCGCCTGCTTCGGCAGCTTCTCTTGCATGAAGGCACAGCTGGTAGTCCCCCACAGCGACGGCCGGTTCTGCACCACCACCGGCCTGCACCACCCCCGGTTTCCAGCAGGACCCCCGGTTCCCAGCAGGACCCAGCCACCGGCTCTCTGTATGCTGTATTGGCCAGTTTTCGACACCGCCAAAAAGGTGCTACCCACCTTTCCTGCCCACCCTATTCTACTCCTTCTCCTTCTCCTCCTGTATGGTCCGTGCTCGCCCCAAGGCCACACATGGTGCCCACAATAGAGCCAGCCTTCCCCTATCACCCACAAATACCGCGCACGCGTAAATCTCAGCACCAACAATCCTCAGCACAGCAACGCGCGATCCCTCAATATCGCTATATATATTGTATGGGCCACTATATATCCTCTTTTCTTAGTTAACTCTTAACTACCAGACCACACATTAATTTTCATAGTATGTTCACATTATAGCACCACGCACTGTGAGAACGCGATGTCTGCAACCAAACCAGGGCCCCCACCGGGCCGCCACCGGCACGTGGGCCCGTTGGCCTGTCCTAGACGCCTATAGCGGTCCCCCCTTGAGCTGCCTGTGTTGATGGTGCCACTGGCGCCAAACAACGGGGGTGGTGGACGGCGGGTGGTGGCTGCTGCAAAAAGCGGCCGGGCGACTGCGACCGAGCACGGCGCCGGGCTGTGCCCGGTGCTGGCTTGCCATTGGTGGGCTTGGAGCCCCCGACGGCGCCGTCGCCACCGCCAGTGTCGCCAGCCACCTGCCCTGGGGGTTTTTCATTTTGGGGGGAATTGGCCAGGTATAGGAAAAATCATCACCACCGCCAAATGGCACGCAAACGCAACCGCAGTTTGAGGGGCAGGCCTGTGTGCAGGCCGCCCGGTGGAATCGGCCGGGGCACGGCCCCCAGAAAAAGACAAACACCAGAAAAATCCCACTTTGGTGGGGCGGGCACGTCCGCGCGCCTCACGGTGGCACGCGTTTGTTTGTGTTGACACGGCCGCGCCCGTTCCACTATATAACTGCCTCGCACCTGCTGCTCCCGCTTTACTTCCAGTACTAACATCCAGATGCCTGCCACCGAAAAGAGAAAGTCCACCAGAAAAAAGAAGGACCCAGATGCCCCCAAGAGATCCCTCTCTGCCTACATGTTCTTTGCCAACGAGACCAGAGACATTGTCCGTGCCGAGAACCCCGGCATCTCGTTCGGCCAGGTCGGCAAGTTGTTGGGTGACAAGTGGAAGGCTTTGAACAAGGAGGAGAAGATCCCCTACGAGTCCAAGGCCGACGCCGACAAGAAGAGATACGAGAAGGAAAAGGCTGAATACGTCAAGAGAAACGGCGACGCTGCCTAAGCAGCGCGCCTCCGATCTCTGCGAGAGAAGGCTCTGTATTATTTCCGTCCTTTTTATTTCAGCTCCGCTTCGGCCCTTGTTTTATTATTAACTTGATGTACTATATATATACAAATATATTGTCCAGCTCTACCCTAGCCCCAATGGTCACGTGTCTTCTGACCACGTGACGTTCTCATTCCGCCCCGCATACCGGACCCTGCTTTTCCGTCTCCAGACCCAACTCTTCTTCCTCCAAAACCATGTCATTGCCCTCTCCATACTACAACGACGACAAGAAATCATTCGCCCACTCCACTGTCCACAAGAGATGGCCTCTTATTCTCGAAGGAGCCATCAACGACGTCACTGTAGCCATCAAATCTTCCAGCAATCTCGAGAAGTCTGGACAGTCTATTGTCCAGGGTTTGAAGGCGTTGCTCGAGGATTTGAAGCACGATGTGGTCGTTAGACAATTTTCCGAGGCTGAGATAGCCCGCAATGCCGATTTGGCTTCTTACAACGCCTCGCTCGCCCAGTTGAACCAGGTCAAGAAGGTCACCTGGCAGACAGGCCCATGGCTCTACTTAGAGTGCTACATCTACCAGGCCATCAACAACTTGTTCCTTGAGTCCGAGGAGACCTTCTGGCACTCGTTTGACGTGTTCCAGAATTTGAAGACCTCGACTTTTCAGCAATCGGAACACGGAGTGCTTGAACTCTGCAAACGGTACGAGACTTTGGCAGCACAGTTGAAGGACGCCGACCAAGAAACGCTCCGGTTGTTGTTCCTCGAGTTCGTGGACATTTCACTCTGGGGCAATGCCACCGACTTGTCGTTGTTGGCCGGAAACGTGACCCTTGAAGACATCAAGTCTGTCCAAGGTGCCGAGGTCAGAAAAAAGAACGAGAAAAACATCTTGGTCAACGACTTGCCTGCGGCTTGGAACCACTTGGTTTCCAAAGATGGCCACAGAAGAGTCGACATTGTGCTTGACAACTCCGGATTCGAGTTATTTGCCGACTTGGTCTTCATCCTCTTTGTTCTCGACTCCAAATTGGTCAACGAAGTCCACATCCATTGCAAGGAGATCCCATGGTTCGTGAGTGACACCATGCCCCAAGATTTCCAGATCTTGCTCAAACAGCTCGATTCCAAGGACTTTTACAGTGAAATCTACTCCAATTCCACTGACACTAATGCCATCCAATTCCTCCGTTCCAAGTTGGTTCACTACTACGAGTCCAAGCAGCTTGTGGTCGAGTCCCATCCATTCTGGACCTTGAGCTCTAATTTCTGGGAACTTCCCAACACCAAGGACTTGTACACCAACTTGCTCAAGTCTGATTTGGTGATCTTCAAGGGTGACTTGAACTACAGAAAATTGACCGGAGACTTACAATGGCCCAGAACTCATCCATTCACTGATGCAATCCAACAATTGGCCACCTCCAAGCTTCCTATTTTGAGTTTGAGAACATGTAAGGCCGATGTTGTTGTTGGCTTACCAGAAGGAGTGGACGATAAGTTGATCGAGGAGTACAAGGGCATGGGTAACGAAGTGGGTGAATTCTGGGTCTCTTCCGGAAAATGGGCCGTCATCTCTTTTTCCAAGGGAGCTTGAGTCACTGAAAAGATTCAATTTAAAATATACACCAATTTAGAACCTTATAAGAACTATTGTAGTAGCTTTCTGTAGGATGAAGAATTATGAGTCAGTCATATAAGAATAATCCAGTTTGATGCATCTGTTTCAGCTCTAAGAATCCTTATTTCAACCATTATGATGCTTCAAATATCACTATAGGCCAGTGTCTATTTTAACTACGGAATGCCGTGCACAACCAATCTATACAATTCTTTCACCACGCCGGATCGGGCCCGTCCATATATTCATTCTATACATTACATGTCCACCGCTCTTCTGGCATTACATGCCACGATCTTGAATTTATCCACCGTCACTTCGCTCTCCACGGTGCTTGAGCTCGTACCCTCGCCAGCGCTGACATCGCTCATCTTGATTAACACGTTCTTAATGATGAAGGTCCAGACATCATCACAGAAGCGGTAGGTGTTCAAGTCGCCCTTGAACGTCAACCTGCTCTTGGCCGTTCCCGCCTCCGACTTCAAGTTGTCGGAGATTATTCTGTCAAAATTGTTCAAGATGGTCATGGCAAGTTGGGGCTGGATCTTCTGGTCCGATATCAACGTGTCCAAGGCGTCTGTCAAGGCTATGCCGATGGTGGAACGACGGTAAAGTTCGTAGTATGCTGGGGCACTCATTTTGGGGCAGAAAAGGGCGGGAAAAAGGGGAAATCCACGGAATCTAACTGGGAGAAGCGGATGGAGGCAGTTGGGGGCGCGGAGAGTGCGTGTGGGGCTGTGAATGGGGAAGTCGGAGTAGCCTGGAGAAGTGGTAGTTGATGAGAAATACATATGGTCTGGGGATTTGCACGACCGCCTGTATGCAGGTCAAACACATACAGTACATAGTCCATATAGATCTAACTACCACTTAGTACTAGTCTAGAGCCCACCATGTCAGACGTTACCGTGGCCCAGCGCTACAGAAATGCCATAAAACGATACAGAATCCAGAAAGATTCAGGCCAGCGTCAAGACTCGCCCGAATTCCAGGCCAATTTGCGTCTGTTAGTCGAGGAGTTCACCCTCATCAAGGGCATCGTGGACCAGCTCAGCTTGTTCAGTGACAACGAGTCTTTGGACGAAGTAAATGCCAACTACGTTCCGTTCTTGAACACTCCATACTACCTTGCTTCACTTCTTATGATTTCTACCCAGGGAAAGAAGGACATTGATCCCTTAGATGCAAAGGTAGACAACTTGAAGCAGGCCCGTGCATTACTCATCCACTACTTAATCGACTTGCAGAACTACGGAATACTATCCAAGGGCCAGGGGGCTCGTCTCAGCTCCTTCAAAAACGTGGCCAACCCTACTTTGGACCAGATCGTGTCCTACAGCAACAATCCAGCCCAAAAGAGACAAGATAAGATAGAAAACTTTAAGCTCGAGAAGGAATTGACCCAGAAATTGGACATTTTGGACGAATATTACGCCAAGGCAGACGACGAAGAGGACTCTGCGTTCGACAAGTTTGACGAGGACGTGGTGAAACAAGTATACGTGGACCAGACCAGGCTCTTTTCCATCGAAACTTTCAACCATCTCGAAAGCATTGCGATGGAAATTCAGGTTTTATCAAACAGACCCAAAAAGACACAGACACATGTCCCCAAAAAGGACGACAGGGTCCAAGAATTCACTCCTGCCAACGATTATGGCTACACTCCTAAATTGGAGCAGTTGCCACTTCGGAATGCTAAGGTTTCCGACCTTATCTCCCAACAGGGCAAGATTTTAAGGCCTTTCACCATCACCAATAAGAGAGAACAATTGAAGGAGAAAGTTTTTGGAACAGGACAGGTCTTACCCTCAATGTCCGTAGAAGAATATTTGGATTATGAATTAGCTAACGGTAAAATGATGAAGGAGGAAGTGAAGGACCCTAAAAAGAACGGCGAAGACAGTGACGACAGCGACGACAGTGACGAAGAACTAGAGAAGAGAAGATGGGACGATTGGAAGGACGAGAATCCTAAGGGTGCCGGAAATATGAAGGCAAATATCGGTTAATTAAGTATCTTCATACACACCTATACTAAGATTGTCATAGAATTGCCATAGTGGCTAATATACATTACTCTATACATCATTATTGCGATCTCAAGTCGGTCTCTAATTCCTTCAACCATTGGTAGTATTCAAGCTTCAATTCATCTAAGCGAATCATTTGCAAATAATTGGAATCCAGAGACTTCAAAATCCACTTGTCTTCATCATCACTGAAGCTTCTTAAGGTATTCAAGATGATCATGTACAACTCGAGGATTTTCAACTTGTACTGCTTGATTTCTTCGATATTCACGTTGATTTGCAACAAGTTTGGATGCTCAAGTTTGAATCTGGTGATGAACAAGTACAATGCTTCAATAGCACCCCTCTTGTCAGCCAAGTTTTCAGAGTCAAGTTCATTAGATGCTCCAAATAATCTCCACGAATAAAGATATTCGTAATATCTTGAAGACTTGGACAAAGTAAGTTCGTCATTTGCCAACTGCAATAAGACAGAATCAATTAATAAGTACTTCTTCTGGTATAAAGTGTTTCTATTCGGTGGGAACAAAATGTTAATGCTGTGGTTGATGATGAGCTTCTTAATGAATCGAGTGAAGAGTTGTTTATACGAGTCAACATCTTTGTAGGAATCTTCTAAGTTTAACAACGCTTCGTAAACTAGATCGTAGTCGCCCAAGGTCATGGCTAACTCGAAAATATTGAGATAGTATTGGTTAACTAAGTCAAGGTGCAACTCAGTAGTTTCAGCTTCTCTCAATATTTCAATAGCCTTTCTTTCAAACTTCAATGCAGAGTACGTAAAACTAATTTCAAGTTCCAAAAGGTTGGGCTTCAACTTGTCAGAAGATTGAACTGTCAATGCTTTCGTCGCATCAAACGATTCCGAGTTTCCAATAAGTATCAAGGACTGCGAGGACCTTTGAATGCTTTTTATTTGAGCCTTTGCCAAATTGGACAAGGAATGGTAGTATTGTGACTTTTTGATTTCCGAATTTGACTCATCATTGTACACAACATTGAAGAAATCGGAGATCGAGGAGTTGTTGGATAAATTATTTCTGATCTTCTCTATTTGGTCTACCTGAACGATGAGATCATAATTTTCGAAAGTGTCAAAGAATTCTTGTGCTTTATTGTCAATCAAGTAGACAATACCCATCAAGAATTTATCAATCTTGGAAGATTCATTTAACTTTTCAAAGAATGTGTTTCTGATATAAGAACCTTCGTTTCTATTGATTAACTCAATTATCACATCTGTAATGAAATTGTCATAATTGGATATGATACTTCCGTAGAGATAATCGAACGCTTCGTTTAACTTTGATTTCTCAATCAATTTATTCAAGTTTGGGTGCTTTGACACAATGCTGCCCCAGAACAAAGAGTATTCCAAATTTCCTATTCCTTGAACTTCGATACTTGAAGTAGGTTCAGCATCTTTAAAACATGTATCGAAAATCAAACCGAGAACCTTGTAGATATTTAATCTTTCGAGAATTTGGTTGGAAATCATCGTGATTTGATCCTGGGATTCACAAATTAAAAGCAAAATGATCAAATTAACAAGCAAAGTTTCATGACTAAGCTTTATCTGTCTGAAAGAAATAATTGAGTCTAACTTACCCAATAATCCTAATTCTGGTGATCCATTCGTATCCAAGTCCACAAGCTCATATTCGTTAATAGAATCAATCAATGAGTTGATAACTTCAATAGGCAAGGTATCCAATTCTAGCAAAATTTCCTCAATAACTTCCTTTGAAATCTTTGGCCTTAAATAAGTATCAAAAATATCGTTCATCTGAGTGCTCGTGAACAGAGAACTTTGCCTGATGACCTTTGAGAGCTTTTGATATGTCTTAGTGGACAAAAGGCTTTGAAATCTAGACAATATTCCAGCTAATTTACCCTCCGGAGTATTTGGCTTCTTGTATACAAATGATTCATAGTAGTGAGAGGCTCTGAACGTTCCGAATCCATTGGCTTGTAAAGAGAAAATCAAGCTCGATTGAATTATTCCTATGGCCAAGGATTCTTGACTCAACTTATAATATTCTTCGCAAAGAGAATAAAGCTTGAACCAAAATGATTTTGATTGGCTTGTATCTGAAATACTAGTGTCAACTATACTAGTTGAGTTCTCATCGATAATTGACATTTCTGTATCATTAGATCTGAAATCACCAACAGAGTCCAAACACAATTGGAGTGTTTCTTCAATTTCTTCACGGATTGACTTTGCTCCGACAGGGTCAACACCTAAGTTTTCTCTTAAAATATTCAATGATGTCACCACTATCAACTCGTCATACTTTCCAGTATTAAGAACTTGGTTCGAATAATATGGAATAGTTTGATGAGGAGTCGTTTCAATCAGTTCAGTAGTATTAATGTGAGACCAGTTGATAGAATTAACTGCACCAGTTTCCAAGCGAATGCTGTAGATGACAAGAAGAGAAGAGCTGTTTGACTTCCATAAAATATGATATTTAATACTTTCACCATGGTGGCTGATGTGGAAGTCTTGGATGAACCACAATTTGTTGCGGAAGTCAGCTTCTTCGTCAATAGTGTTTGGACCCATCAATAGAACATGTGGCATTTCAGGCTCAAATGCGAGATACTCAACTTCCCTGAGATTAGAGTCCTTAATCTCCCAGGTCTTGAACACAAAGCCACCGTTTGACGTTTCCTTGTGAGTCGAGTTATTATTAATATGCAATGTCAAGTAAGTACTTGCGCCATTCGTGAACTTTTGCAAGTAACGAGTAGGAACTGTGGTTAGCCACGAGCTAGATTCAATGGATTCTGTCAAGTATATCGCGTCTGACGCAGGGACATGGGCATCGAGTTTCCACACCTTGATGATTTTACTAGCTGAAAGGGTGATGAAGGTATTTTCGTCCACCACGAGAACGTCGACCACCGAATTCGACGAAATGCCTTCCAAAACAATTTCCTGTTTGGCGTGTCTTTTGAACAAGCCAAAGAAGTTCAAAGGCAATAACTCTGGGGCTTCGGTAAAGTTGAACACGTCGAAATCACTCAAGATATCTGGTCTCTGGAAGTGCAACAAGCCGCCGTCTTTCAATGACACGATCAAGTTGAGGGGATCTAAGCTTCTCATCAAGTAGGGCGACGATCTGAGCTCAAACGAATAGGGAACAGAGATGTTTCCCCACTTGTCAAAGTTGGAGATGGTCAATCTGTTGGACTTGGAGTGGATGAAATCGGACAATTCTATCTTAAATGTCACAAGCAAGTGGTCTGTGTCGATTAAGTCCACGATGATGGCCCCTTCTTCTCCGTGGTTTTTGTCGTATTGGACGCTTAAGCAATTCTTGGAGGACAAGGAATGAGGCAACAAGAACTTCAAGCTCTGGAACTTCAACGACAAATGGTTGGTGCCTATGTTGATAGGAGTAACCACAAGTGTGCGGTTATCCCCTAAGATCTCGTATACGGCAGCATTGACTAACGAATTGTCCAACTCGATGATATTACCAGTACTGGCTAGTTTGGCATGGAAGCGGTCATTTGCGGACGCGTTTTGGACGGGAGGTGCATAATTTAAAGGCAATGTGACCTCCCGGGTGTGCAAGTGCAGCTTGTACCCCTGGATACTCGTAGTTGAGTAGGAAACGTCCATGGCGGTAGGCAGGAGGAGTGTTTTGGAAAGATGTTAATTTTTTCCTTGTTGATGTGTCACGTGTCTAGTCACGTGACCTACAGTACATTAGTTTCAGTCGTTCTTCTCCAACTCCATCTTCATGTCCTCCGTCGTCTACTACCGCTTCTTGCACCAGAAAAACAAGTCCGTCATCCACTTCGATGGTACGGCCATCAACGTGTTTGACCTCAAGCGCGAAATAATCGTCCAAAACCACCTCGGGACGGGCCAAGACTTCATTCTTCGCTTGTACCATTCAGAACAACCAGACCTCGAATACGAACTCGACCAAGACGTGATACCGAGGTCGTCGTTTGTTTTGGCCAGAAGGTCGCCCTGCTCCTACAAGGGTAACCGTTTTGGCAATGCCTCCCGCTATGTGAGCGGAAAGCCTCGTGTCAACAGAAAGGTCATCAGCAACGCCACTGCCACGGCAGGCAGCCAGCCCATACGAGCAGAAGGGCCCATAGATGAGAACATGTCCGAAGAAGACAGAATCAAGATGATGTTCGAGAGTCAAGACAATGTGTGGGCCCAAGCACAGGACGAATTGGCCACCCACAAAATGGTCTACAACAAGCCAGGCCAGCCCAAGGTGGAGGACGTGCCTCCTCCAGGTTACATTTGCTACAGATGTGGTAAGAAGGACCACTGGATCAAAAACTGTCCAACCAACACCGACCCCAACTTCGAGGGCAAGAAGATCTTGAGAACTACTGGTATTCCCAAGTCGTACTTGAAGACCATTTCCAAGGAGGAAATTGAGAAGCGAATCGAGACCGACGGTTTGCAAACCAACGAAAACGGTGACATGGTCGACAAGGACGGCAATGCAATCCTCGTGACCGAAGATGGAGGCTATGCCATTGCCATGGCCGATTCCAAGACCTGGCTCTCATACCAGGAAAAGCAACAGAACGCAGCATTGAAGGCCAAGCAAGAATTTGAGAACAAGATCGTGGAGTGCATGGTGGGTGAAAACCGTCTTGAGTTCTTAAATCCACTCTCTGTCATCAACAAGGGCTTGTTGAGGGCCCCTATAGTCATGACCCCATGCTGTCGTGACAAAATGTCACTCCGCAAACTCACCAACTTCAACTACAACCAACCTGAATTGGAGCAAACATTGATCGAAAACGACTTTCATTGCCCCAACTGTGGAAAGGAAGACATATATATCGATGCCTTGATTCCCAACAAGGAGTTGGAGGAACAGTTGGACGAGTATGTCAAGCAAAAGCAAGCAGAGTTGGGTATTGAGGATCCCGAAGACGCATTGAAGAGAGCAGCAGACGATACTTCTGACGATCCAGAGGCAAAGAGACAGAGAACAGACATGCAAATTAGACCTGATATGTTCCCAATGCCACCGGGAATGCCATTTATGCCCGGAATGATCCCTCCAATGCCATTGATGACCGATTCTAACGGAGCTCCAATATTCATGCCTCCAGTTCCTATGCCTCCAACGGGTCAAAATAACCAAGACGGCCAAAGGTAAAAAGATGCCTCCAAGTAGAATAGGAACAACCAAATAGCATCTACTATTGCCAAGAAGCACCTGCTGAGACGTTGGGATAGCGTCCATCTGTAATTATACAAATAGATATAATAAATAAGAAATTTATGGGAACTGTATTTTTCAATAATTTGTAAAATTGTAAGAAAATGAAAATTATGTTGAAGATAGTGAAATTAAGTATTCAATGACCAAGAAATATTCTCTTAAAAGTAGAATAGATAACATTAGGATAATTTATGCTAATCTACGCAATTGGAGAATTCATTTCCCCAGTTAATTGAGTATTTCATTAACTCATTTCATTTCCAGTTCAAACCCCAAGTGGCACTTCCACTCTGAACAGGGCCCCTGATTGAGGGCCCTCACTTCCTGCAGTACCATTTCCCAGTATACATTTAATATATTAATTATATACTACAATTCAAGCATTAAACATGCCAACTTTCTGGCTCAAAATGGAAAATTCCTGCTCCAAAAAATAGCAGCAACATGAAAATGCATCTTAATGCCATCTTTCACTATTGGAGTCGTCTCTACTCCCCTACATTGCCCTTTACGTCACTCTCTACCTGTCCACATCCAACCCTAGGTTACCCGGATACAAAAATTTTCATGAGTCCGCACTACTTAAACCACCACCTTTTTCCCAATTCCAGCTAGAACTAATTGTATGTACCTCTTTAGCGACATAGAAGGATGAACCAATAATCAATTTCAAACTAGAGTTTGTGACTATTCAGAATGATCACAGCATTATATTGCCTGACCTAAATGTCGACCATTTGAGGCAATACTAACAGCAATAGTCAGACGTCTTCAAATCTTCAAACACAGTTTGTGGTGTATAGAAAGGGTTTTATACAAAACGTAAGTACAGTTCCGGGTATTATGATGATTTAACAAAAACAAAGCTGGAATTACTGGCTGAATCTGATGATTGATAAGTTTTTGCATATACGCCTCTGAGTACCAACATCAATCACTTTACAATACAATACTAACTATTAGAAATGGTATGTCTCTTCAATTATCTAAGGAGGAAGCATTGCACTGGGCACTGATATTACATGAGTGACAACGCATAATTGTGGGCCTCAGAAACCCACTTAAACTGAGGATATTCGGGCACGTACTAACCCCAGATATGTCAGGTTTATGGCCAACACAGTGACTCCGCCAAGCGACAAGGAGCGCTAATCCGTAAGTATTGGATAGATGATGATCTCCTAGATGACGAGTCAGAATCGGGATTCCCGTTGACGACAACCTTTTTTTAATACCATTCATGCATTTCTGATTATTCGGTACTAACCTCCAGATCCGATCCGATCCAACCAGGACTTCAAGGTTTTTGCATACCTTCGATCTGGATGATAAAAGATGAGATAGAAAAAATAGACAAGCATATGTCTGATTCTGAAGAAGAGAAATTTTCCATGTCTGATATCATCCAAATTGAAGCTCTGCCAAAACCTTGCTCTAGAAGCAGACTCAATTAGGAAATTGAATCTTGCTGCTAGGGCAAGTCTTGACCACAACAGTTTATGATGATTTACCACATTTATCACGACGGTCTACTGTGTATTGGAACTGTTAATTCCTTTACGTTGATGATCTTCTGGCCTTGACCGGCCGTGGCACTGAAATTGACGTGGTCACTGTAGAAATTTTGATGTAATTGCATGAGCGAAGCATGGCATTAGTTGTTACGCAATTATGGAACTAGTTGATTCGAGCCAACTAGTTCCATAATTGAACAGTACTACAACATTAACTGCAAGCAACGTTCTATCAATGGATTTGAAATCCAAGGTCCTGATAAACACACTGTTGAAACTCAACTATATGCACAGAAGTTGTGCTAGTTGGAACTCAAGGAAACAGTGGGTAATCTCTACCTTGCAATTTAGTCCTGAAAAGCGGCGTTTTTTAAGTTTGATATTCTGGAACACACACTTCGAGACTTGAAACTTGAAATTGGCGATTATACAGAACGAAGACCTGGGGATTGTATGTCAAGAGCGTCGTCCACTGTAAAATGAGGTCTCCACAGGTCACTGTATGATTTAATTCACAGACAGAGTGAAACGGGCAAAAAGAAAAGGCAGAGTAGAGGGACCATTGCAATCAGCGCCAAAAATAGAGAGCAAATGTAGTCAGTCCTGCTGAAAAATCAGATACTATTCAAAAACTTGGAACCAAACTGAAAAATTGGTGTCAATCTGAAAAATTGGAATTTCCATTTAAACCAGGAGTTTACTAGATTGACGTGTATAGAAGAGCCAGTAGAAATACTCCCAGTGATTCGGCCCCCCCGAGAAAGATATCGAGTCTTCAGCATCTAGGCAAAATTGATAGTATAAACAATTTATTCACTAATTACAATTGACATTCCTAACTAATTGTCTAACTACAATAGAATAAAGTTTCGTTAAGAAATTGACGTCTCAATGAAATTTGGAACCTCTGCACCCTTACAATTAATAGCACACTGTAATCCAAACCCATCCACGTAGCAGTCTACTTCTCTTTCATCTCTCTCTTTCTCCTTCCTTTTTCCTCCTTCTTCTCTGCACACGCTTGCCTCGTACGGCTCGCGATGCCTTGATCGCACCAGAATCCCCAGACTTTTCACCTCCATCTCCGTACACCGTCTCTTTTGCCAGTATCTCCCTTCCTACATCGTCACATGGCCTTGAACCTCCTCAAGAACCAAGACAGAGACACCGATACGGCGCCTCCGGCCCCGGAGACCGCCTCTTTCTCGAGGTCATCTGCGATGTGGTCTCATTCACCTTCTACACCCTTGTCGTTGTCAGAAGCTTCGGAGAACACCAATGGTTCCAATACTCAAGCACCACCGCCATTCACGTCCAGTCCCCCGTATTCTCCCCAAAATGGCCCCAGTAACGTCCCGTTTGTCCCATCAGCAGAGCAGCAGCGCCATCTCGAGGCCCTCTCCATCGACTCGTCCAAAGACCTCACCACTACCTCCTCCAACACCCAGACCGAGTACTTCGACATCCTCCCGTCGTTCCAGATGTACCAAGCCATTCTTCGGCGTGACGACGCCCAGTTCACCGAGAACTTGGCCGTCAAACCGCCAGTCTATGGCGACACCCAGAATTCCACCGCCACGCCCCCAGAAGGACCGGCAGAACTCCGTCCAAATGCTCCAGAAACTAGGCCAGAACTACGGGAATCCCCCAACCCTTCAGATACACACGATTTGGGGCCATATGGCGACTCTAGCGAACCCTTTCAACCCACCGACCACCACCAAGTCCACAATAATAACGTAGCCGTCACGGTCCACGAGTCAGGTCATTCACCTTTGGATAATATCGACACCTTGGCCAAATCTCCCGACTCGCCCATCGATATCCAGATCTACGTCACCAAAAGGGTTCCCTTGCCCAATAGTCAGAACGAGCTAGAAACCCGATTAAAGGAGTATTCCACGGGAGACGTGGTAAACGGGTACGTCGTCATTACCAACACATCAGATACGCCGGTAGACTTCGGCCTTTTTACCGTTTCATTGGAAGGTGCCATTAAATACACCAACAGAGACCCCACGTCCGGCCCCTTGGATGCCCACAAGTACAGCAAGATCATCATGAAGAAGTTCTTGAAGATGTTCGACTTGAACGCGTCCTATGGATACACCCAGGTGCCCAGTTCGGCCGGCGTGGAGTACGTTGCCTACACCATAGACCCTTCAGACGGGTGCCAAATCGGACTACCTCCAGAACGGATCCTCAAGCCCCACTTCAAGTACAAGAAATTCTTCACCTTCAAGTTCCCCAGCCGTCTTTTGGACAACAGCTGTGTCAATTCGGTTTTTTCTCATCTTCTTCTTCCTCCCACCATGGGACTTGACAAGACCTGCTTCTACAACAGAGGCGAAACCATCAAGCTCAACAAAGACCTCGGGTACGGCTTCCTCAATGTCCGCGGAACTCCTATCTTGACCAAGGACTACAGTTTCGAAGACGTTAGCATCAGCTACACCATTGAAGCCAAGTTTATCGACAAGAAAAACGCCCTGCACCAGAAACATGCAGTGTCGGAAAATGATATCAACGACCCCAATTCCACTGCCGAATACGTGATTTCCAAGAGCAGCGAGTATTTCTTGCGCTTTGTGCCCGATTTCAGCAAGCTGGTGAATTTCCACGACCAATGGCACCAGTTTGGAGTCGATACCATCTCTTCCTTGGGCATAGACGGAAAGTTGTACCGGGACTTTGTGAACAAAGCGACATGGAAAAATATCAGCCATTTGAATGACAGAATTATGAGAGAGATCGACGACCGGTTGGACCAACAGGCGCTCAGCGTGGGCGAATTGAAGTCTAAGAACTTCCTCAGCAGGAATATAAGCGAGAGATATCCAGAGGATATGGAGAAATCAAAGCTTCATAATTTGACCAGCTACGAAGAGAGACGAATGATAGGCTCCAAGGTTGCAGTCCCAGTATTTGGTAAGAAGAAAAAGACCTTACTAGCAAGCACAGTGAAATTGGGCCAGCTGAAATTGTATGTTCAGGTTCCTGGCGAGGTTCTTCGTTATGCATCGCCAAAACTAATTGCCAAGCACAATAAAGGCAGCATCGAAACAAATTCAACAAAGAAGGGAATTTCCGAATTAAATTCCAAGAAAGGAACCCTTGAATTAAATACAGCAAAGAATACAGACAACTCTGTCGAGGGTTTTGTCTCAGCCGATATTCTGGAGCACACTCCAGAAGAGCTTCTGCACATGTCACTAACCATCGAGTTCGAGCCGTTGGACTCCGCCACTCGGCCTCCACTCATTGCCTCCATCGAGGCCAATCTCGTGGTGTGGTCCTACAATACAGAACACCCTTTGCCTTTCGAATTGGGCTACGACTTCTTCTACTCGGACCCCGAAGGAGACTCTGCTTTCCTGGAAGGAGACGAGATCCAATTGACCCGCAAAAACCTCCAGAAACTAAAGGACCGGGCGCATGCGCAGGCGCAGTTCATCCAGGATGCCCACACCCCGGTGTCGAAGGAGACGACTCTCTTCCTTAATTCCATCAAGTCTTTGGGTGTGAAAAAAGACACCCTCAAAGACTATTTCCGGACTCTAACTGCCCAACTGCACCCGCAAACTTTGAACCACGAAAGCGGCTGGAAGGCCACGCAGACCGCCTCGGGCATCCGCTGGTCCAAGCAGCTCTCCATCCCGTTGGACCCGGCCAATAAGAACAACATCAGCTTGATTCCCAGCTTCCATACTTGCTTGGTGGGAAGAGTGTACTGTGTGCAGGCCGCAGTCAAGTTCAAGGGCCACGGCGAACTGAACGAACACGCTAATACAATCAAGGTGGACGTGCCGGTTGTTGTGGGCTGAGGCAGGGGAAGGAATGGCGGCTTCTGATTGGCCCAAAAGGCGGTTGGTGCCAGGAGTGAAGGTGGCAGTTGATGGACGCACATCTCATCTCCATTTCCCAGCCCTGCCAAAAAGGTCCCAGATCAAGCCCCAAAGCCACAGAAGGAAGCACAGGACCGCAGAGTGGCATGGTCGTGCCAACTGCCCAATCAGAGCCTGCTGCACCACCGGTGACGACGCTGGTCGTGGTCGCCCAGATGACTCATTCCCAAATAGGCAATCGTTGGGCAAATTTTCATTAGCCGCGATTCGCTATCAGTCACAGAATTTTCACGTATATATTTCTTCTTTTCCTCCCCTGCTTCCTCCACACCCCCTTCACATGTTGTCTTCCCGGATTCAGCAGCTCAGCAAGCGCTACTTGGCCACTGCGTCCAAGTCCTTCACCAATAAAACCTCGCAGTTGGACCGTGCCACCCTTACTATCAAGAACGGTCCTGTTTTCAATGGCTACTCCTTTGGTGCCGACAAGAACGTCAGCGGTGAGGCCGTTTTCACCACCTCGTTGGTGGGATACCCCGAGTCCATGACCGATCCTTCCTACAAGGGCCAGATCTTGTGCTTTACACAGCCTTTGATTGGTAACTACGGAGTGCCTTCCTCCACTCAGAAGGACCAGTTCAACCTCTTGAAGTACATGGAAAGCCCCACAGTCCAATGTATTGGTATTGTGGTGGCCGACGTGGCCTTGGAGTACTCCCATTGGACCGCCGTGGAGTCGTTGCAGCAGTGGTGCCAGAGATCTGGCGTCGCTGCCATTTCTGGCATTGACACCAGACAGTTGGTGTCGTATCTTAGAGACAAGGGTTCTTCCTTGGCCAAGATTACCGTCGGTGAAGAGTACGATGCCGACGAGGACGCCGCTTTCGATGACCCTGGATCGGTCAACTTGGTCCACAAGGTCACCACCAAGGCACCTTTCCACGTTGCCTGTCCTCCAGAACACTCCAAGAACTTGCACATTGCCGTGTTGGACTGCGGAGCCAAGGAGAACATCTTGAGATGTTTGGTCGAGAGGGGTGCCTCGTTGACCGTCTTCCCATACGACTACCCTATCCACAAGATCGCCAACAAGTTCGACGGTTTGTTCATTTCCAACGGCCCTGGTGACCCTACTCACTGTTCTGCCACCACCGAGAACTTGAAGAAGACCATGGAGTTGCACCACGAATTGCCCATTTTCGGCATCTGTTTGGGCCACCAGTTGTTGGCCTTGGCCAGTGGTGCCAAGACCATCAAGTTGAAGTACGGTAACAGAGCCCACAACATTCCTGCCCTCGATTTGAAATCCGGAAACTGTCACATCACTTCGCAAAACCACGGTTATGCCGTGGATGAGGCCACCTTGAATAACGACTGGGAGCCTTTCTTCACCAACTTGAACGACTTGAGTAACGAGGGTATGATCCACAAGCACAAGCCTATCTTCTCCACCCAGTTCCACCCTGAGGCCAAGGGTGGACCTTTGGACACCTCATTCTTGTTCGACAAGTTCTTCAAGAACATCGAGGTCTACAGAGCAACTAACGGCTTGAATTTGGGCTCCATCGACAACAGCTTGTTGGTGGACATTTTGCCTAAGGAGAGGGTGTACTAAATAGAATAATGACATTGACTACGATAAACAGTAGACATTAATAGAATGAATTATCAAACTGTGAATTGCAGGTGTAGTGAAATTATGTCGTAAGTTTCAGTATTGATGGATAGGTAAAGTAGAATCTTCGTTCAAAAGATAAAATAACAAGTCTTTCATTCTGAAGAGAAGTGAAATATTGAACAGTTTAAATGAGAATATGTAGTATTGGAGACATAGTATCAAGCTAAAAAACCTATACTTCATATTCATACTCATAAAAGTGTTAAAAGTGGATTGTATCTAGTCCTGAGTACAATTAGAATCATGACAACAATTCAATTAGATCCTAACGTATAATTCAATTACATTTGTTGAATTCAAGTCATCTTTTCAGCTACAACTTTCCAGCTACAAAGCCCACTTCTCTCCGTAGTATTTCATCTTTCCCGTCAAGATACAATTAGTCTAACCACCCTGATACGCCTCACTACGAGCAATACGATCGTTCCCTTGCCTAACACCTTCCAGTACAAGATCAAGCGATCGTTCCGTCTGGGTCGAGCCACCTTGTTTACTTCGCCGCAGGACGCGTATCTAAATCTACACTACAATGGCGAAAGTCTGCCCAAACTGCCACAACTTTCCATACAACTTCATGTAGACCAATGTCTATCCTTGCAAGACACTATAACAACTCACAAGGCCACTAAAACCCATACTTTAGCCCATCCTTCCTAGTTCTTCACCACCAAAACATCTTACCCTCTTCATATTCTTCCACCTCATCGCACTCTAATCCGTCCAATATTGCCACTTTCTCACTAGAGGAGACCACACGTCCGATCCACAGCGCAGCTGTGCCCCATTATCGCTCCGTACTCACCCGAAATCCCTAATGTACGACGTCGGACTCCCAGATGGCTGTCCTCTCGTATAGAGCCCAACCCAGGCACAGCTCAGGTGACATGTTCCAAAATCAGACCACTCGGGGTTTGGGTGCAAAATCTCGACCCATGTTATACGACGGAACGAAGAGACACGCCAAAGTATAAATAATAGGCAGAAACGAGTCCAGCAGATCTTCTACTATCAACAACATGTACATCTCGTCCGCTGTGTTGAACCAGACGTCTACTGGCTACTTTCTGACGTTGTACGAGCTCCAAACGTCGGCCGACCCAGTGGTGGCCCTGTTGTCCTTGATGGAGAAGTTATGGGCCTCGTGGTACTTGTACATCAACAACGACACCTTGGCCACTGGGTTGCTCTTCTTCCTCACCCACGAGTTGTTCTACTTCGGTCGTTGCATTCCATGGTACCTCATCCAACAGATCCGGTTCTTCGACAAGTGGAAGCTCCAGCCTGGCAAAATGCCTTCCAACAGAGAGCAATGGGAGTGCTTGAAGTCGGTGTTCAAACAGCACTTGTTGGTGGAGGCAGTGCCCATCTGGTTGTTCCATCCACTCTGCAAGTCGCTCCAGATCTCCGTCGACGTCCCCTTCCCTTCCTACAAGGTGATGGCCCTCCAGGTCATGTTGTTCTTCATCTGTGAGGACCAATGGCACTACTGGTTCCACCGCTTGTTCCACCGGGGCTGGTTCTACAAGAACATCCACAAGGTCCACCACAAGTACGCTGTTCCCTTCGGTCTTGCTGCTGAGTACGCTCATCCCGTCGAAGTCATGGCCTTGGGCACTGGAACCGTGGGTTTCCCTATTTTGTACGCATGGGTGGCCTCCCGGTACCCCGAATATGAGCTTCCCAGCTTGCACTTGTTCACCATGACGTTCTGGGTGGTTTTGAGATTGATGCAAGCCGTCGACTCCCACTCGGGCTACGACTTCCCATGGTCCTTGCATCACTGGTTCCCTCTCTGGGCTGGAGCTGAGCACCACGATCTCCACCATCACTTTTTCATTGGCAATTATGCCAGTTCTTTCAGATACTTGGACTACATTTTGGGCACTGAGAGTGGACCCGGAGCCAAGGAGAGCAGAGAGAAGAAGATGAAGCAATGGGCTGAGAAGAAGAATATATAGATAATAATAATTTACGAACAACGCATGAGAGAGTGTAAAAGAAGAAGGAGACTGGGATTTAGGAAGAAGCGAGAGAATTAGAGTGAAGAAATGTCCAATCGCTTCGAATGTTGTTAGAGTCGATTTTTCATTCAAATTAGGGACCAGAGAGTTTAGGTAGAGTATGAGGATTAAAACTGTGCAGATATCTGTGACATTTCACATACTGAAATTTGCACAGATACATAACATGGAAAATATACACCCGGGATATCGTAGGAGTAATAAAAGCAGATTTTACAAATAGTGTAAAATAAATTGTATTTCATTAGTTCCTGGCTGCATTTTACAATTAATTGATTACTTACTTATACCACGGCTTGATTCCTGGGCCGCTAGAATTTCATTTATTGAGTCTGGAGTAGTTTGCTTCATTCCATGAACATTCCAATCGTCGTAAATATCTCTATTCGCCATTCTTGAGCATTTAGTGATGTTACCAGAAGAATTGGCAGGACTACTTACGTACTGGTCCAAGATTTTGACCACGTGACCAAACATGTTTCTTCATTGATTACAACCATAGAGACCCGCCCTAGAACCAAATGAAGCAATATCATCAAGAAAAACAATCCCAAGCGGTATTACTGGAAAATCGACCAAATTAATTGAAACCAGGGCCTAAACATTAATTCTTGATTGTTGGAGCATCGGCATTTACCAGGTATAGGACCCCTCTGAATTTCGAGAAAGAGACAATTCAAGAAATGGAGAAAACCCGATCCAGGACTCCAGTACGCCAGGACCGCCGTAACTGGCACCAACATCCCGTAAAACCTATACTGCCAACGCCTTCAGGGCAAGGTAGTGGACTATGCTGGCCATTTCAGTCACGTGACCAGTCACATGACCCCACCCTCACTTGCACCCACCTTTAGGTCTCCAGCCCTAACCTCTCCCCCTCCACGTGAGCCCCACCGACATCGCCCTCCTGCACACACGCACCCTGACACAAACCTTGCCTCACCTTCTGCTCCAACCAAGTGAAAAAACTACTGCCAAAAAAATTTCCCTTTCCTATAACATTTGGATATCAACAGTTAACGTAAGTCCTAGCCATATTCGTCCATACATCGCCACGGCCCCAGTCTACATGAACCAATAGCATACACCCTCCACACCCCATCCACAGCACGCCCTTGTCCTGTCCTTTTTGCCTGGCTTTTTTGCTGGCTCTTGTGGCAGTCCCAGTGCAGTTTTTCACCTTTTCAGCTTTTTTGGGGCTCGATGACAATTTTTTTCTGACGAATCCCTTCTTTTTCCACTCAATACTAACTCTGCAGATGTCTAGATTAAACGAATATCAAGTTATCGGTCGTCGTCTTCCAACTGACTCTATCCCAGAGCCAAAGTTGTACAGAATGAGAATCTTTGCTCCAAACACCGTTGTTGCTAAGTCCCGTTACTGGTACTTCTTACAAAAGTTGCACAAGGTCAAGAAGGCCTCCGGTGAGATTGTTTCCGTCAACGTCATCCACGAGGCTCGTCCTACCAAGGTCAAGACCTTCGGTATCTGGATCAGATACGACTCCAGATCTGGTATCCACAACATGTACAAGGAATACAGAGACGTTACCAGAGTCGGTGCCGTTGAGACCATGTACCAAGACTTGGCTGCCAGACACAGAGCCAGATTTAGATCGATCCACATCTTGAAGGTCGTCGAGTTGGAGAAGACCGAGGACGTCAAGAGACAATACGTCAAGCAATACTTGGCCAAGGACCTCAAGTTCCCATTGCCACACAGAGTTCCAAAGTCCAAGAAGTTGTTCTCTGCTCAACAACAAACCACCTTCTACTAAGCGTGTCTCTGAGGCCTTTAGGGACCGTTCATTGTGTAAATTGAATACATTGATTTATATGTAAATGAATTATTAATAACCTAGGTACCAAGTGGTAGGCCGGCGTCCGGAGGCTAGATCCGGGCCATGGCTAGAGTAATAGATATGAATCTTTCAGGCTGTAGGGTGAAAATTCTTATTGTGAGAAGACTAAACAGATGAGAATTTTCAGGAAGAATACTTAAAGGAAAGAAATGTTGTAGGTTCTGCTGAAATACCAGTAAATTACTAGATTCCTTTGGTAGCTCATCGATTAATTAGGAGGCATGTCGTTCACTTGAGAGATGCTTGATATGAGTTTTCACTCCTAGAGATGCCTGGCATCGTTTTTCAGCGAGATGTCCAGCATACTTTTTCACCTGAGATGTCCGTGAGATTGTGTCAACTAAAAATACTAAAATATATATGAGGGAAGGTTGAGTGCTAGGGGCTTCAGTTGGACGCAGTGTCCAATCCGTGTAGGTATTGGATTGTTATATTATAATCTGCTTTGGGGTAGAAGATAGTTTTGTTGAAGAGAAGAATTAGGAGATTGGAGAAAGAAGAAAACAAGTGGAACCGGAGTAAGGAACTGTGATACAAGACAAGCATAAAAATGGCAACGAAGTAAAGACATATGTAGAAATAGAGAAGAATAGATTATTAAACAATCTCTTAGGAAAAGAATTACGAACTTGATGAATAGTAATAAAATACAAAGTATTGCAAGAGTATAATACTATGAACCTGCCCATGAAAATAGAAGACCACTCTGCAACTGAGGGAGATAAACTGATATTATATTTAAAAGAATGAATATTGCTGCGTCCTTTTTCGCTCAGACAGACATCTATATTTGTCAATTCCAATGACATCTTTAAATGAATCTAATGAATAAAACAAAGTGACTATATTATCCGACCAAAATCAATGATGTGCCCGTAGCTACAAGGTTTTTAAATCTACCAGAATTATCCCTGATACTCTGGTGAATACTACCAAAGGAAATGAAAACTCACAATAACCGTAAACTCAAGATTCACCAAAACTATTGCTAATTCATTCTCCACAAAATTATCTTAGACCAATTACTTCTTCAAGCTTGAAATATTCAAGTTTGACCCATTGATACATCAACCTTGATAAATTCACCCACCCATTGCTATATTAATCTCCACAAATGCACCATTAGTCCAGTATTGAACCATTTCCAATAAACCCTGATGGTTCTACCAAAAACCGTTGAACCATTACTAATAGTCTCAATCGCACTAGTTGCTTTTTTCGATCACAGTAGTCCTAGCTCTAATCAATATTTGTTCATATACCAAGCTACTCTAGTTAGAAATTCTTACTCTTATTTAGTGCCAATATCCTACCGACTCTATTCCAATCTAATTTTAATTCAATGCTCTCCAACTTTCCCATTTCCCCATTCCTCTATTATCATCTAATTCTCAGTCTATATATCTTCGCCTCTTTTTCAATGATTGCCATTGCTATTTCTGCCATTGCCTCAATTGACCCCAAACTACCACCTCTCACCATCCTCACCATCCTCAATATCTCCACTTCCATATATCTTGTATCCCTGCCTTCCGGTACTTCCAGAGCCTTACATACTATGGCTCTCCAGAATTAGATTGTGCCTCACTAAATATTCGCATTTTGATTTCTCCATACTTTCTATTTCTCCTTACTCCTTTCTCTTTACTTCTCCAATTACATCATGTCTTACGGAACCAGAGCAGCAGAAAGGTTGGCCAATAAGATCCTCTTGATCACAGGCGCCTCCAGTGGCATTGGTGAAGCCACTGCACGTGAAGTGGCCGCTGCCGCCAACGGCCAGGTCAAGTTGATTTTGACTGCAAGAAGAAAGGAGAAGCTTGACGCCTTGGCCAAGGACTTGGCCTCGAAGTACCCAGCCATCAAGACTCACTCGGCACTGTTCGATGTGTCTAAGATCGATACCATTCAGCCCTTCATCAACAACTTGCCCTCCGAATTCGCTGACATCGATGTGTTGATCAACAACGCTGGTCTTGCCTTGGGCAGAGACCCCGTCGGCGAGATCCTCACCGAGGACATCGCCAGAATGTTCGACACCAACGTTTTGGGTTTGATCACCTTGACACAGGCTGTGCTCCCCATCTTCAAGAAGAAGAACTCCGGTGATATTGTCAACATGGGTTCAATTGCCGGTAGAGACCCCTACCCCGGAGGTGCCATTTACTGTGCCACCAAGTCCAGTGTCAAGTCCTTCTCCCACGTGTTGAGAAAGGAATTGATCGACACCCGTATCAGAGTGTTGGAGGTGGACCCCGGAAACGTCGAGACTGAGTTCTCCGTCGTCAGATTCAAGGACGATGCTGACAAGGCCAAAGCCGTCTACAAGGGAATGGAGCCCTTGGTGGCCCAGGATATCGCTGAGATCATCGTTTTTGGCATTTCCAGAAGGGAGAACACCGTCATTGCAGAGACCTTGGTCTTTGCCAGTGACCAGGCCAGTGCCACCCATCTCCACAGAAAGAGTTAGTCCTCTTTGTTACATGGTCATTCAAGTTGAAATACGTTTTTAATCAACCATACACATTTTAGATATTATTTTGTAGACAAGAGGGAGGTAATACTATTCTTGATGCAATTGACATCTTAGTAGCGCAGAATCGAGTAATTGGTGATCTAAGAATTGGTTCAATTGGGTCATGGCCACTCAATTTGGATGTTCTACTGAGATTGCAACTAATCGGAATTTCAGCAGAAATTAATGAAGCATTGAAGTATTCTCATTTCCGAGTTTTTAACCATTTGATACTTCACCTAAAATATAGGACACATGTGCTGATTATCCAATTATTGACCTGTTAGCTTTAGAAGTATCAGATATTATCTTGAAAGAGATCCTAGAGCGGCTTATTGATATTTCAGTACTGAATTAATATTAGATCCACCCTAATCTAAAAATTCTGTTATCTACATTTTCGCTTCCAATAACCTCTTATAAAGAATATAGCTTATAACTACTTTCACAATTTTATGTGATCTTGTCTTGAATCACGATCTATTAATATGAAGATGAGTACCTTTCCATAGCATCTCTTCATAGGACTTCTCCATGACTATCTCCTCATTGGACGTACCTCTTATTGTATCTTCCCAATTTTTGAGCCTAAAAGCTCAATTGTTCTAGGGTCTTGCCCAACTTGGCAGCACCGTCGACCGCAGTGCTTCCGTCTATGCTAACCTTGGCTCTGTTCATTTCCAAACCCGCTAACAACATGCATGCCTTGCACACCTTGTTGGAAGATAAGTATCCACACTTTTCACAGCGGTTTCCGTCCTTGAAGTCTCCTTTCTTCAAACTGACAGAGCCATCGGGATTGACCTCAGTTTCATCTGAGGCCTCCACC
Source organism: Suhomyces coccinellae (assembly GCA_030565345.1). Lineage (NCBI taxonomy): Eukaryota > Fungi > Ascomycota > Pichiomycetes > Serinales > Debaryomycetaceae > Suhomyces > Suhomyces coccinellae. Next base: position 199,797 of record JAJMBP010000008.1, on the reverse strand, counting down.
TTCTTGTTGCTCTTGTATGTGCGGGTGAGCTTCTTCTTCTTTGGTGCCAATACCAAATGTTCTCCACTGTAGATGATGTCCATAATGCAAGAAGGCCGGATGGCCTCCAAAGACTTCAACAACTCACGAGCAGTGCCACGGAAAGCCTCGGGAGCGTATGTACATTCAGTGGAGAAGTAATCGAGCTTCTTGTAATGGGCATAGAGGACGATTTCCTTCTGGTAGGAGTACTTGAAGGGCTTGGATCTTTTTATGGGAGAGCCAGGAGACTGAGTCAAAATGGTCGTGGAGCTCTCCAAACGGGCTGTATCACCACGAAGAATGTTCATGAGCACCGTCTCAGCCATATCGTCGGCGTTGTGGCCGGTCACGACGTGGTTGATGCCCAATTTGGCGGCTCCTCTGTCTAAGGCCTGTCTCCTAAGAACTCCACAATAAGTGCACGAAGAACGAATTCCAGCACAGGAAACAATCTCATCCATCGACCAGTTGTACAAATCCTTGTATGATATGATTTCGAGAGGCATTTGATACTGGATCTGGTTTCTTTTGACAGTTGCAAGGGAGTCATCACGATAGCCTTTGATGCCCTCATCGATGGATAATAACACCAACTCAAGGCCGTAGTCGTACCTCTCATTGAGAAGTTTCAACACAGAAGCCAAAACCGTCGAATCCTTGCCTCCAGAGGCTCCAATAGCGATCTTATCACCTCTTTCGAAGAGATGAGCATCGACTATGGTATTGTGGATTTCTGTCTCGAAAACCTTGTAAAAACACTCCTTGCAAAGCTTCTGGAGGTTCTTGGGCCGCTTCATGACGGCCTTGCGGCCGTGGCAGAGCTCACAGAGGGCCGAAACCTTCACTTTCTTAGCTTCAACCATGAAGAAGGAATAGAGATATTGATTTTTGATATTTCGTCACGTGTCAAGGCATCGGTATACTTTAGAGAGAAGAGTCACTTTGAGTGCTGAAAAGAGTCGTTCAAATATGATTAGAGAAGTAAAAAGGTGATGCTCCCAGAATATTGCTGATAAATAGGTATTGAGACTTCTTTTCAATAAAAGATGAATTATTTGTGGGCAATTAATCGAGAGATATAAAATAATTACGTTTTCTATTCTCATTTTGGTGATACGAAATGTCCCGAAAATTCAAGCTAATTCTAGTAACTCTCCCCTTATCAAAGTATATTCATATGTTCTAACGGCAAGACACATTGTAAAAGTATTCCTTCTGTTCTCGTAAACTTCCTACTTTTACCCTTTCTTCCTATATTAATTTAGGTGTAATTAGAATATTGGATACCTTTATCATTGACCTTGTCTTTGACTATAAATTCCGAATCTACATGAATTCCAATGATACCGACTTAACGTTGGATACATTTAGTGTAACGCCATTCCCGCCTATTCAACTCCAAACTGAACTGTAACTACACGTTTCCTATCGATTTATATTAAGCACGAAATGCGTCAAACGTATTCCATACAAATGCAGACTAGCCATGCAATAATTTACAACGAAATCGGCAAATGCCACCCAGCTGATCCTAGAAACCAGCTCACAACTCTAAACTTCTCGTAACCACATCTCTAAGTAGCAGCTTGAAACTCGTCATTGTTGGAGTTAACATTAGCATATCTGAACTTGTTGTTTTCTTCTTGAGACTCCTTAAGCTCTCTGTTATGTTGTTGTTGCTGCTGCTGTTGTTGAGCAGGTTGCTTCTTACCAAAACCGTTGGAAGAGGTCTTCTCGTTCTTCTCGGTCAACAAACCAACCTTTTCGTTCATGATGATGGCCAACTCTTGCAATCTGGACCTTTGAGGCTCGTTGCTTGTGAAGTTGATGAAGGACTTAGATTCATCGAAGGATCCGCCGACCTCACCCTCGAACATGGACTCTAAAATGGACACAACCTTCTCGATAGGAAGGTCAAACACCTGAGATAACTTGGTGACAGATAATTTTGTGAAGATAGATCTATAAGTGAAAATGTAAGTTCTCAAACCCTCAACTTGCAATTGGTTTCTCATCATGACCAACAATTGTTCGGTCTCTGGGAACAACTTCCAGATCTTAATGGAAGACAACAAGGTGTAGGCCTTCAACCAGTCGCCTCTTTGCAAGGCAATGGAAGCGTGGACAATGTGATCCTTGATACTCTCGGGAGGACCAGTGAAGAACTGTCTGTCGTGGAACTCCAACTTGCTCTTGAATGACTTGATGTTAGCCTTACGCTTGTGCTCCTTGGTAGAGTTGGAGGTAGCAGCCATAGCGGGGATCTCTATCAATAAAGAACAGGTCATGTGGACACATTCTAACAATTCCAAATTTATATGCTGGTGGAATGGCAATAACTTTTGCTTCTCGACGGTGGTAGCCTGGTTGGGGTACTTCGAGTTGAAGCCTTGGCCGAGCAATTCCTTGGATCTTTGCGAGTTGACAATCTCGTTCAACACACGGTTGGACTCATCGATAGCCCCAGATCTGAACGCACTCAACCCCAATTGCACCAAGGCTCTGTTGTATTGGACTTGTAAAGTGGAGTCAAGGTGGTTGACTCCGTTGTAGATTTGCGAGTTCAAGAACAAATCTCTGGCCTTGTTGTAGTTTCCGTTGACTGCGTAGTAGTAGATGGAGAGCAACAAGGCGTGCTTGCCGTAGATCTTGTTCTGGTGGCTGGTTAAGTATTGAGCCAAGCCGTCGATCAACTCAACAGGAGAGGCGTCCTTAGCCACAATAGAGGAGTCGAACTGGATGGCCTTAGAGACCTCTGTCTCGTTGGCCTTGATCAACTGGTCGGGCTTGTAGTAGACATGTTCTAATCTTCTCAACACAACTCTGGGCAATTGCTCGGTCTCCGTCCTCACGGCGTCAGGAGTGACCTTCTCGACGTACGATTGGCCTCTGACAATCAACTTGTAAATGATGATCTCGTCCTTCAATCTCTCGACGTACTCAATGGAGTGGGGGTCGGTGTTCTGCAACGATCTGGTGAACTCGTCGTCCAATCTGTCGACCAAGGCACTGATAGAACCGTACATCACCTTGACACCATCCTCATTGGCTTCAGGTTCGATATCGATCTCGTCGGTGCTCTTACCGTACTCCGAAAGCTGGTAGCTCTTGATCTGGGCCTCCAACAAGTCGAAGAAGGAGTTGAGATCAGCGTCTTGCTGCTTCCACAAGTCCAATGGCATGAAGGCCTGGTTGGAGGAGGCGTCGAATCTGACAGACAACAACATCTGGTAGATGCAGATCAACTCGAAAGTGTTGTTCTTGTTGGCAGTCTGCAACAATTCTTCCAAGGTCTGGATTTGCTCGTATTTGTCGATGTTCTTCTTACCACGCGACTCGGCCACTTGCTTCAACGTGGTGAAAACGGGACTCAAGACTCTGTTGGCGGCGGCATCAAGCTCCAGCTCCTTGCTGGAGCTGGGGAGGTTCAATGGCTCCTCGTTGTCGAACAACTCGGGTTGCTCTCTGAACAAGTCGTAGAAGACCTGGTGCTCCTTGATGTTCTTCTTCAATCTTTGTCTGGCGGTGTTGACGGCTCTGGCTTCCTCAGAGTTCAAGGTCTTTTCGGATTTCTCGTTCTCGATGGTGGCGTTGATGTAGTCTTCTAAACCACCCAAGCACTTGACGTAGATGTTGGGGGTACCGAAGCCTTGCTGGATGGATCTGGAGAGGAGACGGTTCAATTTGTCGAGCTCAGTCACCACCGTGGTCCAGGTGTTGTTTCTCTTCGCCACGTTAATGGCTTCAATCGACTCCCGAATGTCGTCCATCAACTTCTCCTTGGCGGATTTGACCACTTTCTTGCCTTCATCTTCACTGTCGCTGTCACTGTCGCCGCCATTTCCCTTCATGAAGCTCTTCTTCAAGAAATACGAAGGGCCAGTGGGCACGTCTGAGTCGGAATCAGAATCGTCCGAGTCGGAATCATTGGCGAATTCGGAGTCAGTGGATTCTTCAGAAAGAAGTTCTTCTTCGGAAGAACTCAACAAGTCCTCTTCCTCAGAGGATGAATCGGAACTGTAACCAGAAACGAAGAAACGTGACATCTTGGTTGATATCTTCTGGATAATGATTTAACAAATTTTCAACGATGTGAAAAAATTTACTGTGTGGTGCGGAAGTTTACGCTGGCGTTCTGAGAAATGTGCGCGAGGGATGGAGAGAGGGAAAGACGTGGGGAAGGGGTCTGTAAGGTGCAAGGTAAGAGAGTAGATCGAGAGTCGAGATGGTCGAGATTTTTGCTGTTATTCTCGGGAATTTTTTTAGGGCAATTTCCAACAAGTTTTGGCCCATTAGTGATGGATAAAGGCTGAAAAAGTATGCAATTGCAGTGAAAAGTGCTGAAAATAGGCAGAAACGTGAACGTTGGTTCCTATCGATATATAATGAGCTTATTATAGAATTTCATGGACAAATTAATATTCTGGTAGATTTTGGGAGTTTTCTGTTCATTTTTGTGAGCTCTGGGAATTAATTTCGCTCAAGGCAAAAAGTCCAATAAAACATCTTCTGATGACAAGAGTTACCAAAGCCTACTTTGACGGTTTCAATTCCTTAATTTTGCAATAATAGGCATTCATGTCTACGCTAATATATAAATTTAGATTTTTAATGTTTCAATTATAATCATTGAGAAGAAAGTTAACAGAATTAAAGTTCTAACAATTGTAGCCGAATATGGACGCGTAATTACTACAAGCTGGAACGATAGTATTGTAGACCCCCTTTTTAACCAAATTTTCAATCTTTTGAAGGAGTTCTACCTGGAATATTTTAGGTGATTAACTACGGAACTGAGTACACAATTATACCCCGATCTTTCATAAAATTATCACTATTACTGAGAAAATATGGATCCATTTCTCCTATACCTCAAAAGTTGATCTACAACCTCTAAGTTCTGTAATAGTTTTTATTTCGTTAGTCTATTTCATTATTTATATCCACATGCTTAATTAGTATGTGTGTAACTACGGACCCTCAGAAACTTGAAAGGCTTTTCGTTTTTTTTGGAGAATTCATTCTCTTCTCCTTCGTCGTCAAAGCCCGTTTTCTTGACTCCGTAATATCTGACCCAAGACATTTTGCTGTGTTTAAAACGTCCCATGGACTTTATCTGGAAATGATAATGGAACACGTAGTAAGGAGCAGAGCCATTTTCTATAGTGACATGCACTTCTCCATCAGCAGAAACCACCCATCTGCCCTGGAAAATTGCCTGGCTGTCTTTGACTTGGGGCTTTCCTGCTGCATCGAACCGACTGCCAATATATTTCGTGTGTCTCAGGAAATGGGGAATGACCCGGGATGGCTCCCATGCAGAAAGGACCTTGATGACCGTTCCGTCTGGATAGAAACGCAAGTATCTATAGTATGTGATCACTTTGATGGGATTATTCCAACTGCTTGTAAATTCGGACGTGCCTTCACTGTAGTAGTTGATAACACTGATGTAACAGCCATTGAACTTGACAAACGGACGATTGTTGAGCATGAATTTCCAGGAGTCGTTGAATTGGGGTAGAATTGTGAGTTGGTCCTTTGGGATGGGCAAATCCTCATCTTCTATGTCATGCCCAACTCCGATTCTATCTGTAACCATTTTGTTCTCTTCATATACCTGTAAAGGGTATACCAAGTAGCATAATTTACGCCATATTTGGGAGCTCCCCAACCCGAGAAAGGCATACTTCTTGCAGGTGATGGACATGTTGAACCACGCCTCTGGATCTGACAACAACAAGATATCGAGCACCTGCATCCACAAGTCGTTGGGCAAGTGGACGAGAGGCGAAACTGGCTTCACATCGGCCACTTCTTCGTGGTTGTCCTTTCCCAAGTTGGCGAATTTGATGGTAAGTTCCTCGGTATCTGCATCATATGGATTTGGAGCATGGGCTTCGCTGTCTCTGCACAGTAAGAGGAGCTCTTCCACGTTGATTTTTTTGATCACGGCTTCGTCTAGTCTCTGGACTGCCCTCAAGCCTTCCTTCTGCGCCTTGTCCGCTCTTTGGGCGTCCTCTTTGGCTCTGTAAAGAGCATCGACTCTGTCATTAATCTTGTAGGCTTTGCGGTAGAATTCGACGGCATCTGACATCATGCCGTGAGTTTCTTTGTCAATTGCCTTGTCAAACCAGGCAATGGCTTCCTGGTCCTTATCAGAAAGCCCCATATTGAGTTGGGGGTTGCCCACAATCGTAGCCCCATTCATGATTACTATTGAATTGAGATGCGAATTGATAAGATAATATAGAATTTAGTGATGGGAAATAAAGAGATGGGAATAATTCGGAGCGTGAGAAGCAAAAGAAAATTTGAGTAGTGTTTAGTTCTATTTGTAGATTTAAAAGAATTGATGTATGTTTGGTGCTTCAATAGTCAAGAGGTTCGGGTGCTTGGTGGGATATTACAGGTAGAGAAGAAAGTATGGGGAAAGAAGAAATGAGAGTATGCTGAAAATTAAAGAAGAAAAGATATAATATGATTAAAAGCATGTTTAATTTTAATCACTATGTTTTGAAGTATGCTGAAGATGTTTTAGAGTCTTTTCGAGCTTAAATATATTCTGGGAATTGGTGCAGTTAGATATATTATTAGAAATACAGGTACATAGAGTGTTCTTCAGCATGTATTTGCCAGTGCACTTTTTCAGATTAGTGTATTATTCGACGACCCATTTTCATTGCCTTATCATGACAAGCAGAGATCCCGGAGCAGAAATCCAATTCTATTCGACATTTTTAATTATATCTAATCTAACGTCTAAGTTCATTATCGCATTAATTTCTATTCATTTCATCCCAATAAATCGTCCAAGAACGCATCGCTGTCCTTGGGTGCCTGTTTGTACTGTTTCTGGGGTACAGTGGGGGCCAGTTTCTTGATGTCGAGGTTTTCCAAAAGATCCAAAATAGGCTGAGCCTGCTGCACAGGTTCCAATTTCTCCCGTTTCGATTTGGTGCCTAACAAGTAGTCCAAATCATCAGTGACATCGTAATCTTCTCGCTCGTCTGAAGTGGCGACGATCTTGTTGTTCAACGCAAGTACGTGGCTCTCATTCGCCGAATCTAAGTTATCTATTTCCAACACCTTGGCCTTTCCCGGGGTTTTGGGGTCGAATTTTTTTCTGATGTCGTCGTACAAACGACTCTGATTAGCCATTTCTTCTCTGTGTGCATTCTCCTCTATTTCTTGTCTTGATAAAATTTTAATTTTTGGCTTGCTGGCCTGGGGATTGATTTCCAGCCCAATAACATAGCCGTCCAATTGGCTCGCATCTAAGTCCATTACGTTCTTGGGGTGCTTCTTTTCATAGATATCGTTATAGTCTTTGGAACTGGATGTGATGTCCTGGTAACTGTCAAGGCCGTATTCTTCAAGAAAGTTGTCAGACATCTTGGCTTTGAGGACTTTACGGTTCTTTCCTGGAGCAGCAGATGTGGCGTTGGCGAGGATTTCCCTGAGATTAAGTGTTTGAGGCTTCAGAGGGACCTGTGACGCCATTTCCTTCTCTTGGTTTTCTGAAGAACCCAAATAAATGCCGTCCAATTCCTCTTGTTCCTTTTTCTCGTCGTGTTCCTGCCCTTCTTGGTCCTGGTTTTCCTGGTCCTGGTCCGCCAGGGCCAAGATCTGCTGCTTGATCTTGATCTTTTGCTCGCGGGTTAACTCTGACTCGCCGAGCTGAGGGTAGAAGTGGTTGATTAAGGCCTCATCCGTGTCTGAATCCCATTCGCTATCGGAGTCTTCGAGCACTATACGGCCAGGGTGACGGGAAGTGTCCTTATTTTTGGCACTCCATTTGGGCTTGGGCGTGTCGTCTTTCTTGGGGGCGCTGATGCCGTGTTTCTTCATGAACAGGTGCTTGGCCTTGCGGTCCCACTTGGAGTTCTTTAGCACCATGATTAGAAAGTGAATTAAAGGAAGATAATTAATATCTTATGAGGTAAAGGGAACTCTAGATATAGATTGTGAGATCAACAGCCTCGCAAGTAAAAGGAAATTAATAACCTGTGAAGAAAATGATCAAATACTTGAAGATAAATTTATCTTTAGGTATAGAATGAGTCAATGAGTTCGAAGTGTGGTGTAATCTAGATAAGGACTATGAGTTCAATGGGAATGCCGAAGCTGGGAAATGTACTCCTTTGAATCCAATAGTATCGATAAGCAAGATTTCAGAAGCACGTACAGTCACGAAGTTCTATAGTGCTCTTCTTTTTCACAAAGAAAAGTGGTTCTTTCTAGCCCCAAAATCTTCACTTCATACTCGCACTAATTCCAATTTTCCTCCTCTTATGTCGCACTTTAATATCAATACAATTATATATTCTCCTTGTCCTTCTAACTTCTTCCTCCCTTTCTTTCTCTCTTTTCTGTTTCCACCCCAATGTCGGACAAGCCCAATGCCAAGTCCATTGAGGAGCTCTTGAAGCTCCTAGCCCTGGGCGAAAAGCTCAACGAATCGCAGCAGAAACAGATGAACGACTACAAGTTCTGGAAGACCCAGCCGGTGCCCCGGCTCGACGAAACCATCGATTCCGAGGGTCCCATCAACGACAAGTTGACTCCAAACGACATCCCCAGCTCTCCATTGCCATTGGTAGACGGTTTTGAGTGGAGCGATCTTGACTTGGAGTCAGAGTCCGAGGTAGAAGAGCTCTACCAGCTCTTGTACGAACACTACGTGGAGGACCGTGACGCTACCTTCCGCTTCAAGTACTCTCACGAGTTCTTCAAGTGGGGCTTGAAGCCTCCCGGCTGGCGCAAGGAGTGGCACGTCGGAGTCCGTGTCAAGGACACCGGCAAGTTGGTGGCGTTCATTGGCGCCATCCCCATCCAGTTGAAGATGACCAAGTCAGGTGCGGTGATCCCCTCGGTGGAAATCAACTTCTTGTGCATCCACAAGAAGTTGCGGTCCAAGCGCCTCACGCCGGTGTTGATCAAGGAGATCACCCGCAGAGTTAACCGGGCCAACATCTGGCAGGCGTTGTACACCGCCGGCATCATCTTGCCCTCGCCCGTGTCCACTTGCCGCTACACTCACCGGCCCATCAACTGGATCAAGCTCCACGAGGTGGGTTTCTCTCACTTGCCCGCCGACAAGACACAGTCGGCCATGGCAGCCCATTACGCCTTGCCCAGTGCCACGTCCACTCCTGGCTTGAGACCTATGCAAAAGCGCGACGTCCAGGACGTGTTTGCCCTCTTCAACAAGTTCCAAGAGAAGTTCGACATTGTGCAGCTCTTCACTATTGATGAGTTTGAACATTGGTTATTGGGCGGCCCTGCTGCCGCCGACACCGGCTCCAACGTGATCAAGACGTACGTGGTAGAGGACGCCTCGGGCAAAATCACCGACTTCTTCTCTTACTACTTGCTTCCGTTCACCGTGTTGGATAACCCTACCCACAACGAGTTGGGCATTGCCTACTTGTACTACTACGCGTCAGAGTCGTCGGGCCTGGACGGCTACAAGAAGCGCTTGAACGGCTTGATCAACGACGCGTTGATCACGTCCAAGCAGTTCAACGTGGACGTGTTCAACTGTGTGACGTCCCAGGACAATAGTTACTTCATCAAGGACGCCAAGTTCGGCAGCGGCGACGGATTCCTCAACTACTATTTGTTTAACTACCGCACTTTCCCAGTGCACGGCGGAATCGACAAGGATACCAAGGAAGTGGTGAGTGACAAGACCAGTGGTGTTGGAGTGGTGATGTTATAGAAAGATACTTCGATATCGAAAGAATGTACATTCTGCGTTCAGCTGTACCAGCCTAAACTCTGAAGTGAAGGAGAGAAGTGATTCCTATGAAGATCGGTTGGGCATAGTTTTCACATGAGCGTTTTTCTCTGCAATCAGTTCCCTTACTTTTCAAGAAATTTCTCTTTGTAAACCAGTTCCGAGCGTTTGGATCTTAGTTTGAGGATTTTTAAAGTTCGTTTCAAGTGTTTACAGTATCAAGTTTGCAAGATCATTTCAATGTCTGTTTGTGTGGTTTTTGACGGGTTTGTGAGTTGAAGAGTTATGCTTGAATAGTGAATTTCAGACGTATATTATCTTAGGAAGGTACTTATACGTAATTTGAGCACATACGTGAAAATTTAGCGCCTAGCATTGAATATTATTGGCCTTAGTGTATATTGATTTTAGTCTTGTTTGAGTATATCCATTATGGTAAATGCTTAAACCAGGGCTGTTCCACGACTAATCATTAGAATTACAGGCGTTGTTTCAAAGGAGGCGATCTTGACTTACACCATCAGCATGTTAAAAGTATACTGCAAATTGTGTACACGGTACTCTATTACATCATTCGACTAGTTTTATTATCATTATAAATATCTATTTCTTTTGTTTTCGATACATTACTTTGATTCTGCCGTAATACGTTTATAATTTGCTTAATATATTGTTTTTCACTTTTTGGCTTTCCGGTTCTCGCAATAAGGGTTCAATTGGTTCTTCTTCTATCGGTTCTAAATCTGATTCCCCTCCTGATTCTGAAAAGTAATCATCTCCCAAAATAAATTTTCGATCTGCTCGTATTACTTTTTTTCCAAATTTATCTTCAAACCTTTCAACTAAATAGTTAAGATAGCAACAAACATTGCAATGGAAAAATCGTGCTTCACTTAACTTTTCCCAATATTCATCAGTCCCTCTGACTAAGTTATCTAAATCAGGATCAGAAACAGCATCCCAATCAATGTCATCTTCAGTGAGGATCAGTAAAAGGTTATTATTAGGTAACTTATAAAAGCCCCGGCGATATTCACCTGAACCGATATAAACAATATCATCGTCCGTACTATCCGCATCACTATCCTCTTTGTCTGCACCTTCCGTATCACTGCCCTCTTCGTCTGTACCTTCTGCATCACTATCCTTTTCATCGGTACTTTCCGCATTATTGTCCTCTTCGTCTGCATGGTCCGAATCACTATCGGAATCAGATATCTCCTTTACCGTGATCTCGGAGTCTGCAGAATCCTTATCTTCCGGCTTCAGTTCCTCCTTAATGATCTTCAAGCTCTTAAACTCTTCGTTCAAATCTGTTGCAACCTCAAGGACCGAGATCTTGTTATGTTGGGGTTTTGAGGTCCTGAGTCATACTTTTTGCGAGATTAAAAAGTGAATTTTTAATCCTGGAATTTCCGGAGAAGTCAAGTTTTAGCAATGCTAGTAGCAATTCGGTTCTAAATATGTATTTGGTGATACAATGTTTAGTGATTGCCAAGTGACTATGCTACAGAAGCTAGGTACAAATTAAGACAAGCGTATTTATAGTAGCAGATACAACGCTGTGAGTCACGAAAATTATTTGGTGGCAATATTTGCATTTTTGCAGTCAAAATGGGTGAGTCAGACTTCTCTTGCATATCCGCTGTCAAATCCGTGAATCTTAGTAGATTCTATGTGGTTAATGTGGAGCGGCTCTTATGTAGTCGTGCACACTCAATTTAGCACTATTCGGATAACGAATCGAAACTATGTCATTTGCCACTTGACTGCAACGGAATGAATGACTCAGTATTTGAGGGGTATAATAGGCAGTAGAGGAATGTTGGTAAAGATGGTGGGGTCAAATCTTGGTCTTGGATTTTCTGGCTCTTCGATATATCCAGCACTTTTTCTTTGTCCTAATTTTAAGTCAGACATTCTCTGGGACGGATGTAGCTCCAATTTGACATATCCGTACTAGTGTGTGTCTGGGGAATATTTAGCGATGAAACTGGGGACTTACATAAAGGGCAATGTGTATTTTTGGTATGTTGAACTCGAGACTTGTATTGTCACGTGACTTTATTCTTATTCAACGCTTCCATTCGTGGCCCTAACTTGTGGTTTCGACTATTACATCACCCTATCCCTTGAACAGCTCTTCTTATCTGTCTGTAATGCAGAATTGCAGTCCATCTGTCTTTTCCCTACGTTTCAGCGGTCTAATTGGATGCGAATATCCTTGAGTACCTATTTAAGAAGACCAATACAATTATTAAAATAACTCGTTTTACAACAATAAAAGGCATCAGGATTCTCTGTAAACTGAACAAAGATTCACCACCCCAATATCTCCACATATTCTTCCATTAGCCCGTAATCCCGGCCTTTCTACCCCCTTACCCCCATCGCGTCCTGCATACAATACACAAGCATCTCATCACTGAAATTTTTGAAAATTACGTTCATACTATCTTATCACTTCCTGCTATGATTTCCTCCAGCACATGGGTCCCTAGGGGCTACGCATCGGAGTTCCCCGAGAAGTACGAGCTCAATGACGAAGAAATGGAAAGAATCAACGCCATGGCCAGACTTGAGTTGAAAGACGCCGAGGACTTGGACCAAGAGGACGACAACGAAAACGAAAACGAAAACGAAAACAAGCCCGAATTCAGAGACCAGATCGAAGTCGACGACGATTTGAAGGAGTATAATTTGGAGGACTACGACAACGATGTCAACGAGGAAGGCGAGGAGGTCACCATGTTTCCTGGGTTGTCTAACAGTGAGGTCAAGTTCCACCAGGAGGAAGACGGCGCTGATGCCTACTTGAGCTTGCCCACCGAGGCGGATATTGTGGAGGAAAAGAAAGAATCGCAGATCTATCCCACGGACAACTTGGTGTTGGCCACCAGAACCGAAGACGAGGTGTCGTACTTGGATGTCTACGTGTACGATGACGGTGCTGGAGCACCCGAAGGAGCAGAGGAAGAGGAGGAGGACAAGCTTGACAGTGACGTGGCTAAGGGCTTGGTCAGAGAATCTAACTTGTACGTCCACCACGACATCATGTTGCCTGCATTCCCGTTGACCGTCGAATGGATAAATTATAGACCAGGACAGGCGTCGCCTGACGACACCAACATTGGCAATTTCGCCGCCATCGGTACTTTCGACCCCCAAATCGAGGTGTGGAACCTCGACTGTATGGACAAGGCTTTCCCTGACATGATTCTTGGAGAGCCCCAACAGAACTCGCTTTCAGGCTTGAAGAAGAAGAACAAGAAGAAAAAGAAGTCCAAGGGCCATGTCACCACCCACCACACCGACGCTGTGTTATCGTTGGCCCACAATAAGGTCCACAGAACCGTTCTTGCATCCACGTCCGCCGATCACACCATCAAGTTGTGGGACCTCAACACCGGAACCGTGGCCCGTTCCTTGATCCACGTCCACAACAACAAGACGGTATCATCATCGCAATGGCACCCCACCGAGGCCACCATCTTGTTGACGGGAGGCTATGACGGTACTGTGGCTGTCACCGACGTCAAGATTTCTGACGAGGCCCAGATGTCTAGAAACTACAAGGTGGGCGCTGGAGAAGAAGTGGAAAACGTGCGTTGGGGCCATCCTTCAGTGCCAGAAATCTTCTACGCTGGTACCGACAACGGTAACATCTACTGCTTCGACGTCAGAAACACCGACAAACCACTTTGGACCTTGCATGCACATGACGCCGGTATTTCGTCGTTGGACATCAACGCCCATATTCCCGGCATGTTGGTGACCAGTGCCATGGGTGAAAAATCCGTGAAGCTCTGGAAGTGTCCTACCGACAACTCTGCGGGTCCTTCCATGGTGTTATCTCGTGACTTTGGCGTTGGCAATGTGCTCAGTTGTTCTTTTGCTGGAGACATCGAGGTTGCTGGAAACTTGACTGTGGGAGGTGTCAGTGGAGCATTGAAGTTGTGGGATCTTTTCTCCAACTCTTCCGTCAGAAACTCGTTCCGTGACGAGTTGAAGAAATTGCAGGCCGAGGCCAGAGAAGAGGCTAAGAAGAACGGCCGTGCTTCGCGTCTTGCCAGAAAATACCACGGTGAACATTCTGAGAACATCATCACTGTGGAAGCTGGTGGATTCGAGGACGATTCTGACTCTGACGGCGAAGATGCTCAGATTGAGGAGGACGAGGATTAATAGACATCAATATATTGTGCAACGAAATGCGTAAAGAATGAAAGACGGCCACTGATATGGTTTTTCGAATTTAAGTGCCTGTTTTTATGTAGATTAGCTTCACTAGATGTCAAGACCTTGTTCACCTGAATTGCTAATTGTTCAGTTCAGTTGTTCCTTATTCATCCATTCAATTGATACTTGCACCATTTCTAAATCTATTCTTCTCGCCAATGTGTCATAATGATTCCTTTTTCCATTTATTCAATGAAGCAGATGTTCTCTCTATTTGTAGCTATTGGTTCCATCTACACTACATCTCAGCTGAGGTCTATAAATTTCTTAGCTATACTTCCTATCGGATTTTCCTTCAATTACACACCATCAAGTACTGGTCGAATTATTATCTCTCTTGTTCTGTCATTATAAGTGTGCTTCGAACTTCTGGACCAACTCCTCGATCTCAGCTCCACTGGAAATGGAGTTGTCGACCACCCCGTCTACACTGACAGTGGGAGTAACGTGGACGCCCACCCCACGCAAGTACTTGGTGAAGTACTTGATGGCAGGGGTCGACTCATTTCCACCATTGCTGGGCTCCTCCTTGTTGCTCTTGACGTACAATTTGTCCAAGATCTCGCTCTTGGAGAAGGGCAACTCGGTGACTCCGGCCACCACGTCGTAGATCTGCTCGTAGACCTGGTTTCTGGTCAAGTCGACATTGTACGAGTCGTAGAACTTAACGATGTTGTCGAAGAGGATTCTAGAAAGCTGCCAAAAACGCTGGGATGACTCCTCGGGCACCTTCTCTGTAAACAAGCTCGCAGCCACAAGAGAGAACTCATGAAGGTACACCGAATTGCTGTGCCAGGGCTGTACCACATTGACGAAAACAAACTGGAATTTGTTAGGATACTTCTCGTGAAGCTTTGGAATCACCAGGTCCTGGAACTTGCCAAACAACCGGGCACTAAAAGGACAGTTGTAGTCTAGGTATAGGTTGACCACGTGGGGCGCCTCGGTGGCAGAAGCAGTGGCCAATTGCTTGAGAGCGTAGTAGTAGTGGGTGCTGTACTTTGGCGAAATCATCGGAGAAGAAACAGGGGTGGAAATGGAGAATTTTAGGGGGCAAATCGTTGTGGCTCTTTAATTGAAATGTTCCAAAAAGCGGGGATCCTGCATACGTGAAAGCAATAGATCGACACAGTATTGAAGTGTTGAATCAGTAAGGCCCACTGGGTCAAGTAGCAGCCATTGAGCAGTTAAAATTGTTAGGGTAGCAGTTTGGGGTATGTGGGATAGCCAGGGTAATTTTCCGTATCCTTTTTTCCAAATTATAGATATCTTGAGACCTTTTCAGTGTTTTCTGCCCTTTCGTACTGGCGAATTCACTGGAGAAGAAGGAACTGAAGGCACCGTTAGCGTATCTGAAAGGTCATAATCATGCGGGTTGATTTCGATCCTTTCCTTTCTATTTGTTGAGTGAAGTTCGTGCAATTCAGAGCTTCCTTGCAGTCCGTCAAAGTAAGGCTTTGTTGGAGTAGTGGCTGCAATAATTTGCGCGATGGACATTTTGGATATTGTCGGGTTCTTCTGTACCATTTGGTTTTCTGTAGCATTGGGCGTTTTCTCTTTCTCTGTCTTTGTTTTTTCCTTCTCTGTCCTCATTTTTAACCGGTTTTCTTTCCTTAACTTTGCCATTTTACGTTTCTGGTTCGCCTTGGTCTTTCTGGTCTGATTTACGTCTCCATCTGTTGCTGCTTCCTGTGTTATGGTCTGTGAAAATTCTGCTTCATTTACCTCGTCTGACTTTAAATTGACAAGGCTCTGGATATTCATCGGATCCAGAATTTCAGGTATCTTGGATGAGATAACAGGACGAATTTTTTCTAAAGAGATATCCAGAACATGAGAGCGAGTAATTCTGGAGACATTTCTTTCAGCACTCGATGGTAGCCTGTTGGCTTTGTAAGAGTGATCTGATTTCTTTCGGTACGTGCTGGAATATTTTGTCCTACCGAATGGCCTGGGTGAAGACAGTTCATCTTCCTCGTCCAGCAATTCAAAACTGCTTCGAAGAGGAGGATGATTATCTGCCTTCAACTTGTCTTTTCCCGTATGTTGAACTCCTGACGAAACATCTTCAATTACCTTCGATATCTTTCCTGCTTTTCTGGACCGTGAAGTTACCTGAGATACAGTCGTCTTATTCTTAGTTGCCTTATTCTTAGACTTTGCTGGGGACTTGGCACTCCGTATAGATTCTTTCCTAGACTCATTCTTTTTGGAAGTCTTGGAGCTTGAAGTAATTTCATAATCTGGTTCCTTTACCTCTTCTTGCCCTGCTTGAATGCCTTTATCCTTTAAAGCAGCGGCTCTGTTGAGTCTTCCTTTCGGCTCTTCTCCTTCCAAGCTTTCAGACTGGTCTGTTTGGGTATTTCTCACTAATAGTGTACCTCCTTTCATCACTGTGTTTTTCTTCCTCGAAACTAAACGTTCTGTTGTATAGGGAGAAGGAGAAGTATTTGAAGCGGTTTCTGATATGAAGCTATTTGTTGGAGCTGAAGCAATTGAGCTGAGTGGAGTCTGTTTGTCTGCGGATCTTGTAATCCTCTTGATCGGTGTAAGTTCCGTCACCGGAGTAGGCTTAGAGAGGTCCTGACTTGACTTTTCATTTGAAAATTCAACGCTATTGTCTGCAACAACTACTTCCTTCTCTGTAGAAGCTTGAATTTCTTGGTATGTTTGCAAGATATACTCTTTCAAAATACAACCATGGTCTGTTCCAGAGAAAGAGCTGATATCTGGAACAAGGTAGGACTTCGACTTGAACTTCATCTCGCCGGGAGTTTGAGAAGTATTTGTGCCCTGTCTCTTCTTTTTAACTTTCGCTTCTGTCTTGTACACTCTAAGCGGATTTGACTTCCGATGGTCTTGATGACTGTTGCTTGAATGACTTTTGATGCCTGTGAATCGTTCTTCATTAAGATTTTCAGGATTTATAGTGAAATCTTTGGAATTATCTTGCTGGAAACTGTCACTCCTATGTCCAGACAGATTCACTTGTGAAATTTCACATTTCTCTTGCGATAGTACACCATTTGCATAAAATGTAGTGGAATTATCAGCCTCAGAGGAAGTTACTTCTATAACTACTTCTTGAGGTTCTTGTTGAGACGCTTCTTCGCCAATGAATGCCTGTTCTTTGGTAGAAGTGGTTGGCTCGTGTTCCTGTGAAAACTCTTGCTCCAGACTTTCGACCAGCAAAGGATGGAGATTTGAGCCTTCTTCATTATCTGAGGAGACTGGGGACAGTGAGGGACAAATTCGCAAGGTTTTGTTGGATATTATCACTAAATTTCCGCCAATTTTGGATGTGGTAGCAGTATTATCTGTGGTTTTCTTAGCCCGTTTGACAGGGAATATATTTTCCACGGTTGCCGATCGTTTCCTCTCGTTATTAGGGTCGACTTTCATGCCAATATTCCTGGATGGTGGTGCCAAGTCCCCCGAAACCCGCGGTTGCAATGCAGGACCCTTGACCACCAGTGGCCTGGGCCCAGTAGTAGTATTCTGTCGGTGGGATCCAGGGTTTTCGCGTATTATGCCATTTTCCCGTGGTTCAACTTTAGCGGCCAAACCTGGCCTATTAGGTGAGATCGCATCCTGTTGTCCTTGCTGTTTCCTGAGCTCCTGCTGCTCCCTCTGGACTATCTGCGCCAATCTCAAAGCAAACTGGCTCTGTTTATTGGTCTGTCTCTTGGGAGGGTATCTGGGCTTGAGTCCAGGACTTGCAGCATGCAATTGGGGGTTGTTGTGTGGGAATCTGGGGAAGTGTTGCACTGGCACAACGGGTACCTTGGGCGTGCTAGTAGCGCAGTTAAGGGTTCCAGATAACGGGGGCGTTGATGAGAGGGGCTTTACGGGGGTTTTGGCCGGTTCAGGACGCGTGGAGGCGTCTGTTTCGGAAGGAGCCTTGTCCAGTTTGGAAGAAACACTAGGACCCGGGGCCGGTTCTGGGTCCTTTTCAGAAGACCCGAAGCCCCATGACAACAATTTGGCAGGTCTGAAGCTGGAAAATAGTCGTTTTAGAAGAGAGGTCTCTTTATTCTGGGGATATCGCCCCTTGTTGACCGATACATCCATGTGTTGATGAGGTAGATGCGATTTAATTTAGAAATCACAAGTCGCGATTTAGGCAGATGCAGCAGATGATGCTTAATGTTTTGAGTTGAGGATTAGAGAAGTAGTAGAAGGAAACCTGGGGATGGAATGGAATTGAGTGGATTTAGACGTGGATCTGAAGGTGGAAATAGTAATAGAATGGAAGTGGAATGGAAGTGGAGTGGAAGTCGAGGTGGAGGTGGAGATATGTAGGTTTCTAGCGGTGTTGTGTGGGGCCGCGGTCAAAGCCCAGTAGAAGACAAGAAATAAGATTATGAGGGAAAGCTTATGATGGGAGAACTTGAACAGTGTAGATTTATGGATAGTTATAGCGATAGAAACATTCTTATAGTGTGAGGTTTATTAATGTAGAAACATTGGAGGTCTAGATCCAGATTTGGATGTGTCAATGGTTAGAATGGCGACAATTACTAATTAGCTGCAACCTTCTCTGAATGGGTGAGTCAAAGAATTGAGTGCAGCCACATCATTCTAATAATTCGAATTCGCCAAGGTTACCCATTCATCGAAGAATTGAAGGACAAATGATAAGGTTAAACGTTTCAATGAATAAGTGTCAAGGTGGTAATCAGCAGATCCAACAAACGGAATTAATATGAGTCGAAGGAAATAAATCAAGAGACGCAGAAAGTTATGAAAATACACTCACTTAGGACTACAACAATTTGGTGCGAAGAATTTATTGCAGTGTCGCACGGTCTAATTGTCTTGAAGAACGTTCTAGTCGTCTCAATTGTAATAACATTCCTATTGTCAATGCTATTGATTTCCTGCTGCAATTTTACCTTACCCTATTGGCCTGGTATTTGATACAGCGCATATATTGGATGATCCCTTCATTGAACATTTATTTGCATGTTATTAAAATTCGACATCATTGGTCCAGGATATTTCGCCTATTAGTTCTAATTCTCTTTGGGTCAGAATTATTTAGACGTCTCGGGAATTCTGACCCTACTAAATAAATGATCCTAACCCCGAAAATCCATTCTATTACACCTTCCCTATCATCTTCCTCTACAATGCATCCCTGGCTGTTCGCAATTATTCTACACTCTCCAATTAATTCGTATCTTACAGTCTACCTATCATACAGTTAGACAACAATCACCAACTTACACTTGTCAAACAACACCTCCTGGAACTTGGCGTCGTCGTCCACCTCGAACTCCTTCAACTTGGCCCGATGAGCATCGGTGAATTCGTCATTTATAATTTCGTTTTCAGCAATAAAGTCACTGAAGTCGTTTTTCAAAAACAACTGTATGTCGTTAACGTTGAGTGAGCCCTCCTGGTCCAAGTTCAAGCGCTTGTGCAACTTGGTCTTCAAGTCCTGCAAGCGCAAGTTGCTGGGGAGGAGAAGGACGAAGATGTCGTCCTGGTAGTAGAACTTGACCTTGACCTTGGCCTGTTTGGCGTCAGCAGGCGCCGCATTGAGAAGATTGCTGTTAGAGGAAGACCGCGAGCGACCGATGTGCTCGGACGAAGGCGGCGTGTTGGAGTTTCTGCTGGGGTTGCCCTGGCCCTGGTGCATGGTGGAGTATTGCGATAAGCGATCCTGCTGGTAGTTGGACTGCTGACTTATGGGCTTGGACGAGCGCTTGACGTTAGAGGAGTCGTCGGAGAACTCCTTGTCGAAGCCGTTCTCCAACACCTCGAACAACTTCAACACGTCCTCGGAGCGGGAGATGTGCACGGGCAACGCGATCAAGTTTCGCAAGTAGTAGTCCAACTTCTCTCGGCGGAGCTTGGAGATGCTGTCGTTAACGTTGATCAACGGCCCAGGGATGGAAGGGATGATGCGGCGAGAGTTCTCGATCTTGCCGGCCTCGAAGGGGAACAACTCGAGAAGGCGCACCTGGAGATCGTAGAAGTCCTGGTAGTAACGGTACAAGTAGCGGATCTTGCCGTTGGAGAGGCGTGCGATGATCAAGTACTGGTAGCGTCCGTGGTCCAACTGGTACGAGTCGACGCTGGCCTCCAAGATGGTGGTGTTGGACGAGGACAACGACGAGCGGTTCGAGGGCGTGTTGCCCTCGAAGAACTGGGAGTTGGACGAGATGGGCGGGTGCGCTGTGTTGGTGATGGAGCCAAGCGGTATGGTTGACGCCTGGTACTTGGCGGTTTGGTCCTTCCATTGTTCCACTGTGGGGATGTGGAAGTTGTTGATGGCCTGGACGATCTCCTCCTGGGTGTGAGGTCCGGAGGTGGCCAGGGCGGGCGAGGGATTGAGCAAGTCGACGATCTTGACGTAGGACACCGGCACGAGGCCGGGACCGCCCAAGCGGTTGATGGGCTTTGCGATGAACCACTCGTGGTCGTGGTGGGCACAGATGATCAAGTTCTCACCGGGGACTATGTCCAACTCGTCCTCGCGCTCGGCCTTGAACTGGTACAACGTCACGGCGTAGAGGGTCTGGTTGGAGTTGCGGTTGGGCGCCAGGGCCGGCACTGGCGCCAGCAGTCCCCCACTGGCGTCCAGGGTGGCCACAGGACGCAGGCGGTTGAACACCTCGAAGTAGGTGATGGGCACCATGCCACGGGAGCCGGTGATGGGGTTGGTGGCCTCGTACCAGCCGTTGGAGTTGTCGTTGGAGTTTGTGTCGTCGTCCTCGGTGAGGACGTGGAAGAAGTCGCCCTTGGTGAACTTCAACTCGCCAGGCCCTTGGGGCTCGTAGTCGTAGAGCGCCTTGATGACCTTCTTGGGCGTCTGGAGAACCGGGTCGAGGACGATGCCCTGTGCCAGCTGGGACAGGCCCACGCGGGATATGGAGTGTTTTGGCGAGCCCGACGAATTGGACAGTCTCTTGCTCTTTCTGAAGGACTTGATCATGGCGGGCGTCCCGAGAAAGGGGGGGTTTTGGAGGGGGCAAGCGAGGGCAGATGTGGATGGGGAAGGCGAGGGGGAGGGATTGGGGGCCGGAGGAGGGAGGTGTGGATGGACGGCACGACGTGGGGGGAGAAGATGCTGAAGAATGGAGGAGGATGGGGGCGGCTAGTGTGAGTGAATAGTTTTAGAGACGACAAAGGCGTGCGCCGCCCGCTTTTCACCACCACTACAGGGGCTGCTGCCGTTAGAGAGACAGAGTGAGACGACGCCTCGAGGGGTGAAACAGATCTAGAATGAGAGGCTGAGGAGGATGGGGGTGGTGGGAGAAATGGCGGTGGAGTAGTGGCGGAGTGGGTGGTGGGTTGGGCTGGGGTAATGGCGTAGGGGAAGGGTGAAATGGCCGGGCAGTGCGATGGCCCAGAGTGGCTGGCGGTGGAATGTGCGCAGCCAGTGTGGGAGTGGAGATGGAAATCGTGGAATTTAGTGAGAAAACAGAATAAGAGAAGAGAGAGAAGAGGGAGAAGAGGGTGAATAGTGGGAATATTAGTGAGAATAGTGAGACTAGTGAGAATAGTGAGACTAGTGAGAATACGGAGAATACGGAGAATACTGAGAACAGTGAGAATAGTGGGAAATGCAGTGTCTCCAAATCGTCGCAGTGTCTCTAGCTGGGCTAGTGCCGGCGGAGCGCTTGCGGGCGGAGTGCTGGCGGAGCATCGCGGTAGTGGGGCCAGGCTAAGAGCCCCGGACTGAAGTCATGGAGCCACAGGACCTGTGCTTGGTGGCGCGGACTTGTCTTACAATAGGATTCCTACGGCCATAGGCCTGGTCTTGCACGTTGAGGCTCTTTCTCGTATAAGTCGTTCTCTTCTTCTATTGTCTTCTGGTGTTCTCGCTGGTGTGGTGCCGCATTGCATCAATAGCATGCCTGTATTTTCACTGTGCATGTAAAGTCTTATTGTGGTGTGTGCATTCCATCGCAGAATTATGGGCTAAAACACCGGTGGTGCAAACTATGGAGAGTGAAGATTCCCCAGGCCATGTCGGCGTCCATGGCTCTGTCCTTATCCCTCTCTCTCTCTCTTTCTCTTTGTATCTCTCGCTCGCTCGCTTCCTTGTCTAATTCCCTGTATATTTCTAATTCTACATTAGACCTACTTCCACTTCTACCACTACTGCTTTGCTCCATCAAGGCTCCGATCTTGCCTCTTCCTCTCTTTCCTCTTTCTCTGACGCACCTGCGGCCTGGCTCCTATTTCTCCCTCCACAAAAGCACAAGGATCGGGGCCGGCCGCCCCAAACGGGCCTGGGCGTTCCGGCCTACATTTCTACTGGAAACGCCTGCCTGGCTTGCTCGCGGTGTGGAGGTCTTTTGCATTAGTGGACGCGGCGAAGCCGTTGTGGAGGGGCCCCAGTGGAAAATATGTCTAAGCAGGGGCGGTAGGACGCGTTGAGACAAGGAGAAAATACAGGCAAGGGGGAAGGGATGCAAGGAGCAAGGGATGTGCCTGGAAATATTCCGTGAGACAAGGGACGCAGGCAGTGAGGGTGTCTAGCAATATGGTAGGGAGGGTGTGCCTAGCCAGGTGGCAGGGAGGTGTGTCTAGCAATATGGCAGGGAAGGTGTGTGGAGTAGCGTGAACGTAGGGTCAAAATAGTGAGAGAATTAGTGAGCAGTGCTTAGTGCTAGTGAAAGAGAACCAGTGAAATCTGGTGAAATAGAAGGCTATCATGCCAGCGGCCCATAGTATCAAAGCCTTGCTGAAATCGAGGCACCCCGTTCCTGCCTCAAGCCGTGATGGTGAAATGGCAAAGGCGTCGATAATACTACAAATAGCTGGTCTTCAGTGCATACACAGCAGTTCGTAAAAAACGAGTCAAGCAGTGAAATAGCGAAGCCGTCACAATGAAATCGAGAAATGGCTCAGTTGATGAAATAGCCAAGTAGCAGCTTCAAATCAGTCAGGAGACTTGTTGTGGCTGGCCATGTATATATATCCCCAGATGCGTCCTGGAGGCTCCAGGGACTGTGCGTAGATGCACTCTAATATTCTCAAGATTTGTAGTGGATTCTGAAGATTGGTCTGTACCAATCATCCTTGATCCAGTTCTTGTTTCTACTACTTGCTCCTTTCCTGCTCCTTGTTCTTGCGCTTGTCTCCTGCCATCGGACCACCATCAATTCCCGTGTAATCGACTTCCCCATAAAATCTCACCACTGACTGCACCTTCCTATTATATCGTATGAGCATGCTCGGTGTCTATTTCCAACTGGAACTTTAGTGCTTTCGCTTAAAGTTTAAACCCTACCTCCACACATTGTGTAAGATCTCCGTTCCAGTTGTCTGTGCTACAACTGCCGATAAACTGCTGATGGTGCATGAACAACATGCCCCGTTTCCGTCCATATTCCACAAGTATTTCCGCACTCGAACTGTCCACCCTAGTGGTCCACTTCCACAGACCTTAGTGGTGTCGTCTTCAGCACCTATAGAACTAAAAATATCCCCAGCCATTGACTCTTTCTCTTCTGCAGCCACTACTTGTAATTCCATTTCCTTTCAGCCCGCATTACTCCAGCCCCTGCCTCTCGATGGCCATTGCCCCATTTATTTCTTTTGCACCTGGCCAAGTACGAGCTGAAGTGCTTGAGGGTTTGTAGAAAGCCGGATTAGCAAGGAAGTAGGGTCCAGGAAGTGGAAAGATTTGAGCTAATATTTTGCAATACGTGGCGAGGAAATTTGCACTGTAGTGTGAAGGTGTTTAATTTGGTGGTACAATAACAGGAGATGGGTCTATTGATAATGATTTGAATGCTTCTCGTGGTAATGCTCTGCGTTAGTCTGGTTGAAATGGTCTGTATTGTATCCGGTGGTGATATCCTGGATTTTGGAGTGCTTTGGCCCAAGGTTTCGCTTTCCAAATAATAGCACAAGGGTATATCTCTCATCTCGTCTAGAGCAGTATATTCTCAGGTATATACTACTCGTATTAGTGTTTCAACGTCTCCGTCATCTACTTATCTTGTCTGATCTACCCAAACTCTCACAAATTCTTATCCTGGTGGTTCTCAATTGCCCTCGTACATGCCTGCCTGAAATTCAATCTCTTTCCTTATCTTTTTCTTCTCCCCGTTCTGTAAAACCACTACCAACAATAATCTTTCTATCATCACCCACCTCTATCTACATTCCTACGCTCTTTGTAAATTTTCAATTTCCATTTTTCTGTTCCCTTGTTAGCTATTATACATCAACTTTTATTTCACTCATACGGTTTGGTGGCCATCACAAACTCGCCCATGTCTATTTCATCTCCAATGATTTCCCCATCAAAATCAAATTGCCTCTCGTTGTTCCCGAAGTCACTCTTCATAGAGATTCCTTCGGGTGTCACGCTGGCTCCAGTCTCCACACTTCCCTCGCTCTCGTTGTACGAGTAATTTTCATTGTAGGAGTAGTTGTCGTAGTCATCCTCTTGGACGGCTTTCTGCGTCTTTTTGCGTCTCTGGGGCTTTCTTTCTGCCTCCATCAACTCATACTGAATGTTAGTAGCTGTCGCAAAACACCTGGACGAATTCCCCACAGAATAGACTGCCCCACTGTGTACTTACTTCACGGTACTTCGCCAAGTATATCTTCAAGGTCTCGGCGTAATTCTCGAATCCCAACGTATACATGGCCCACAAGATATCCTCGCCGTTCAAGGTCTTCCTCTTTTCTATTTTGCACTTATCTGAAGCCTGGCTGGTGATGAACGAGATAAACTCGCTCACGCTTTCCTGGATGCATTCCTTGGACTCTCTGGATAGTTTGGCGTGGCCTGGAAGCGCCTTCTTCATCACCCGTCCCACTTTCGGTTAGTACCATTTGCATCAAATGTCCTCTTCACAGTTGTTTGAACGTACCATTAGCAATGGGAAGAAACCGGTCCTGCTCCTTGATTTCGTAGTCACTATTTTGCCATTCACTGTCAAGAGTGTGCTTCGGTTCATGCATTTCAATCTTGGTAGATAAGGCTCTAGAATTGGGTTATATTTATTATTTCCACGGCTGACTTGATATATGCGACATCGGAGATTGAGGTTATCAGATCGGCAAACCATGCGCATTTGACACCATTTTAACTTCGCGACTTCACACGGCGGGCATACTAGGCGAGAACCGGAGTTTGGTGGGGTTACATTGACGGAGGCCGAGTTTAAGGTTGGATTATAGGCAGATGGAGGCCCGAGCTTAAGATGGGGGGTTATGGACGGGCAGGTGCCCGCTTCTGATGCTGTATATTATACTCATAATTTGGCTAAACACTTTTTGATGTAATCGTAGTAGATCTCGCAGTCCTTGCTCTCTTCCTTCCAGTAGGAGAACAATATCAAAGAGTGCTCGAACATGGCTATCATGCCTTCTTTGGGCATGAGCATGTCGATCATCCCCAAGATTTCTGTAGGACTGGATATCTCGGGCGACAAGCTCATGTAATGCTGGAACTTGGGGTCGGACATGGCCTCGCGAACCATTTCCTGGATCTTGTTGTACAACATGAACTGGTAGATGTTGCCGATGAACACATTTCTCAAGTAGTACCACAGCCCGGGATGTCTGTGTGCCCCGATTTTGGGAATCAACAACTTGGGGATGGAAATTAAATGTTGAACAAACACACGAAGAATCCTGTTCTTTGTCACCGCCGGCGACTTGAGCTTGAACTCCGCGGGGTCCAGCATGCTGCCCTCCTTGGCGTCCTCGTCCTGGCTTATATACTCAATGTCATTGGAGAAGTCTTCGTCGGGATATTGCTTCTGGTAAAATTGGGGCGCATGCAACAAGTTGTAATAATCGATTCCGCCGTACTCACTGGAATTGGATTCACTGGCGTTGGAGAACATCACTGAGCTCAGAGTCTCAAACGACTTGAGGGAGCCCTCCATTTCGCTGGACTTGACCACAGCCATGGCGGCGCTGAGAAGCTCGAGAAACGAGATGCGGTCTTCCAAAATGAGGTAAATTATGGGCCGGAAAAGCAAGAGCTTGGAGCTGATGATTCTAGTCTTGATGTACATGATGGACTCGGACTGTGCCCGCAACAACAAGTCGTCGTCGACCAAGAAATCGTCTAACTTGTCCAAGATGTCGAAGTCCGAGGGCGAGGGGCTTTTAATCTTGTTCTCCTTGCGCTTCTTCATACGCTTGAAGATCTGCTCCACATCTATCTCCTGGAGCACGAAGTTTCGGATGTTGGGACTCAAGGAATTGATAATACCGTTGTACTGGTTCAAGTACTTGATGAAATTCACCCAGATGGATTCCTCGTAGAAGGACTCCTGGTCCCAGGCATGCTGGAGCACGGAATCGTGCGAATGCAACTCGTCGAACATCTTGTTGTCGACCTTTCTAACGGCAATTTCCGTCAAGAAGTAGTACCACGAGTGTTCGTCATAGTACTTGCTGGCGAGCTTCAAGCTGGCCTCGCTATGGAACACACGGGACTCGGCATCGAATGGGTCGGCGATCTTGGGGAATGACGAGGGCGGCACCACCTGGGTGATGCCGGAGATAGGCACATAAGGCGAAAGCTCGACTCTCAACTCGCACTCGAGCTTCAAGCACGTCCAGAACAACCGGTCCAAGATTTCCTTGTCGTCGGGGCCGGCGTCTTGGTCCGGAGCCTTTTCGGGACCGTTTTCTGGCAGCCGGTTCTTGCGGATTTCCAAGCAGTAAATCATGCTCTGGCACGCAGAACTGATCGCTCGGTACGCGGGCAACGGCGTGAGGCAGTAGAGGTAGAACTGACTGGTTAGGAGATGGAACGTCACCTCCTGGAGCGAGCTTGGCTGCAACGAGTTGGGGTAGGACGCGCAGATCAACTTGGCGTATCGCACGAGACTGTAGGCGATGTCTATACGGGACTTGGGGATGTCGAAGGGAATTGCCTTCTGGACGTTGGGGTCGGAGAAGGAGCCGATGTCGAGGCAGGCGCTCTCGGCGGTGGACGACTGGAAACGCAGGAGGTTGTCGAGCTGGATGGGCGTGGCGATGGCGCCCAAGGCACACACCATGAGGAGCACGGGCACCGACTGGCACAAGCACCGGAACGCCCTGCGTCGGTACGGGGTGTCGTCAATGGCGCTGGCCTTGAGTGCGTCGTGGTAGAGCGTGGGGAGAAGATCGCCGGCGAGGCGCTTTTGTTCGTTGGCCTCGATCAACGCGGTGAAGGTGAGCTTGGGTGCGTATGCCTTGAGGTAGCGGTACATCTCCACCGACTCCATCAACTCGAGCACGTCGTGCACCGGTACCTTGGTGTGGCAGTTGATGAAGAACAGGTTGACGAGGGTGTGGAACACATTATCGAGGAGGTCCTCGAGGGCGTAGGACATGCGGATCTTGTTCTCGAACGACTGGATCTCCGAGTGGAGCGAGCTGGGAGCATTGTACGACTCGAGCAACCGCCGCACCACGTCGTCGCTGGCGCCGGCGGGCTCGTCCATGCACCGTGCGAAGTAGCGCCACTTCAAGATCGACGTCACCGACATGTCCCAGAGACACGAGTCGAAGTGGTAGCGGTGGTGCTCGGGCAGGTGGTGGCGGCGGCGCTTGGGGTCGCTGCCGTCGTAGTCGCTGCCGGGACCACCGCCTGCGGCGCCGCCGTCGCCATCCTCCAACCCGTGTGCGCGCTTGATGTCCTGGACGTCCTTGAGCAACACGTTGAGCTTGTTGAGGATGTTGGTGGAGGTGAAGTCGACCGCGACCTGGTCCTTGGCGGCGTCGTCGGTGCGGTAGTGGCAGTTGAGGTTGCCGTTCTTCAAGCACGATCCACACCGGGGCCGCATGTTGTCACACTTGATCTTGCGGACCCGGCAGGTGTCACAGGCGGTAAGGGCGCGCTTGCGAGGCTTGGGGCTGGGCATGCGCCCGCCTATAGGCGGTGGCCGCCGATGCTGGTGCTGGTCCATCAACACCGGCGCCATGGCCGGCATGGGGTATTGGGGGGCCATTGCTGGCGGCGCCATGGGCGGCGGGCCTGAGTCGGGCACGGGAAGCCCTGGGCCTGGGGGGCCGGGAACGTGGCCGTGGGTGTTGTGGCCGTGGAGGTGCTGGCCCATGGGTCTACCGGGCGCCGGCAGCCGCAGGTCGTTGGCGCCGGCGCCGGCGTCGTAGGCGTAGTAATTCGAGGGCATGGGGGCCATGGGGGCCATGGGAGGCGGCGGCACCGCCGCCGTGGGGACGTTGTTGGGGTAGTAGTTGACGCCGTAGATGTACTGGCCGGGGGGCGCCTGGGCCGGAGGCGCCAGGTTGGCGGAGGCGCTGGAGCTGTGCAGCGCATGGCTGAGGTCCTCGTGGTCCTTGTGGTCCATAGAAGGGATGGATGGGGGAGATGGATGGGTAGGAGCTTAGATGAAGACCGGGGTGAACGAGTGAAGGTGAGACCAGCTGACGCCAGTAGAAGCCTGGTGAGAAACCGTTGAAAATAGATGAGGCAGGTCCAGATGAAGCGCCAGGGGAGGGAGGGCAGACAGGCAGGCGGGAGTCGTGTGGGACCAGGCTGGAACAAAGGAGGGAGGGAGCAAGGAAGCAAGGAAGCAAGGAAGGACGGCGACGGACAGAGGTAGTAGAGGAAGAGAAGAAGGAGGAGAAGAAGAAGAAACACAAGAAGATCGAAAGAACAAAGAAGAACAGTGGAGGGGACAGGCACGAGCGATGCACCGGACGGAGCGAAGGGCGGGCACTAGGGTGCAGGGTTCCAGGACCAGCTACCGGGATGGGATGGGGATGGGGTGCAGGAGGTGCGGAATGGGGACGGGAAGATGAAGGTGGAGGAGGGAATGGAGAATGGAGAATAGAGAATGGAGAATGGAGAGTGGGCACGAGGGTCAGCACAGAGATGGTGGTAGAGAGGGAGATAACGAGGGAGATAGGAGAGAGATAGTGAGAGAGGGGAGAGAGGAGATAGACACATAGACAGAGTGGAGTGTGTGTATGTGTGTGTTTACGAGTCTGGAGGACTACTCTGGGGTGTGTGTTTGTAAGACTGGAGGCTAGTTGGTGTCTGTGTTTGTAAGACTGGGGCTGGTACAGTGTGTGTATGTGTGTGTTTACGAGTCTGGAGACTACTCTGGGGTGTGTGTTTGTAAGACTGGAGGCTAGTTGGTGTCTGTGTTTGTAAGACTGGGGCTGGTACAGTGTGTGTATGTGTGTGTTTACGAGTCTGGAGACTACTCTGGGGTGTGTGTTTGTAAGACTGGAGGCTAGTTGGTGTCTGTGTTTGTAAGACTGGGGCTGGTACAGTGTGTGGTGACGCCCAACGGCGCTACCGGGACCAAATTTCCGCCCAACAACTCGCCCTGGGCCAGTCCTTTGGGGCTAGTGTCTAGTGAGATCTACGGCGAAGGGGTGCGTAGTTACGCCCAGCCCAGGGCACCCGGCCGGCTCGCAAACCACGGGATCGTGGGGGAGATTGGCGGGCTTGTGCTAATCGGACCTCGCAGTAGCGAGGGTGTGGTGGTGGAGCTGAGATCACAGACACTGGAAGGGCCATTGGGCACTTCAATATGGGATTGTTGGGGCCCGGCTTTGGCTGTGTGGATGCAGCGGCGGCCGTGCAAGACGGCCGTGGAACGTTCTACACAGCTACAGCTATTCTTGTGCAGATTTTCGGGTGCAGATTTTCTTGTGCAGATTTTCTCATGCAGCATTTCTTGTGCGTGGATTTCTAATTACTAGAGGTCCAATTGGCGAGAGGAGGCAGCCACAACACGGTGCCGGGGAAACGGGCATAAGCGAGGATGCTGTGCCGAGACGGAACCTGAGGGAGGCTGAGGTGGGTAGTGGGACCCGTTTGGGCGGGTTTTTTGGGGAGCTCTGAGTGTTTTCATGGCTATTCTGGGTATGTGATGGCCCAGCCCGGCTTTTCCTTCGGTGCATAGTTGCTGGACCAGGCTTGGCCCAGTGGCTCCTATGGGCGTGGTGCAGATCTTCGGGGCGTTCTGAGGCCCTGGCCGCACAACGCAGCCCCAAGTGCCCGGGCAAAATGGAAGGTGCCATCGAGCCAGGGTGCCATCGTAGCATTTGCATGTGAAGACTCCACCATCAACTGCAACAAAAACCATAAAGTAGATATAGTAGGAACGCCTGGCGGATTATTCAGCAGGGCATTACATCGTGAAAAGTATTTGCCTTGGCGATGGACTGTGGCGGTAGCTGAAAAGATGGCCACTGCGTATTGACATGACATTGACGTTGATTGACATATAACATCTGTAACATACGAGCATCTGCACCTGTGAGAAATGACATGTCTCTCTCACGCCTTCAAGCTACCACTGCACCATCTCAGTGTTAGTACAATACCTACCGCATTCACTTGTCTCAAACGAATTTCTTCAATATCCCATCTTCTACATCTCAGATTCTACCATCTTAATTGCAATCATACTCATTTCAAGATCCATCTTGTCAATGCTCTCGCTTCGCCTATTTCACTCCGCTCTGCTCTGCTCCTCAACCGGGTGGGAGCTGCGACGCATCCACAATGTCGGCGGCGTCAATGGCATCCTCGTCCTCCTCGATACGGTTGCTCAAGGGGGTTCTGGGCAAAGCCATCATACCCGAACGAGCAATCTCCAAAATTCCGAATGGCTGCAACAACTGGATGTAGGAGGAGATTCTCGAGGGCTTGGCACTCAACTCGATGATGACGTTTCTGTCGGAGATGTCCACAATGCGGCCGCCAAACTTCTCGGTGATGGTGGAAATGTGGTCCAAGTGGATGTGCTTCTGTCTCAACGCCTCGGAGGGCGCCAAGTTGTTGGGGTGGTAGGCCGAGTCGGTGGCGGTCAAGTCGGGAATGGCGGCGCCGTCGTCAATGTGCAACTTGTGCGTGGCAATCAACTCCTGGAAGTACTCGGGGCCCAATAACGACACCCGCGCCAACAACAACTCACGCTTGATGATCTCGGCGTTGGTGTAGTCCAACACGGCGTACACGGGGACCAAGTCCTCGATCTGGCGACGGGCCTGCTCGATGACGGCGTCCTGGCCCTTCAACACGATGGTCATACGCGACAAGTCCTTGACCTCGGTGTTGCACACCACCAACGAGTCGATGTTGAAGCCTCTGGCGGCCAACGTACTGGACACCGAACTCAACACACCGGGCTCGTTCTGCACCAAGCAGTTCAACACGTGCTGCTTGCGGGGAGCCTTGGAGGGCACAGGCGTCTCGTACAAGATGGACGACACGGCGGCGTCGGCAGACCAGTTGGGGGTGTCCAACGTGGGCAATGGAGGTCTCTTCTGGTTGCGGTGCAAGTGCTTGTATGCGAGGGCCGAAGTGGACAGCGAGACCTTGGTTCTGGCTGCTTGTCTGGCCAAGGAGGTGCGCATGGCACGTCCTAATCCCGGGGTCTTCAACATGGTGGGTTTTCGTTGAAAATGAAGAGGAAGTGGAAGGGAAAGAAGAAGAAAGTTGGGGTAATAAACACAAAATTTCACTGGGGCCAACTATGAATCATAGTTACGACATCGTGCGACCCCGACATTTCCCGCCTTACGCTGCACCGGGCCGGTATAGGCGTGAAAGAAAAGAGCCAGCAATGCAGGAAGTGGCGAATCGATAGGGAGAATCGATGGGTTATATGTGAATTAAGGAAGATAAAGGGGTCCTGGGGTATCTTGGTGGTGATTTCCAGCGTAATTGCTTCAGCAGTGGCGTCTACAGTAGCTTCAAGCAGTGTCTCCTCAGGGTGCACTCGTGAAAAATTAGTTTAGTGGGGAAAACTGAAGGCATGGAATTGGGAGATATGGAATAGATCTCTGTCTATACTGGTAATTATTAGTATTTGGCTTTGGTTGTGTTGTGATATTGGTTTTGGCAATCGTTTAGACTGTCATTTTGGTGATTTCCTGGTCTTTGACAGATTTTGAATGTCGTTTAAGATTATCTCTTGGCACGATGTCTATCTCCGTAGTTTTTGCACTTGCTCTATCATTCTGGCATAATTTGAAAGTCACATTTGACAAGATGGTGGCTATGTCTGTAGTTGGATTGTCTTTGTGTTGAGTGTAATATTTGTGGTACTTTTGCTTATATCAATGTCCTTAACTTTCGTTTTTGGTAATTGTAATGGTACTTTGACAGTTTTGATGCTTTTTTCAAAACCTTTTGACACTCATTTTGAAATAATTCTATTGGTAGGCACTCATGTGTAGTAACTCTATCAATGGGGGGTCATATCGGCAGTCATTTACAAATATTCTGACTGTCCTTCTTAATAGTATGCGGAGCTGACTTTGCCATACTTTTGTCTGTAATTTTTACAGATTGTCAATATTATATTTTGACCAGTTTTGACGCAGTATTTCTGTCACGGGTATTCAGATATGACACTAACCAAGGGCCAGTTATGAAGGTAGTCTGGCGGTTGTCTTGTCAAGTAAGTAAAGTTATACTAAAATTGCCACCTGAAATCGGGCTGAAATGGTGGTCGTTAAAACATATCGTAAAAACGTGAATACTCTGATTCTCGATTCTTGCGTATTTACTGAAAAATATTCCATAATCTGCAGCTGGCTATGGTGGAGTTGTCTGCAAACAATCTCTGTGCTTTCCTGAAACTTACACTGGAGATTCTAGAAAATATTCGGCTGGACCTGTATTAATTACAGGACAATCGACGTTAACGCAACCACATCGCAATTTCCCGTGGCGTCACCATTACTATTGTGCACTACATCACGTAAAATGAATATATCTTGTATTTATCATTTTAATTACAAAAGAACCACATGCACAAATAAACCTGTTAAGGCAAACATCGGTACTGCTATCTCAGCCGCACCGTTAGGAGAAATGGTCGCCTTAGGGGTGCTTGATGCAGATGATGAGGAATTAGATGCAGCAGTAGTAGTCTGGGTAGAAAGAGTAGTCAAACGGAAGTCTGGCTCATTGTCGGTGTTGGGTCTTCCGTAGTTCGGTATTCCGTCTCCACCGTCAATATGAGCGGGCAAGACTTTCAACTGGACAACGTCGTGTCCGTCAACTGGGGAAAGGGCCTGGGCCTGGGAGGCCAAAAGCGCAGCAGCATATATAGCAGCTAAATACATTTCAGTGAGATTGGAAATTGAATAGATATTGAATTGATGTAGAAATGAAGCGTCCGGGATCCTACTTAAGTACTTTTCCCCAGCTCCATGAAGGCGAAGGTCCCTTTTGCCTCCGTGCTTCAAGTATGGTAGGAATAGTTGCACATCACCGCATCTAATGCGGGTTTAAGCGTTGCGTTTGGCCAAATTTACTACAAATCCCATCGAATTGGCTACTTCATGCAGGTAGGAGGGCAATCTGACTCAGAAAGGACTCCTATCCTGGTCCATTATCTCCGTCAAGACTAGCTTTGGAAAAAAAAAATACAGGCGTGATGATTAGCTTTCAGCTTGATGGCAAATTCCTGTCTCAGGATCACTTATTCAACGTGGTGTTATTGTTGCAGGAACTGATCGGAGGGGACAAACTCGGCCGAATTAGGAATGACTCCTTGTTCTTTGGTCAGCCGCATCCCTGTAATGAGTCATTTGACTATTCCCCAGGCTGAATTTGAACGATTGCAAATATGCACACGGCTATAGTATGGCGTCCCTTGCATAGGAGGAGATCTAACGGCGTGCTTGAGTAGAAAGTGGGGTGCATTAGGCGGTGGTTTGTAAGCTCAGTCCAAGAGAGTAATGACCGTTTCCGTCCGTGTTGGTCTATTTTGCACGAACAATGTGGTCTAGATTCGTCATCCTCACATGCTGCGTGGGCCCTTTCGTAAAGGAACCGCGTAGGTTGAAAGACTCTGGTGGCGATCTTGCAATAAGGATGGAAGAGGCGTGACTTCAGTAGCATTGAAACAGCCATTGATAATATGGGATCGTCTACGTGGGTGTGAATTCTTGCATTTACGAGCATGCATTAGAGGAGGCGAGATTTATTGTGTCGAACTGTCAAATTGATAGACGGGCTGGTGCTGTCATGTGCTTCAAGATGATTCTAGAAATCCATGACTGATAAATGCCATTAGAAAAATACTATTGGACATGTGGTGGATCTTCAGGCACCAAATTGAGCTGGCAACAGTGCAGATTGGCTCTCCAATGTCAACATTGCAAAATATGTGTGTACGACTGAAAAATTCTACACCACAGTCACACCCCTCCAAAACTCCCCTCAGTTCTCCTGGCTCCAGTCCACACCAGCTTATGACTCAATTGCTCTCTACACCGCCTCATATGATTACGTCTAGTTTTCACAGGGTCCCGGTAGGTCCCATTAAAAATAGACATTCCGTTCCTTGCTTTATGCTTAGCAAATCGCAAATTACGTGAAATTGGAGTTCCGTCCCCGTCAATTGTCTGTTTTCGTCACAGCAAATCTTGCTTGTTTCACATTAGTCCAGCTGCTCCTTCGCTAAGTTATAGTCTAAGGATTTTCATGGGATCTGCCCTGTCCATATTCCGCTCTGGACCACTACCCTTTACAGTAGTGAAAAAGCGCGCAGCAGATAATGATTGATTCTGGGGAAAATCAACCACGATCATGAAAGAAGATGATGGCTATATTGAGCTTTCCAATCTTTCTCTTGACAGAGAGCCACCGGCACCGGGTAGCTCTTCTTCGGGCCAGCTAAATGAATCCCAAATTCGCCTTATCCTACTCAGAATTGGCCTTCTTAGTGACGATGAATACTCCACGTCCAAGCCAGT
Organism: Suhomyces coccinellae; assembly: GCA_030565345.1. Classification (NCBI taxonomy): domain Eukaryota; kingdom Fungi; phylum Ascomycota; class Pichiomycetes; order Serinales; family Debaryomycetaceae; genus Suhomyces; species Suhomyces coccinellae. The sequence continues at coordinate 165,116 of JAJMBP010000008.1, read as the reverse complement.
AGATGAAGTGTTTATAACCCGGCAGGCGCAGTATATGATCGATCAGATCACAGATCTTCCCATTTCCGAGGCCATTACTATCCTTAGAAACGCCTTGGTCGAGCACAGAGGGGATGTGAACTTTCTTCTGGAAGATTACCGGCTCATAGAGCAGCTCGTGAAGCTCATACCTAAAGATCTGGAAAGCAAACGTCCAGAAAACGCTCCGGAATTGGAGTTTCCCGAACACATTAAAAATAGGAAGTATCTCAACATCGTGGATTGGGACTTGCAAGTCCGTCTAGAGGCAGCATTGATCCACCTACACTCTCCTTATCCTGAAGTCAGAGCCATTACTGACCCCTACGATGATCCCTCCACCAATGTCGACACCTTGAGGGCATATGCCATTGGATACATGTGGACTTTCGTGGGTTCGATCGTCAATAACTTCTTTGTCCATAGAATGCCCAGCATATTCCTTGGTTCTCACACCATCCAGATTCTTTTGCTTCCCAGTGGAAAGCTTTGGGAGAAGTACATGCCAGATAAGACCATTTCAATATTTGGAACCTCATACGAACTCAATCCAGGTCCTTGGACATACAAAGAAATGATGCTAAGCACTATCATTTATCTGTGTTCTGCTGGTACTCCATATCTGGTCTACAACATTTTCGTCATGAAGTTGGAACGTTTCTACGGTTTGAAATGGGTTACATTGACCTACCAAGTATTGTTGATGGTGTCTACCCAATTCCTTGGCTTTGGTTTTGCATTGCTCATGAAAAAGGTTTGTGTTTACCCTAGCAAGGCATTATGGCCAACAACTTTACCAACCATTGCATTAAATAGAGCGTTGATGAAGGAGGACTCTTCCAACAATAGCATATACGGCTGGAAAATTTCGAGATATTCCTTTTTCTATTTGGTTCTTGCAGGAAGTTTCTTTTACAATTGGATCCCTTCATATTTCTTCAAAGCTGCTTCCACGTTCAACTGGCCAACTTGGTTCAATCCAAATCTGATTCATTTGAACAACCTTGCAGGTACCAATAGTGGATTGGGACTTAATCCTTTGCCATCATTTGACTGGAATATCATAGACAGTGGTGCTTGCCTCACGATTCCGTTTTATTCGTACGCAAATCAATATCTAGGACTGTTGATTGCATTCTTTGTGATTTTGGGAGTCTACTATTCAAATAATAAGTGGACAAGCTATTTCCCCATTAATAGTAACAGATTGTTCAATAATAAGGGAGATCTTTACAAAATCCATGACATTTTAGATGAAAAGAATGTCTTTAATAACTCTAAGTACTTGAAAGTTGGGCCTCCCTACTTTGGTGCTGCTAACTTGGTACTCTATGGAGCATATTTTGCATTGTACCCATTTGCCATCCTATACAACTTTGCAACAGAATGGGACCTGATGAAGACAAGTTTCGTCAATGTCTGGAGCAGTATTACTGACTCATTTAGACCATCTCTGGAGAAGCATCAAAATTTTGGAAGATATTCTGAAGACCCTCATTGCAAAATGATGAGTTCTTATGAAGACGTGCCTGACTGGTGGTTTCTCCTGATTTTAATAATTAGTACTACCTTTGCAGTGATATGTGTCTCATTTTATCCAACCGAAACGCCAATTTGGGGTGTTTTCTTCACCATCTTCATAAACTTCTTTTTCTTGATTCCAATAACCTCAATCGCATCTGTGACTGGATTCTCATTTGGATTGAATGTGTTGGTAGAGTTGATAGTTGGATACACAATTCCCAACTCGGGCATTGCTTTGATTACCTTGAAAGGATATGGATACAACATCGACAGCCAAGCCAGTAATTACATTACAGACCAAAAGCTTGCACACTATGCCAAAATTCCGCCCAAAGCAATCTTCAAAGGACAGCTCTTTTCAACCATGATCAGCGTGGTGGTGGCATTAGCAATTGCCAACTGGCAATTGGATAATGTGCCTGATATTTGTGATCCCCATCAGAAGAACAAGTTCAGCTGCCCAGGAGCCAACACCTTTTTCTACTCCAGTATTCAATACGGAGAAATTGGACCGGCCAAAGTGTTTGGAGGACTTTATCCCGTTCTCAAGTGGTGCTTCTTGGTAGGTGCGCTTTTGGTGATTCCTTGTGCTTGGTTCAAGAAAAACGGGCCCTCAAAATTGACACGCTATTTCCAGCCAACTATTGTTCTCGGGGGTTTCTTGATATATGCACCATACAATCTCCTGTACTATACCATGGGATTGTACTTTTCCTACCTTTTCATGTACCACATCAAGAAGAACTATATCTTGTGGTGGGAAAAGTACAATTACATTCTAACCAGTGGGCTTTCTGCCGGAGTTGCTTTCAGCGCCTTGTTGATCTTTTTCACGGTGCAATATCATCCACATGAGCTTAACTGGTGGGGTAACAATATTATAGATTTAGGATTTGAAGGAAAGTCTGGTTCATGGCTCAATGCCAAAGACGCACCAGGAGGTTACGTGGGTTTGCGGGAAGGACATTTTCCTTAATAGACAACACTAGTATTTATTCTTTATTCTCAAGCGATTCAAGCTCTTGCAGTAGGATTTAGCCTAAGGAATGGTCGAACCAACTAATAAACTCTTGAAAAGGTGAAAGGTATGGATGCAAAAAAGATAACGACAACTGCAGGATTCGAACCTGCGCGGGCAAAGCCCAAAAGATTTCTAATCTTTCTCCTTAACCACTCGGACAAGTTGCCTCAAACTGAAAATTTCTGTGTGTATTAGGTTGATGATCACTATTGTGTATGTAAAGCAAAAGCAAGGTTTGACATATTCAGTACTTGATATTCAATCATAATAAACATTTTGAGATCATTGGAAAGATCTAGTCACTCACGTAGAAAAATAGTTGTTGCAAAAAATTTTCTAATTTTTCAAAATTTCATAAATTCAGTTTTTCAGCTAACAAGAACGATGATATTCATGAAAAAGTTTGAAATCCCAAAGAAATGTAGAATTTACTATGCAGTCTCCCATTCAAAGCTATTATCAGATGAGATTTGTTTTCAGGGCATGTCAAATGCCTTTGAAAAGTATCACTGGCTGTTCGAAGTATATTTAAAACGTTTAAAAAGCATAAATTTGTCAAGAGGACACCGCCGAGCAATACAGTCCACTCGGAGCTGACCAACCTATTTCAGTCAAAATGAGTAATCTAGAGTTTCTTGAATTTCAGGGTAGTAGAGAAGTTCCAAAATATCGTGCCCATCTACTCGATTCTCTAGTTCTAAAGCTGAAAAATACTGGTACGCGTCTCAAGCACTAATTAATTTGGGAATAGCTAGTATCATAGAAGACGATATGACTGGTTGTATTATTGTTAGAATCTGGCAATAAAGTATAGAAATTAGCCTTGTTCAGCATTGCTTTTAGGCAAAACCCACAATTTATTTCCAAGTGGTGTTTTGTTAAATAGGGCAGGCCATATTAAAGGATAAGGAATAATAGAAGGTATCTTCATTTTTCTCCAGTACCAGTGGTCCAACTAGGTATAAGTGTAGTCGAGACCATTGCCATTTTTCAGAATTAGCTCTCGCAAGAGTGCTACATGCGAGCCCTTCTTGAAGTAGTTTCTGACAGAGGCTTCGGTACCTCTGGATAAAACGACGCAGGCCACGAGGAATATTGAAGACATCAATATCAAAAGTAGGACGAGAAGAAGCACTATCCACCTGGAATTTGATGCAAGTTGCTTCTTGGCCGAGTTTACGAAATGCTTACTCTGTTGGAGCCATGGCCGAGGAGAGCCTCGAGAAATGACAGGGAGAGAAACACCCTGGAATATTCCGTTTGACTTGGTTATAGCGACTTGAAGCTCTCGATTGGTTTCTAGAGGCTCCATCTCAGTTTCCATAGCAGATTTGAACGTATCGAGTTCGGGACTGGAGGAGTCCTTGATGTGTTCTGAAGGAAGTAGTTGAGTCAGAGAAGAAATCTGGGCGACCGTTGAATTTGGAGAAAATCCACCCGAGCTAAAGTATCTAGAGACTTTATTCGCAGCAGTAGCATCTGTATTATCTATTCCAGTTTCTTGGACTCTTTTTGGAGTAATTTCCTGTGTCCCCAGACTTGGTCCCTCAGCGTTTACATTGAGAAGGTCTACTTCGGGAGGATCTACCCTGGAGCCATTTTGCTCTAAGTTGGAATGAGAGTCCCCAAGAACATTGCAGGGTCGAAGAGATTGTAGATCTGGTCGAAGGGGGTGAACAGGACTGATTTGGGGGACTCAGAGCCAACGATACCTGCAGTGGAGTCTTGGGGCCATTGCGGACTTTCAGTGCTGGCTCGGAAAGAGCGAGAACGACGTATGCAATTGGCGGTGATGCCGAAAGGAGTTCGGAAGGAGGGACAGCTTTGAGACCTCAGAAGCCGGAATGGTAGTGTTTTAGGTGCCGGTAGCAGAGAAAAGCTCATGGTGACGAGGTTGCAGATTGCAAAAATTCGCAGTAGGCAAACATGATAAGAAAAGAGAGGAAATAGAGGAAGAAACAGAGGTGCAAGAATGAGAGAGAGAGAGAGGGATTCAAACAAGAGAGAAAGAGGAGTACATAGCTAGAGAAAGGGTAGGATGACTTAGGTAGATGCGAACAAGGTGGGAAGGAGGAATTTAGGAGAGCAAATGAAACACGCAAGACTAAAAATATAGACTAAAAAATAGAATGGGAGAGAACTATAATATAGAATGGGAGAAAGCCATAAAATAGAATGGGAGAGATCCATATAATAGAAACATGGCATGTAATTATATCGTAGGAGTAGACTCAGGGAATAGAGAGCCAATAGATAGAGCAAGAGGATATACTTAATTCGTAAAGTTGAATTCATAGAACTAGCGCATAGTAGTAAAATCTCCGATTTTAACTCGAAGCAATTCAAAACATAACACACTCATTTATTCTAGAATCATAGTACTAATCCATAGACCAGTCTATGGATATACATACACACAAGACACAACGACTCGGGGCGGTGGCCTATGGTCCATGCTCGCATCTTCTAACTGATACCTGTATTCTACTCTATAGACTCTACTTGCACTTGCTGCAACAACCCACCAAGATGTTACCGCAGAACACGGCGGTGGTGGTCAAACAGCCCTCACCGTTGGCGGGACAGCACGACTCCAACATTCCGAAACAGGTGGAACACTCGATACAGAACTCGGTGCACTCGTTGTTGTTTTTGTCGTAACCCGACACCATGTCAGAATAGGACGACCGGTCGTCGGAGGAGTTGTCGTTGTAGTCGTTGGCGTATCTATTGGGGTGGAGCGACATGTCGGCGTGGGGCTTGGGCTCGCTGTTGATCAAGTCGTTGTCGCCGCTGTATGAGGACTGGGAGTTGGAGCCAGAGGGTTGCTCCACCTTGTACTGGGGCTTGCTTTCAGACATACTTTATGGAGACGCGAGGAGGATGCCCGGAAATGTGTTGGGAAGTTCGGGTGCTGGGAGTATGGAGTCAGGACTATGACGCTAGGATCCTAGGGGGTGGGGGGTCCAGGGGGAAGGCACTTTAGGGGCAGCCGGCGATTCTCCACGACAAAGAGAGTGGTGTTTACTGAGGAGGTGCGCGATGGAGGAGAATTCTACATATATGGTAGAGTCAGACTGAGTGCACTACTCAGCAGAGCTCAAGATGTCAGGGTGTGGAATGCACACAAAGGGGCAGGAGGCAGGGAGAAAGGGACGGAGAAGGCACGTGAGGTGGGTGGTGGTGTTTCCCTGTTTCGCTGTGGATAATGTGTTCTGTTTCCATGCTTGGGCGTGCACTTCTGCGCTTGCTGGTTCATTGCTTCTTCAGGCTCTATTGGTTTGATGCATGTGGTGAGTGCCGTGCAGAATCATTGGCCCAATCTTGACGTGAAACGCACCGAAAAATCAGCCGTATGTCACGTGGGAAGACCGGTAGATAGAGGCGGTACGGGACAGGGAAAGAGGTGGTAGAGGTGGTGGATAGAGGGTGCCAATACGCAATAAGAGACACGCGTCTGGCCACGAAGACCCGCTGCCTTTTGCTTGTGCTTTTGGACTAGAGAAGGGGCCCTGGTGCTGGGCTCTGGTATGGGGTGCAGCTGGTTGCTGGGGCACTGGGGAGCTGCGAGTGTGGCTATTCGAGGAACCGGCATGGCGGGTTAAATGGAGATGATGAAGTAGATAAAGTTGGATCGAGGGCGTATCGTGGTGTTGAATATAATTACTTGCAGAGCTAGGAATATTGAGGGATGGATTGCGCGTGTTGGTAGAATTAGTATAGACATATGGAATTATGGAAGTACTACAGTAATATGAACGTTGTTATCTACTTTTCATGCTGAATTATTTTGTCTAGATTGATTCCAGTATAATTTTTTGCGATTAGGGCAGTTCTGAATTAATTGGCAACAATTAGAGAGCTGGAGTAAATTAGCATCTGGCATAATTGCGGTTGAGTTAGTCCTATAGGATTTAACTATTGGCAATAATTCAACTTTGAGACTTGGGACTTTTGGCCTGTTAATAGTGCTTATAACAGTTCTGTCACATTGATTGCATAGGAATAACGGAGATATTTCTATATCGCCAGCCTAGTTGGATAACACTGTAGATAAGTGCCAACACTATGAGTCCGAACTTTTTAATGTCAAAATGGGGCAGCTCTGCCATGCAAGATCGATACTAAAATAGCGCAATAATAATTAGACTCTACCAATATTTGGCAAGAGGCATGACAGCGCATAAGCCTTATCTACAACCACAATATACAAGGTGCTATGTCTTCAATTAATATTTTTGGTGATAATGGTACAAACATTTGGTGACTGGAGAGAGAGGGCCTCAACGAATCACATAAAGTACAAGGAATATAGTATCTGTCCCAGACAAGTACGTCAGACAGTAGTAATTAGTCGAATTGAAATCAGGTTGTACTAGAATTTTGGTCGAATCTGTGCTTTTGAGATGGGAACAACTTGCATGAGCCATGTTATTTTCCATGATGTCATTTCGTAGCTTCCATCTCTCAAAGTATAACGACATGAGAAGCGTCAAAAGTCACAATCAGGAGTGGAAAGGCACAGACGGGCAGATAGTCACCAAAAGCAATATCATTATGGATATGGCCTCAATGTAACTCGTGCTTGCTGAGCTTAATACCCTTTCAATGACCACTGATGGAACCCACCGTTAGGATTGCCTTTCTCTTTTTTAATTCTATTTCTCTTCGAGTCCCATCTTTGATATCAAATCTGCCATCTCCAACTCTTCCTGGAGCTCCCGCTCCTCCATATCCTGCTCGTACTCACGGATGTACGCCTCGTAGTCCTCCTGCTCCTCCTCGAACTCCGCATCCGCGTATCGTTCCTCCTCGATCAACTGGTCCACGTCAAGGCCCTCCACGGCCTGTTGGAGCTGCCCCAATTGGGACTGGGTGTATTCCGAATGGACTTGTGCATCGTGGAGCAAGTGGCGCCGATTGTCGATGTTTTCCTGTCGTTGCTGGCCCCGGAACTGCCTGGCTCTGGAGTGCTTGTTACGCGGAGTCACCGACGAGGACCCCAGCAAAACGCGGTCTGGCGACGAGAGTGGGCGGCCAAATCGGCTCAGGGGCGAGCTCCGGGGACTGGCATGCAGTTGGTCTCTCCGAATGGGCGAAGACCACGGGTTTTGCAGGCGAATGGCCCGTTGTTGCTGTCTGCGATGGAGCTCCTCTAACACGTTAGGAGAAACGGAATCGGGCCGAAACACCGAGTCGTCGTCGTTGTCACCAAGCGGTGAGCTTGGAACAGACATGATATGCAATGTATCCATGGGAAACTCCTTGGTTTCCACGAGGTATTCTCTGGGGGTGATGAGCAGCATGGAGTAGAAAGCAGGACGCGTGTCGCGGTCATGTGCATGAGACGTGATGCGAAGAGACGGAGATGGAGGGAGGTAGAGAGGCATGGAATTGGGGCTGTCGGGGCTGGAAACGGCTTATCCGAAAGCGGCGCTCTGGGCGCTTGCAATTGATGTAAATTTGGTGGTTGTAGCGTTATAGATGGCCGAGTTGTGCCGGAGTGTGGGGCAGGCAGTTTCTGGCCTCTGGAAAGTGAAAAATGTCCAGATCAGGGGTCCTAGATAGCGAAATGTCAGACGAAATAGATGAAGATAACGTCGATCTCATGGAAGAGGTGGCAGAGACCCTCAGCAACACGGTGACCCAGACGTTCACGCCCTTGGAGGCCTGCCGCCTCCACCACGGCGCTGTGCACCGGTTGAGGCCCGTCGACATCAATGCGTTTCTCCAACTCATCAAGAACAACCTAAACGACTTCTACACGGCTCGCCAGGGCAAGGACTGGATGGTTGACAAGTACGAGGAGATGCTGGAACCAGGGTTGGTGTATGTGTGGTACAACTGTGCCGAGGGACTCAAGGGCTTTTTGTCATTCAAGCTATGCATGAATGACGGTATCAAAGTGCTCTATCTCTACGAAATCCACGTCAATCCCCAATTCCAGCATCAGGGCGTGGGCTCACATCTCCTCCGGGGCCTCCACACCATGGTTTCCACCGTTCGGACCCTTCCGAACCCTATTTTTCACTCGGTAAAGGGCACCAGTCTCACAGTATTCCCAGATAACACCACTGCTTTCCAGTGGTACATACGAAAGGGATACCAGTATACCCTGGATTCGCCCCGAGACCGTAAGCTCCGCTCGGGCAAGGTGGTCAAGCCCGAGTTCTACTTGTTGAAATGGATATGTAGTGATGAAAATGCAATATAAACTATTTTTGGTCCATGACATTAATGTATCCACGACGGGCACCCCTCTTGCCCTTGGCTCTGGAACCCACAGACAGACCCCCAAGGGACAACAAGTCATCCAAACCAGCAGATGCAAGGTTGCTGGGTGGAGCGCTCGATGGAGGAGCTGCGGGAGCGTCAGGAGCAGAGGCCGCAGGGGGCGTTGGAGATACACCAGGAGGACCAGGAGGACCAGGAGGACCTCCTGTTGGACCAGAAGGTGGTCCGCCAGCTGGAGGTGCAGATGGAACACCAGCTGGAGGAGCAGAAGCAGCTTGTGGAGGAGCAGCACCACCGTCTGCAGCAGGCTTCTTCTTTTTCATGGTAGGTGGAGGTGGTGGAGCAGCAGCCTTTAATTGTTCTTCAATAGGCTTGGTTCTGTCGAGCCATCTCTTATGCGTTTCGTCATAATAGAATGGATTGACCTTTTCTCCCAACTTGGCTCTAATAGGCTTGGGCTTACCATCATTCTTGCCCAACCAGCCAAAGAAACCACGCGAGTTGGCGTTAGGATTATTGGAATTGGCACCATTAGCAGGCTGCTTCTCAATCTTTTTGGCTTTCTCAGCTTCGAGACGAGCCTTGCGCTCTGCTTCTTCCTTCTTTTTCTTCTCGAGATTGGCTTGTTTAATCTCTTCTTCGTCCTCATCTTCTTCTTCCACAACTGGAACGTAGTCTCTCACCGTGTCATCCTGAACTTCGTACTGCTGGTACATAGCTGACTGGTGAGACTGGGAAAGTCTAGATGAGTACATTCCAGCATGTCCTCCAAGAACAGAGTTCGCTCTAGTTGTAGAGTCTGGAGAGCCTGGGATAGGGAAGTCACTAAACCCTCCCATGGAAACATTCTTATTCTGGTATGGATTGATCATTCCATCTCTGTTATTAGCCGATGCTGGTTGAACAGAAACAGATACCCCACTGAACAAATGGGGTTTATTGGCGTGCAAGTCCGAAGAAGCCGAAACATTTCCGATCTCGAAGCTGTCATCAAGATGGGGAAGTTTCTTCTTCATTGGAGGTGATGGAAGGAAAGGACTGGATCCAGAAGGAGGAGGTGCTGAACTTTCAATTTTATTTTCAGAATTAGCTTGGAATTGGGGAGGAGCTTGGTTGACCTTTGGAATAGCATTAGATTCTTGGTAAGGTAAACCAAGGGTTGCATTGGACTCGTTTGTCACCTCCTTAGTAGACTCATCATCAGCAGCTGGTATGGTGGCTGCGCTTTGGCTTTGGCTTTGGTAGCCGCCCAAGGCAAACATATCTACGTTCGATGATTCAGCACACTGTTGATCTGGTGCTCTTGGCAAAGTATCTGGTACCGAGTACTTGTTCGTAGCTTCTCCAGAAGGTGGGCCATATCTATTCTTCTTTGTAGCAGATTTAGAAGAAGTAGAGCCTGGAGCATACGGGTTAACCCTAGCAATAGATGGCTTTTTGTTGAGCACCGGATGTTGTTGAACGAGTGCAGGTGCAGAAACCAGTTCCTCTTGCTCCAATTGTGCGTCGCGTTCAACAACTGGGGTTAATTTTGGTCCAGAATGAACATCAGGAGTATTTTCAAAGTTGGCGATCACTTCATCCTTAACAGTGATGGCTGGATTGGTACTTGGAGAAGCTTCAGATTCCAATCTTTTGCCTGGTGAATTAGCTATGTTGTTGGAGAAATCACCGTAATTCTTTCTGGGTGTAGATTTAAACTCCAGTGGGAAATCCATACTAATATCACTTTGCGCAGATGGCGAGTGATTATGAACTCTTAAGCCTTCTGGGTTCACGAAGCTCTCATTAGTCATTACACTAACAACTGATGGTCTTTTCGCGAAGTTCAGAATGTTTCCAAAAGACACAGACGTAGGAGGAGCTGGAGAATTAATCGAGGAGGAGGAAACATGTCCCAAAGGATTTGCGTAACCATAATTAGAAGCTCCACCGGAATGCGATGGAGCATACTTGTTCGCTGGTCTCTTTGGATGTGACAATGGACCATCATTGTTATCTAATCCCAAGTTTGTTGAAGAAGCATTCGAAGGAGCATATCTAGAGTTTGGAGTAAACTCCAAACTTTTATCTGGCATTGGTGATGTGGAGTGAAGGGGTCTTCCCTGTATTGGTTGCACGGGTGCAAACTTTGGAACTGTGGTGCTTGAAGTCATTGACATCAATGGTGGAGGATAAGCTGACAGCGCTCTAGCCTGTGCCGCACCTGACATGTCAGTAACCGGAACATTGACCGAACTTGGTTGTCCGTATGGGTTAAGTTCGGGCCGTGACATGGCAGGAGCTGCTTGCGCCAAGCCCAAGTTATGAGTTTGTCCAAGAGCAGTGAAGTCTAAAGTAGAAGCATTCCTCGAAACGGAGGGACTGAATTTGCTAAAAACTCCGTTCTCTGAAGCTTTAGCCTTTGGTTCTTCCCCACCGATAAATTTGTCAAGCTGACCCCAAACTTTATCAAGATTAACCTTACTGATCTTTCCACTGAACCAGCCCAGTTCGTTAGAGTTCGAATCAGTAATTCTAACATACAAGTTCTGGAATTCCTGAATGACAGTATGATTGATGAAAGGCGACTTGTTACCCAATGCTTTGATAAGATTGTTAATATTATCAATGTATCTCTGGGATTCATTAAAGAGTCCATAATCAGTCAAAATAGAGGCATGCTTGAGCCTCAATGGTAACAAGTGAGCATATCCGAGCGGTGGAACATTATTGGCTGGATTCAAGGACAAAATGTACTCATATACTTCGGTGTACATAATGGAGCCAATGAAAGAAAACCGAATTCCGTAGTTATTGGGGATGTGAGACAATGGAAGTCCAGCCAACGCGTAACAAATCTCTGAAGCGGTAGTAAAATCACGAGATTTCAAGAACTTTCCAAACTCCACAAGGAAAGATGAAACATGAATTGATCCACTAATAATGATAGCTGAAATAATTTCTCTCCAATGCAATCTTGCATAGTCACCTTCCAGTTGAACGCCGTTCAAATCTTCAATAACACTTGGCACGTTACCCGCAAAAACTTTTAACAAAATAGGCATTAAATGCTGGACTTTGTTGTTTGATTTTTGGAAGGGGAAAGTACTTCTAGCATAATCAGAAGCGATCTTGGAGAACTTCTCTTGTCCAGAGAAATTGGCAATGACCAAAGAAATAGCCCAATCCCCTCTAGAAAGAGCGTATTGTAAAGCTTCTTCAATGTGACCAGATTGAACCAAAGTGAACACGTACGAAATTCCTGCAGAATCAAGCTTCGTAGCATTTGCGGCAACGCTTAAGGATGCAGGAGCTTCTGAAACATGATCAGCATAGTAGTTGATAGCTGGGTTCAAAACAGAGCATACTGCCTTTTGCAAATCCCTAGAAGCCATATTGCCATCAAATTTCAAAATACTCAAAAACACTTGATTAAGCAACAAGTCATTGACCTTGGTAGGATCATTAGCATAAAGTTGAATATTGTCATCAAGCCACTTTTCAACATCCTTCTTTCTCGTCTTGGTCTTGTTCAATGGGCCAGGAAAGTTGGAATAAAAGCTTTTGTCCTTAAGAAGATTTCCAGCCGATTCAAGACGAATGAGGTTTGTTCCGTTGCTGAAATTGTTTACAGGAGCAGCAGGAGCCAAGTAAACGACCTTACCAATGCCTGTCCAGTTGAAGATAGGAAACTGTCTTTGATTCAAAGCATTAGGTTTCAACACCTTGGGAGCAGGTTGGGACTTTGCGTATATGTTTCCTCTGGCATTGGAAAGACTGCGGACTCTTCCAGCAGGTATGTGGGCTCCCTGTGTAGCATTGAAGTCAGTTGGACTTTGAGAATCTCCCATGCTGGGCAATGCTGGAGCATAAGGATTAAGGTCCTTGCCCTTGACACCAACTAGGGAACTAGCTCTAGAGTGAGTTCTTTGATGGTGACTAGGAGCATATGGTCCTGCATTAGGAATGTAAGGACTTCCTGCAGAATTTGCACCCTGGGTCCGAGGAACATTGGTGTTAATTGGAGAAGTATTGGATAACCTTCTCGCACCTGATTGACCCTGTACATTGGGGATTTGAGGAACAAGTCCTTGAGGAGGAGGCATCATTCCCTTCTGTGGAGGTGCGCCTGCTCCTTGAGAAGGCGGAGCCAAGCCTTGATTATGCGCTTGCATACCCTGTTGTGGATGAAACTGACTAGTAGGAGGAGGAGCATACTGACCAGAAGGAGGTGGAGCATGCTGTCCTGAAGGGGGTGGAGCATACAGTCCCGCAGGAGGAGGAGCATACTGACCAGAAGGAGGTGGAGCATGCTGTCCTGAAGGGGGTGGAGCATACAGTCCCGCAGGAGGAGGAGCATACTGACCAGAAGGAGGTGGAGCATGCTGTCCTGAAGGGGGTGGAGCATACAGTCCCGCAGGAGGAGGAGCATATTGTCCAGATTGAGAAGGAGCAAATTGTCCAGAAGCTGGCGCATATTTGGTATTGGACAGAGGAGGAGCATAGTGGTTGTTCTGAGGACCAGGAGCATGTGAACCTGGGTTTAACAGTTGAGCTTGTGGGATAGGGGGAACAGTAGCCTGGCTCGAGGGAAGATATGCTTGTTGGGGTGGACCAGGATCAGGAAGTACATGAGCAGGTTGTTGAGGAGGAGCAGCAGGCTTGTTGGGCATGTAAGGGTTAACAGGTGGTGGTCTGCTCACAGGAGGATTGGGAATAGAAGCTGGATCTCTGACAGGGGCATTGTTCGGTATGGCAGGCTTTGCAGGGACCGCAGCAGCAACTCGAGCAGGTCTGGCACCAACTTTCAGGACAGAAACAGGTAATTCTTCATAGAAAGGCTTTTGAGGCTGGGCTGGAGCAGGAGGAGCAGCAGGAGCAGCAGGAGCAGCAGGAGCAGAAACAGAACCAGTTGGAGCCTTGGATGGCACTGGAGGAGGAGCATTTGGATTGGGACCCTGAGGAGCAGAATATTTGTTACTTGGGGTTCTTGATGCGGGTTTTACAGTCTTCACGATGAAACTTTCAGGGAAATCATAGAAATCACTCTTGTTTCTTTGTGGATCCTTTAATGGATCTGGTGCAGCCTGTTTTGGGATAGCCTGGTAGTGAGGTTGAACTTCCTTCAGAGGGAGGTACAGGTGGCGATGTTTCAGCTGAGCTGCAGGGACTGCAGGAGCCGCAGGAGCCACAACAGGCTCATCCAAGAAATCGTCATCAAGCAACAAGTCGTCATCCAAATTCAACGATGCCAATTTATCAGCAAGATCCAATTCTTGTTTTGACTCTTTAACCTCTTCACTAGGTTCGAAAGCGGGTTTAGACTCTAAAGTCTCCTCCAAGAAGTCGTCATCATCACCAAATAAATTGTCTGGGGAAGCCTGAGTTTGGGCCAATGGACTCTGCTCATGTTTAATGACGGTGACTTGTGAATCTTCAGCAGGCTCTTGCTGCACCTGGTTGAAGAAATCATCATGATCATTGGAGAATTGGGAAACTTCCGCAGGTTCTTGCTGCACCTTGCCGAAGAAGTCATCTTGATCATTGGAGACCTGGGGATCTTCTGCAGGCTCTTGCTGCACCTTGCTGAAGAAATCGTCTTGGTCATTGGAGCCTTGGAATAAGTCGTCCTGCTGTGAGGTTTCATTGGTTTCCCACGGCAAAGATTGGGTATTTTCAGGCTGATTGTCAGATTGAAGAGAATTAAAATAGTCATCGTTTTGTGCTTGGTGTTCATGCTCAGCAACGTCAATGCTTTCGTGATTTTCGTGGTTCTCATGTGGAGGCTCCGTGTTATGCAATGCCTGGTCTCCAGCGGGAGCCGAGCTGACCTGTTCAGAATCAAATTGATAGTTGGTGTTGTCCTGGTTTGCGCCGGCGTGATGCAGGGTTTCTTGGGTTTCCCAAGGTAACAAGTCGGAGCTTTTTTGGTTCAGTTCCCACGGTAACTGAGACTCGGGCTTCTCATTGTGATATGGGGTGTCGGACTCAGCAAAGAAGTTGCCTTGAGGTTGCTGCTGCTCATACTCGTGCTGAAGTTCGGCGCCATTGAAATGGTGATCTGGCGCAATCTCGACCTGTGGGTTCTCTAAAGGCTTCAATTGTTCTGGATCTGGCTCAAACAGCGACTGAGGACTGTCTTCCTCCTCGGCGACTGCTTCTGGCACGTATTCCTGCAACTCGCTGGTGCGCTTGTCCTCAATGAGCGTCTTGGGGTCGTCGCCCTCGTGCTCAGCATTCTCGTTATGTCCTGGAGAGGCATGCGAGGCGTCTTCTGGCATATCTGAGAAGAGGTGCTCGAGCTTGTCGTCAATAGAGACCAAGTTCTGGGCTTCCACAGGGGCGCTCTGTTCCGTGGTGAAGGGTGACACCAGCAGATCGTGACGGTGTGCATCCTGGCTGTAGAAATGCTGGGTGTCTGCTGGAGCAGTGTCGAGAACTCCTCCATCCACGTCTTCAAAACCACCGTCTTCTGCACCCACGTTTTGTCCGTCTGCACCGGTACTTTGTTCAACTCCACCCACATCATACTTTGTTGCCGAGTGGACCAGGCCCCGGTGCATGATCTCCTCCGTATACGACGCCGTCTGCTGTGCAATCGACGAAATAGTGTCGGCTATGGACGACCGTCTGTGAGCATTCATCTGGGACGAAGAGTCGGCAAACGCCGCCTCGGTCTCGGCGTGAAGCATGCTGGCACGTCTGGTGGTGGACATGTTGTCGTTTAAGGGCTGCAAGGGCTCGGACGATGGAGGAAAGGGGGCCGTAGGAGGAGGCAGCGGGTTATGTTGATGTTGATCTGTTGGTGGCTGTGGTGGCAATGGGGATGCCAGGACGGCGGGAGCGTCGGAGGCAGGAGCGTAGTGGACGGCTCTTTTGGGGGGCAGCCTCTTCTTGTTCTTGCGAGAGGAGTTGCTCATGGCGATGGATGCATCAAAGGAAAGTGAAGGGAATGGAGAAGAATATAGGTGGAGGTTGGATCGAGGTGGGCGAGGTCACGTGCCACAGAACACGTGACATAGACGACAAATTACACCACAGCCAGCGGCCAGATTTGGAGGAAAAACGGCTGTAGCTAGGGCAGAGCGGACCGGGGAATTACCAGTGAAGGGAACGGGAAGTATGGGTGCCATTGGGCCGCTTTTGGCGGAGATCGATGGCGTGTTTGGAGAGAACCACAAATGTCGCACCATGAAAAGTATCACTATTGATATAATTTGGAATGTCGCAGACGCGTCTAGTATGGGGCCATTCTGGGTGCCAGTTGGCAGTAGAAAAGAGCCAGTTGGCAGTAGAGATGAGAAGAGGATTATAGAAGGAAAAGAGTAATAGCACATTCGAATCGTGTTACCAGTGTTAGAATATAATAGACTGGCAAGATCGGTTCTAGAATTTTCAGCACTGGAAGAGAAGCGCAATACTCAGTACTGAATATATTTGAATTGTAACATCAATGTAGCCAGTGCAATAATCAGAATGTAATTATTCATAATAGTTGTAACAGTTCTAGAGCTTTATCAACATTGTGAGTAAGTGCAATATTCTGTGCTGGAATATTTCAGAGTTTACACACGTGCAATAATCCATCTAGTGAATTATAAGTTGTATAAATATTTCAGTGTCGGAAGACAATAGTGCCAGGATGGATATTGGCGGTCCCAGAGCTACACAGGTGATTCGGAAAACAAGAGAACAGCACTAAATGGAAGAATTACATGCTACCCACAGAGCTAGTATGTCATAAATCCAATCGCGCAGCAATTGTCAGACTGAAGAGCACCGTGACAGTGCCACTAGCACCAGACAATATGGTCGATTGTATTGTATTCCAGCAGTACCACCATACTGCCTAGATGTGGAATTATGCACGGGGCACACAAGCACCCTACGTAGCACTAACATTTGCTGGTATAGGAGTAATTGAATAGTTCACTAATGCGGTTCTATGAAGTAAAATATGCTGGTACTGAAATAATCAGACAGGGTCCACAAGCTCCATAGCAATAGTACGTGGTAGTATGAAAAAGTATCGGAACAAGCAGCGTGGAAATTATCGAATGGATGCCACAGTGTCGGTCCCACAGTAGTGGTACCGTGGTACCAATCGAATGGTACCATTTGAAATAATTCGCAGACAAGCACCAAGAATAGTTCCTAGAGTGACACACAATTATACTTCCAATATAATTACTAGATTTAGCACCGTCGACAAACCAAAATAGCGCACACAGTATCGAACGCCTGTGCCTGTGCCGGTTCTCCCAGCTCTACCCGTTGCCGTTCTCCATGTTGCCGTTCTTCCATTGCTGTTCTAGACCCTCTGGTCACTTAGTACTCACTTCCCGCACCCAGCCTCTTCACGATTCCGCAGTGGCAAAAAGCTTATACTCCAACGTCGCCTAATCCAGACTGCCACAAGACGTTTATGCATCCATCTATAGACTCACTCCACACATTTGTTTAATTACTCACTTCACGCATTTATCTAAAACACTCTTCAATACAATCCTATATAGCTCAATTGACATCGTCCCGTTTAGCTCAATTGATACCTGCTGCACTTCCCATACGCCGATACACCGCATCTATGCCCGTTTATCTCTTTCCAGCACTCCAGTCTGCTCACCCGGTCCGTTTTCAATGCAACTCCAACAATCCCCCCACGTCGCACTGTTGGTGACACAAGCCAGCGGTCCAAACCGCGATATGCCGCACGTTCCAATTCCACGTCAATGCCCACGTCACTGCTCCGCCCTGGCTGCGCCCGTTTCAGCCACACTCCCCTCTTGTTTCCATCTCTGCGCTTCTGCCTCTCTAATTCGCTCGATATGTCTCTGTTTCTCTCTGTTTGTCTCTCTCTATACCTCTCTCTCTCTCTTTCCATAATTGTAGATCCGGGATTCCTCGCATATGCATGCACCGCCATGCATGCACGCGCATCACCCCATCACGAGCCCCCATGCCACCTGGCCCCAGCCAAGACCTTCAGCGCCTTCGAAGACCCCGAAACTTTGCCGTCGCACGCTCGGGCTGTTACAAGGCCGTTCGCCTTGGTGCTGGCCCGTTTCCGGCGTTTTCCGGCGCTTTGGGGACCGCCCTCGGCCTAGGGCTCTCTGACGCCCAATGCCCCTCTGCTGCCCCCCTCTGCCGAGGGGTGCAGCCACCCGCAGCTGCCTGCAGCAGGTGGTTTGCGCTTACTAACACCGTGTCATGCCATGCGCACGTGACTGCGCTATTTTTATCTCATCTTTGGCTATCCCGCTATATTTAGTCTGATATTGGGATCTTCTCCATCAACAAGTAAGGAAAAGTCAACAACCCCCGTTTGCGTCTATCCCCCGCCCCACCTCGCCAGCTGTCTACGATGGGTCGCAGAAAAATCGAGATCCAGCCTCTTACCGACGACCGCAATCGAACCGTCACCTTTGTCAAGCGAAAGGCAGGTCTCTTCAAAAAGGCCCACGAGCTAGCCGTGCTCTGCCAGGTGGACCTCGCCGTGGTCATCGTGGGCAACAACAACAAGGTGTACGAGTTTTCGTCCGTCGACACCAACGACTTGATCCGTTTCTACCAGCTGAACGCCGGCGCCAACATCAAGCCCCAGGAGTCGAAGTCGCCCGAGAACTACGGCAACTACAAGAAAAAGGCGTATCTCCATGAAAAGTTGAGCAAGAAGGACAACGCCGACGTTGGCGTGGACGAGGACGCCTTGGGCGACGACGGCGACTCCGATTACGACAGCGAACTGCCCGAACCCAAGCGCATGAAGCGTCTGTATGGCGAGTTCAAGAAACTCCGGACGTCGCCTAAGCTCACGGGGCCCAAGGCCCACCCTCCTCCGCCCCACATCTCCATGGCCAACGTGCCAACATTCAACCAGCCCAACTACCGCAACAAGGACGACACCTCCGGGTCCGGTCCAGTGTCCCACAAGCGCGAGGACTCGCTCAACTCCAACTCGTCGCAGTCTCTACGGCCCGTGTTGCGGGTGCAGATTCCATCCGACGCCAAGAAGGGCGCCGGCAAGAAGCAGAGCTCCATTTCCGACAGTGCCCTCACCATCAGTGCTATTGACACCGGCATGAACATGACCAACGACACCGGCTCTAACGACAATTTTCTGCGCATTTCTCGCGGTGGCCATCTGGACAACTCCCAGTCGACTGCTAGCCACAGCTCGGCCCAGGGCCACACGCAGCACACCCAGAACCCCCTGCACCTCCACAGTTCGGCAGTGCCTCCCATCTCCGGCCGTTCGACCAATTTCTCGTCATTTAGATCTCCCGACGGCTCCAAGAAGCCCACACTCCCACTCATCGTACAACCCCATGCCAAATCGTCGCAATCGCCCTCGCCGTCCAACCCCAATGCACCTCCACTTCCGCTTTCCGTCAATGCCAACAACAATGCCAACACCATGAATAACATGTTCTATACTTCGCTTCCTCAGACGTCCCCGTCCTCTGCATGTCCTGGATCCATTCTTCCCACGCCCATCCTCAACCAAGTCTTCAATCCCCAGAACAATAACGAGTCTACAGCAGCCAATTCCATGGCTGCGAAATACCGGTCTCCCCTTATGAACCAGTCGGGAGTACTCCAGTATCAGTCCATGTCCAATCCGCAGGGGCCCCCCGCTAACGGCGGCCCTATTGGTGGACCAGGACACACCAATAATGGCGAGCAAACTCCCATTTCAGCACTCCCGTCTCGCTATGTCAACGATATGTTTCCATCTCCATCGACCTTCTATGCCCCACAGGATTGGCCCAACCCACCAGGAATGACTCCGCTGAACAGCAATGCCCTCTATCTCATGGGAATGTTGCCGTCCGCGGGCCCCTCGGGACCGGTCCAACATCAGGGCTTCTCCGACCTCAATGCCAAACGCCTGGTGCTGGGAAATCAGCCCAAACCACCGCTCGGCCCGGGGGTAGGCTCTCGAATCGACACGCTACCCTCGCCCTTGCAGTTTATGTCCAATTCTTCCTTCAGCAATGCCAACCACAACCACAATCCCAATTCCAACTCAAATCCAGGAACCCCTAACACCAAGAGATAGGCGCTTCACTTCTTTTTTGTATATTACTTATGACAGACAATGTATCATTACGCACTACGGAGTTTCCGTAGAATTGGGAAAGATGTAGTAAGAGTCCAAGGAGTAGTTAATTTCCGTAGAATCCGCATTGGATGGGTTAGACCAATTTTGAAAGGAATAATATCGGTATCAATTTGAAGGGATAGCTTTGTCACAAATTAAGGGGATAGCAATATCTGTAGCATCATATATAAGAGGAGAGACATTATCGGGTATCAGAACTCGGGGGTTAGGGCAATATCCAAGAATTAAATATAGCGATTAGATCAAACAGTACTGAGTTGTTCTATTTATGCATTCAATTAAAGCATTCAATTAAAGCACCTTCGCTAATTCCTTAGTTACAAAACGAGCAAAGAGATTACTGTTAGGGAATCGGACGTCCTGATGAGTTTCAGACGTTAGATGTGCCTTTTCCGATGAAGATAGCGTAATTTCAGATGCAGCTGTACTAGTTTCAGGGACTGGATTAAAGTTTCAAACGCCGAAAGACGTTTCAGACGCCAGATGATCGTTTCAGACGCCAGATAAACGTTTCAGCGCAGACATGAATTCCAGGCATTAGATGCCTCTTTTCAGCGTGCCCATATCATGTAGGACCAAGCTCCATGGATGGATAGAGGAAAATAGGTGCAAAGTGCAGAAGAGCCTGGTTTGTATGGTATTTCCACATTGAAAACACTGGCCACACGTCACCTTGGTCCACTCCAAGATCCACACCCTATCTACAGTACATTTCCCTTAATATCTACACCCGACTTCAAAACTCATTATGGGCTCTACCATGGCTTTGAGGTACCGATTTACCAATTCCCTGTAGCACTTACTGAGACAGTGTGACTTTTCACACTGTGACATTGAACGGGCATTTTGCACCCAAAACAAGTCCGACTTGCGCTGAATTGAGCCGAATTGTCCCAAATTGCAGCCAAGCCTCCGGAAAGTGCCATTTGCGCTCACCAAGGCCAGAAAGCCCCTGCCCTGGCGTCCAGGGTGTGTCTCATCAAGACCAGCACCTGCGTCTATGGCCTAGGGCGCGAGCCCTAGCTCGGCGCACGTGACTGAAATCCCGGACTCCGCGCACCACCTCAGCACGTGACCAAAATCACCCGCCAACGACCAAATTTTCACCTACGCTACACAAAGAAAATTTCACATCTTCCTCTTATAAAATTTTTCTACAAACTTTTTTACTTTTGAAAAGGATAGCATAGGTAGATCAGTCCAAGATGAAGGTATGTCCCAACACATCAACAGCACCGCGTCCACATCAGTCCCACCATCCTCCCGCAACCATCTAGCACTCGTTGTCCCCGTTGTCGCCGTGCAATTGTGGTGAAGAATGGACATTGATATCGATCATGGTGGAAGACTTTTTCATGTTTCATCCAGCGTACTAACATCCAGTTAAACATTTCTTACCCAGCTAACGGTACCCAAAAGTCTGTCGACATCGAAGACGAGCACAAGTTGCGTGTCTTCTACGAGAAGAGAATGGGCCAAGAGGTCGAAGGTGACTCTGTCGGTGACGAGTTCAAGGGTTACATCTTCAAGATCACCGGTGGTAACGACAAGCAAGGTTTCCCCATGAAGCAAGGTGTCATGCACCCAACCAGAGTTAAGTTGTTGTTGGCCAAGGGTCACTCTTGTTACAGACCAAGAAGAACTGGTGAGAGAAAGAGAAAGTCCGTCAGAGGCTGTATCGTCGCCCAAGACTTGTCTGTCCTTGCCCTTTCCATCGTCAAGCAAGGTGAGCAAGACATTGCCGGTTTGACTGACACCACCACCCCAAAGAGATTGGGTCCTAAGAGAGCTAACCACATCAGAAAGTTCTTCGGTTTGACCAAGGAGGACGACGTCAGACAATTCGTTGTCAGACGTGAGGTTACCAAGGGTGACAAGACCTACACCAAGGCTCCAAAGATCCAACGTTTGGTTACTCCTCAAACCTTGCAAAGAAAGAGAGCTTTGAAGTCTCAAAAGATCAAGAACGCTCAGCAACAAAGAGATGCTGCTGCCGAGTACGCTCAATTGTTGGCCAAGAGATTGCACGAGAGAAAGTCCGAGAAGGCTGAAATCAAGAAGAAGAGAGCCTCTTCTTTGAAGGCTTAAGTCATGAGATTCTAGATCCTTCTCCATATCTAAGAACCCTAATACTAAACATACTGTTGTGATGTCTGTAGTTAGATTCTTCGGCTTGAATCTTGTCCCTTCTATTTGTGTATTTAATAAATCTATCGGTTAGTTTTACGTAGCTAGATACTGGGGCCGATTCGAGGTCTCTTGTCGGGGTTACTGGGCTCGGGGTCCTGCCTCTTACGGACAAACCGCTTGATATTCTCGTACACCTGATCCGTCGTCAAGTTCGACTCATACTTGAAGTTCTTCTTCATGAAGTTTTCTTGCTCTTCTTTGTATCTTGGGTTTCTGAGCAATACCTTGAGATGCGTGTCAAATTGCAGCTCGGGTATCATCTTTCCGGTGATGGGGCAGCGGATGCTCACTTCTGCACCCGTTTTGCGCTTTAATCTCGACTCGCCTGTTGCTCTAATCTTCATACCCTTGGGCACGGCCAAGGCAGGTAACTCTTTTTCATCTATTACTGAAGGTACTTCATGTCCTTGTTCTTCTGTTTCACCTATCTCTGCTGCTTCTTGAGTCTGTGGAACAGCAGTGGGAAGCTCCACTTCCCTATTTTTGGCCTCCAACGACCGGTTGATCAAGTCTTGTCTCTTTAAGGGAATTGCAAGCTCTTGCACCTCGTCAACGGCATCGAACTCGATCCTGGCAGCAAAAGAGAAGTCCTGCCACTCGATGGATGCGTAGTGCTTTTGTATTTCCTGTTTCTGCTTGCGTTCCTTGATCTTTTTGACTGCAAACTGGCCCTCGTATTGGGCTCGCCTGTAAGCATTTAGTATGACGTTGTCATCTAAGGCGAGGGTATCCTCGTCTCGAAGGACTCCTATAATCTTGCGGTACTGCTCGATGTACTGCTGGAATAGGCCATACAACGAATGGGACGGTTTGGTGAACTCAAATTGGGCCTTATTGCCCAAAGCCTCTTCATGGACCAAGAGTTTGGGCAAGTACTGGCTTCCGTTTCGAGCCACGAACAATGCAGTGAGCTTGATGATGCGACAGTCCAAGTTGGAGACTGCTCGGGGAAGTTTTGTCTTGAAATGGAGGGTTTTGGGCTTGTAAATGGGGGCTTCTGCTTGTGATGAGGAGGTAACTGACTGAGTCTGGGGCTCTAACTGGCCCGATTTCCACTGGAAATACGCGTAAAATTCGTTGTCCGGGTTGAGAAAGTCGAACTTGTGGTCGCTGTTGTTGTTTCGAAGCCTCTGCTCAAAGCCAGCGCCATTCTTCTCAATGTAGCCCACGGTCTTGTCTATAGTGAGCTGGAGCTCTTTTGGAGGCTGTTTGATGCTGGATGGCATCGACATGACACAAAACAGGATTAAGAACTGAACCGTAAATGACAACAAGGTATGGGGCCTGGGGACGTGCTGGCGGCGGTGTGGGGGTTGAAACGACGGCTTGGTTGGACTTGTAGATACTGGCAGGAAGATGAGGTCACGTGTGATTATCGGTCACGTGACATGCACTATACCGGACATCTGCCTAAAGCTGATCCCTACCAGGCCCTTCTACCAGACGACTCTCCCCATTCCCACCGAGCAACTGGTTCTTCTGGTTAGGCACCACCGCTGAAAGTCCGCTTTTTCACCGAAATTGGCAAAAATGGCCAAAAACAGCCCCAACCCTCCCCACATATCATCAAAATCCACCAAGCATGTTCGTAAGAGAAGGCACCGGAGGGGCCCAGACTCGGACCTAGACTCAGATGCAAGCGAAGACTCGCTCACAGAAGACTTGGACCAGATTGGTAGGCTCAATTTGAAGAATTTGAACTTGAATATCGGGTCATATTTGTCTAAGGACTCACTCTTGCCTACCATGCCAAACATGCCCAACATGCCCAATATGCCTAACCTTTCCAACTTACCCAATCTCCCTAACTTTCCAAACCTTCCCAATCTCCCCAATCTTCCAAATTTGCCCAAGTTCGAGTTGGGCCGCATCCAGGAGTTCTCCAATGAATTGTCATCGTATGTCTCCAGCTACATCCAGGCAGCAAAGCCTACCGAGGTGTACCAAGAAAAAGAGGAAGAGCAGCAGAAATTTGTCAGTTCCATCAAAACTGCAATTTCCACCAGGATCCAAATGAATAATTTCTTAAATGACTTGAATTTGGGTCTCAGCATCACCACTGCCGTGGAAAGACTCCAGCCCTTAACGGATATCATTAACGCCACAATTGCATTGCCTGTCGAGGACACCAGCGATTTTGAGGACGACTATGACAAGTCGGACGAAGAAGGAGGCCATGAAGAGAGAACAGAGCCAGGTGTGGTGCTGAGTATTGTCAATAGTGACCAGCCTATTATCAACCAAATTGTCAGACCAGATTCCATACAAATCAGTCGGCACAAAAGAAGGAGGGCAATTCTACAGGAAACTCACTCAGCAAACGATGACAGTGGAACTGCAACCAGCGACTTCGACACTGTGGACGGACTCACCACAGAAGAAGTACGTCAGTTGACTGACCTTGACTCTTTGGATGATTTCAAAGAGGGCTTGCTCAGAAGAAAGATCCAACATATCCAGGGACTTACTCACTTGCAACAGCACCTGAAGAATAAGTTAGTTACGAGGTTGATGATGGGTAATTATTTCAAATATGCCAATGAGAAATTACGCCAAAACCACAGTGCCTTGCTTCCATCCAAATTGAAACATCAGCAATTGGTTTTGGGAGTAGGAGGAACCCCCGCAACCAAATCGGAGGATGATTCCGGAGACAAAAGCAATGACAATATGATTATTGACCACACAGAGGAAAAGAATTTCAGTAATTCTGAAATACAAGATAATAATGAGAGATCATCTCCTTTAATTTCGAAAGAAGCAAAAGCGACACATTCTAATGAATTTTTACTGGATAGAGCTCTTGAAAACTCTGATTCAGATTCCGAAGACGAAGTCATACTTACTGACCAAGACAAAATCCCTACGTACCATGACCAAGCAACAAACATTTATGGATGTCAACACTATCAAAGAAATTGCAAATTGGAGTGTCCTACTTGTTTGAAATGGTATACATGCCGTTTCTGCCACGATGCAGTTGAGTCTCACAAACTTGTTCGAGCTGAGGTCAAACATATCTTGTGCATGCATTGTAACACACCCCAGGATCCAGATTCGGCTTATTGCATAAACTGTGAACAAGAGTTGGCCAATTATTTCTGCTCCAAATGTGTTTTGTACGACAATGACACCTCCAAAGACATTTATCACTGTGACAAGTGTGGTATATGCCGTTTGGGCTTGGGAATTGGAAAAGATTACTTCCACTGCGACGAATGTAACGACTGTCTTTCTATTGACTTGCTAGGAAACCACCGTTGTTTGACCAACACGACACATTGTGATTGTCCTATTTGCAATGAATATCTCTTCACGTCTGTGCAGAAAGTTGTATTCATGAAATGTGGCCATTCTATCCACCAAAACTGTTACGATGAGTTGGTGAAGCATTCGTACAAATGTCCTCTCTGCAAGAAAACCGTCATTAATGCAGTGACTCAGTTTCGTATCTTGGACCAGGAAATTTTTCAGTCACCCTTACCAGCTCCTTATAATGCCTGGAGATGTATTGTGAGCTGTAATGATTGCAAGGGCAAATCTAACGCCCCCTACCATGTTTTGGGCTTGAAGTGTAAGTATTGCGGGAGTTATAATACCAACCAACTCAAGCTTATCAAGCCCGAAGAAGAAGAGGATGACGAGGGGATCCCCACTGGGGTAGAGCAACACGCATTTGACAATGATCTTGTGCAGCTTGCCAGAACCAACTTGATGAACAATTTCAACATTGATGACCAGCATGACGAAGACAACTATGGAGATGAAGAACGTGAGGACAGTGATGGCAACGAGGATATCATCGATGTGCTGAAATTGGCACAATCATTACGGCTGGGAAATGCCGGGGATGGCGAAATAAGCAAGCCAGGAGAGTCGAACCTTTCCTATATTACATCAATATTTCAAAATTTCATCAACAGTATCAACGAATAGGCTGCAACAGTTCACTTCATAAAATTGAATTAATCACACCAAGATTCATGACATATTAATTGTTACGATGGGAGAGTATATATAATGAGGAGACGAAATATTGGGGCATTAATGCATCGACGAACTAATAATTAATGAAACTATGACTAGAATATCCAAATCTGAGTACTGTCGAGTCTCAATACACGTCTATAATTAGGGACGTAAAACCACAGATAACTTGAAAACAAAATACATGCAAATTCGACTTATCTTAATGATATTAATATTTTGGATAGATTAAGGATCAAGAATAATACCAGATAGAGAAGGGAGCTTCTTAAAGAGCTTGGTCTTGATAATTCTTCTCCAAAGTGTAGAAATAGGCTGAGTATAATCAACATGAAGGTAAAAACTAGAGAACGATCATAAATAGCTCTGAAGTAGTAACGGCCCGGTAGACATGAAATATAGAGCATAAGTTACCATAACTATCAATCCAAAGACCAAAATTGACCAGAGGTCTACTTGAGAGCTCCAGTACTCATACTATAATCGCTACTGTGCCAAATCTAGCCTATCCGTCATTTGAAACCGCAATTTGCCTATCAACTTGATAAATCCAGTTTACAGTATTGTTAGATATGTAGTCAGTCCAGTTACGTCGAAACGAGTAAAGCAACTGCTCTCTTGTCTCAATATAATATTAATAATACAATAGCCATCAATTCAACAAGCTATATTCAATAGCCAACATCCAGTAGCCCTTTCTTCAATCCAACAATAAATACTTTGGGACAGCCCGGAGCGTGCAATGGAACACGAACAGCACAATAGATGGAAATAGCCATCACTTAATATAAAACCAGGAGCACTCAATTAACCTCCATCTTCGGACTTATTGTGCCAACTCTGATGGACTCATCCTTTCAAGAAGGACAAAATGTAGTATTTCACCAGGCTGTCCCATTAGAATAATCCCATAATCTCTAGATAATCCTGATTACCGTTTCTAGGCTCCCGAATGACTACTACGGACTTCACCGAACAATACGAAGGCTGCAGGGATCGGCTCAACAATTCTGCCCCGAGCCCGGTATTGTTCTGGAGTCTGCCATTTCACATAACCTGTTTGGGCCAACACTCGGGCCTGGGGCCATCTCGGGGTCTCAGCCTTGTGGCCATCTCAGGCATCGGCCTCAGCCCCTGTTTATAATAGGCGACCCCACAATTCGGGGCTGGAGTCTCCAACACACATCTAATTCTGGCCGTTTTACATCTTGTGCCAACAATAGAGGGAATTTTGGGTAAATTTCGCAATAATCTCTGCTTGGGGAAATTATCAACAGGAGAATAAGGAAGCAGAACAAGAGCAGAATGCACGGAACGGAACAGAACAGAACGGGCAAAGGACAACAGACGGCGCCAAGCACTTCTCCGCCCGTTATATCCCCGACACAGCAGAATGGGTCACTGTGCTTGTATGTCTTTGGGTGTCACTGCAATGCTGCGACATTGCAGAGATCGGTGAAGGTGTCAATGTAGTAGTGCAGTGATGTTGCAGAACGCCATGTTTCTCGCCTAAGCATACCGGTTTGGCCTTGTTTCTCCTCTCTGTGTCTGGGTCTCCTCCCCTGTATTTCTACAGTCTATATCAGCACTCTATTCCTTCTACCTGTTTCTTCTGTCGCTCGCCCCAGTTCTCCTTTCACTCGTACCAGTTCTCCTATCGCTCGCCCCAGTTGTATTCCCTGCCTATATCCTATATCAGCAGTCTATTCTCCTACGGCATATCAGCATCTATTCTCCTAGAGCCATATCACTCTATTCCTGCCTATCCATAAATTCCTCCATTTATCCCATAACTCCTCCATCCCCATAATTCCATCCCCATAATTCCATCCCCATAATTATCCCCATAATTCTGCTCTCGGTATTACCCAACGGCTCGTACCGTCGTTCCTGTGATCTTCCAGTCAGTCATTCGCGCGCAAGTCACCCCAGACCAGGGCGTTCAACTCCACTACACTTACGCCCTTGGCTCCTTTACGTCTCGTTTTCCCTACTCGTTCTATTCCTTTCCCTTCTGTTAATTCTACTCCAGCACCTCACTACTGTCACGTTACTCCAAGCAACTCCAGGTCTCTTCTTCCTCTTCCTCTTCCATCTTCCCCCGCTTGCAGTCATGTCTTTTGTTGGACGCAAAATGTCGCGCGGGCCCTCTTCCTTGCTCCATCCTCGCATGTGCCGCGACATTGTCGCAGCACATGGCCCTAACCATGGGGCTGATCATGATTTGTGTCCCACCCTCTTGCCGTCCTTCTCTTGCCGTCCCTCTTCTCCGTTGCCCCTTCCTCTCCCTGTCCTGGCGTCTCCGGATTATGGCCCCATGAATTCCATCAAACTACTCGCCCAGTCCTTGGATACGTTGTATCCCAACGGCTACTCCCTTCCGCCCCTCCAGCACGACTTGGCCGAGGACGCCAATGACACGGTGCCGGCGTCTGCTGGCGACGATATCGCCAGCAACATCAAAAGCATCGACAACGCCGACGACACGAGCATACTAGAAGACCCTCAGCACGCCGAGAAGCCCGGCGTGGCGTCCCAGCCGCCCTCCTCCTGGCTTGACTGGCTCCTCTTCCTCCCCATCTACCTCGTGTCCCGGCCGTTGTTGTTAATCTGGCTCCTCGTCACCTCGCCGTTCGCCTACTGCTGGGACCAATTGGGCTTGTCCCGCACGGCGCCGGTCTACGGCGACGCCTCCAAACCCGATGTCAACAACACCGCCGAGGCAGCCCAGCTCGACTCGCTCCTCCGCACATCCATCGACAACATGGACTCCATGGAGTCGTTGGACTCGTTGGACTCATTAGACGCCTCTGCGCCCAGCAGCCAGCCCCAGAAGGCCCTCAGCTTCGCCCAGGACCCCGCCAAAATCAGAACCGACCTCCTGGCCCTCGACGAGAAGACCGAGCTCTTGAAGCAAGAAAGCATCATCGCAAACAACATCAAGTCGCCCTCCGCATCCTCCAAGTACCTCATCCCTCCACCACAGCGCTTGTACCCACTCCTGCGCAACCCCCAGAAGAAACGCCGCAAGACACTCATTTTGGACTTGGACGAGACCCTCATCCACTCGCTCTCGCGCGGTCTGCCCCGCTCGTTCAACCTGTCGTCAGGATCGGCCCCCAAGGTCATTGAAATCAAGCTCCACGACATCGCCTCCTTGTACTACGTGCACAAGCGGCCCTTCTGCGACCACTTCCTCAAGGAGATCTCCAAGTGGTTCGAGCTCCAGATCTTCACTGCCAGCGTCAAGGAATACGCCGACCCTATCATTGACTGGCTCGAGAGTGACTTGGCCGACCATCGCAAGGCCCATGAGCAGCAGAAACCCGCCCGCATATTCACCAAGCGCTACTACAGAACCGACTGCACCTACCGCCAAGGTGTGGGATACATCAAGGATCTTTCAAAGTTCTTCCCACGGGAAGACGAGTTGAAGAACGTCATCATTTTGGACAATTCACCCGTGAGCTATGCGTTGCATGAGGACAATGCGGTGATGATCGAAGGTTGGATCAACGACCAGAGCGACCGCGATCTCCTCAACCTCTTGCCCATGCTCCACAGCTTGAGCCTTTGCATCGATGTCCGCTTTATCTTGGGCTTGCGAGCTGGCGAACGGGTGTTTGAAAATTAGATACAAAACAGGACATAAAAGTAGAGAATTAGGACTGGTTCCTTCATATATTATAAATATAGATTGCATTACGAGAATAGTTGTAGGCAGGAAAAGAAGCAAGGGTGTGGAAGGGAAGATAAAAGAATGAAGTGTCGGCAAGGAAATAAAAGTATTTGGCAGTAGTAAGGAAGAGGAAAGTCAGAGCCACAGTAGCATTAAAAGAGAGAAAGAGGGTGCATCAATAATTAAGAATAAAAGTCGTAGTTTTGGATTGGTTGTTGAAATCAAATGGTGGAGTAAGGTCTGTGTTGGTTCATTTATTGAAGTAATTTAGTTGACCATACTTAGTCAATTGTAAATGAATTTGAGGACTTGTCCATGAAAAAGCTAATTTATGTGTCGAAGAAATGAAGCGGTTAAACATGAGCTGTGTCGAAGACCATTGTGTAAGAATCAGATACTTAAACATGAACTGTATTATAATGTGTAGAAATCGAATATTTAAACGTGACTACTACATTGAAATCAAATAGTTAAAAATGAAAACCATGAAACGATAATTCCTGAAGTGGTAAAATTGTTAAAGAATTGCAAAATGATAAAATTATTGAAAAATGATGATGCCATGACTCTGGTATAAAATCATTCTATCTAGGAAATAATTTGGAAACCGAGAGCAGTTTTGAGAAGTACTTGGTCACAGGAAGCAAAGAAATAGTAGGTTCATAATCAATTTTAATCAGTATTGTACTTAAACTAAATGAAGAAATAAAATTGAAGATAATAAAAAATAAAATTAGTAGAATTAAGGCTCTAATAAGAAAATAAATCTTTCATGAAACTAACATGTTGAACGCATAAACAAGTAGGGAGCATGATAAGAGAATAGCGCAGAAGGGTTCTGGACAAGAGATGGAATCTGTAGAATCAAGGGTGCCGAAAGAAACGGGTTCCAGGAAATTTAAAAGAAACGCTTATGGAAGGAAAAACCGGCACTACTTAGACCGGAGAAAAAACTGGACTGATGTGTTCTACAAGCTCCAAATGCCTGAAATGCTACGGGAAATGGACAGGGTGCTGGATACGCATGCTCGCTGGTTGCGGGAGTAATTGCAATCGTTCTCACCCCATTGGTGCAATTAGGAAGCTTATAATAAACTTCCAGTCCCAATTGGTTCTGCGCAATTGCCCTGCTCCCAGTGACAGGCCTCTAGCACTATCACAGGCACCACCTCAGGCCGGCTGCCTGTATCTGGCATGACCCGGAGTGTGCGCAGTGCCGCAATGGGGCCTTGAGCATGAGGTCTGTTGCTGCCCGTATGTCCTCAACAGGCAAGGTGCGTTTTTACGAGGCCCAAGCTCCCAATCACAACCTTAGCGACCAAAGCGGACGAGGAGATTGGCGACCTTACTGGCAGCGAGATCGGGGCCGTTGATACAGAGAGGTTGGCTATGTAGCTACCAACCATTGCCTCTGTTTTCCGGGTCTTGACACACTTGACGTTGACACATGTTTGACACCTTGCATATTGACACATTGGTCTAGCGAGTCACCACAAGTCGACTCCAGCAGCCCAGCACCACAACGGCCCGGGTCACTGAACCATAGCCCCGACTAACAATACAAGCGGTGCTCATGCTCAAGGAGCCGCCTCATAAGTCCAATTAGCCATGGCGGGATCCGGGGAACCTTGGAGGTTCTTTCCATGCGCTTTCCTCTTCCATGCAAGAAGCGCATGTCCACAGGGACCCTTTACGGGCAAGATGGGACAAGAACGAGAGAAAATTGCGAGGTTTCGTGCTGGAAATGCGCCGAGGTCCATCTACCCCGTCCGTCCCCGCTGTGGACGGGTCCTTGCCGATGCCAGTGGGGCCCTGTCTCGCCAGACCCGTTCCCAGCTTCCCTGAGGTTTCCAGGACCATTGCGAGCCACGGGCCTGAGTCAGGCGCCGACTTGCTCAATTCCGGCACCTCCAGGCCTCAAGAAACCCTTCAGGCGCCGGCAGGCGCCCCATCCGTTGCACCCACGAGCCCCAGAAGCACAAACACTTCATGGGAGTAATCGAGGCAAAAGCCGGAGCACAAGAATTAGGAGGAGAGAGCGAGCGGCGAGGATGGAAGAAGTCCAGGGCCGGGGCGCCGCCAGAGCAACGGGGCCAGTGCCAGGGCAACGGGATCAAATTGGGGCCTGGCATTGGCCAGAGCGGAAGCCAAGAGAAGAATCCGTGGAAACTGGTGCGTGCTAGCGAGGGGGGAGGGGTTCGCGGTAATAGCGAGAGATAGCGAGAGAACATAGAGAGAGTGTGAGAATAGAGAATACCGAGAATAGAGCGAACGGTGGGGGTAGACATCCAGCACGGATGGACACGTAGCATGTAGAGCATATATAGTTAGTAGAATGCACCGATCCACCGATACAATCCACACGCTGGTGCCACTTCCCCCTGTCTCCCTTCTCTTTCCTCGCCGTGCTGCGCTCTCCATTCTCTCCATTCTCTCTTCAGCCATTCTCTCTATTCCCGCCACATCGTGCGCACTCTCCCTACATTCTCACCCACCGCCAATGCCTTCTCTCTAGTCTCCATGTCCGTTTCCGAAGTCCTCCTCGATCTTCGTTCCAATCCCGACCTGACGTGCCTGGCCAGGCTCTTGGGCGACCTTCTTCGCGAAGAGTCCGTCCGGACTGGCCCCCAAATCGCAGAACTGCTTCCCTTCATTTTCCAATGGGCCTCCACCGCCCTCCACAACTACGTAGCTCTGCCGCTGTCCCACACGACACCACTCGTGCTAGAGGTGTCCCGGTGTGTCGTCAACCTCTTGGCCAACTCCGACGATAACAGATCGTACCTCCAGTCGCCCGCAAACCCCCAGGCGCCCCAGTTCTGGACCGCTGTTCACCGCTGTTTGCGGAGCTCCGACGTCGACACCACGGTGCGCCGACGGGCGGTGATCATTCTCGGCCAATTCATCCACAGCGACGCCCACAAGACCCGCTACCTCCAATGGTTGTTCTGCTACGACCTCGTGGACGCCTTGGCCCACTACTTGGCCAACGCGTCGTACCACGACAACATCGCCGACATCTTTGCCGTGCAGAACGCGGTAGAGTTTGTCAAGGAGCTTGTTGACGCTAATGCCGACGTGCTAGCCGCAGATCCGGGCCAATACGGGCCCGTGTGCATCGAGTTGGTCGACATGTTGCTCGCGACGGTGGACGCCGTGGTGACCAATCTCCACGTGTTTCTGATCCCAGGAGAGGGTCAAAGAGAGGGAGAACAACAACAGGAGAGCCATAGCGAGAACCATGCCAGGAACCGCCTCCAGAATGCGCCCCTGGGACTGAATACCGCCCACAGTGAGAACCAGAACTTGAGGGAGAATGAAGATGATAACAGTCCAATTGACAAACAAACCCCCCCTGAGAACGACCCTGACAACGACACGGTGACCGATCTGGACCTTGAAGATCTGGACCTCGACGATCTCGACGAGATCGTGCTCCACATCGCTGCCACCGTGGCCCATTTATGTGCGTTTGACGACGTGGACTTCTCAGGCATCAACGCCAACCAGCGCATTCTCCAGCTCCTTGGCGCCATTCCACCCCCGTTCCCCAACCGCACACATATCCAGCGTCGTCTCTTCGCCGCCAGTGGGTGCATCTCGTCCATGAAGAGCTTCTCCAGCTTGCATGACGTGGAAGTGGCTGTCAAGTATTTTGGGCAAGATCACGTTGATCCCTATGCTTTAGCAGCAGCTGCCATCACCGTGGGCAACTACATCACCAGCACGGCCACGCTCGACAACGTCCTTGGTGAAATAGAACGTCAGACCGGTATGGAGGCCTTTTTCGTCGCCTTCTTCAATATGAGAGTCAACGACGTGATCCAGGTCCAGTCGCTCCACTTGATGAACAACCTCTTGACGGTGGGCAACTCACCGCTCGTGATGGCCAATCGCCAACGTCTCTTTGATCGTTTTGCCAAGGTCATCGTCGACAACGGCAAGTACTATCCTGACGTGTTGACCATTTTCCTCAAATTCGTGGCCAAGCTCATCCGGTTGCAGTTCATCACCAACCATGATGATGTGCTCGCAATGGTGGACGTATGGAACTACATCATTGCCGGGGTCGACAACTCTCACTCCGTGCAATGCCTCTTGCTCCAAGCCTACGTCAAAGGATACAAGGATGCAACCGTGGCCTCGCCTGACACTCTCCAGAACCCTGCCTTCATCAGGACGCTCATTTCAACCGCCGCGTCCACGCCGTCGGGTCCATCTTCGATAGACGTGCTCTTGGAGCAGCTCAAGACCCTCGGGATCCTCTTCCACAACTTGACGGCCCATAAGGTGACGCCCCAACGGTTGGTGGAATATATTTATCACACACCGGAAGCCATGCAAACTGAGCTTGTGGTGCCGTATGGCCAATTTCTCGAGCAGTTAAAGCAACAGTTGGCCCAGCCCCAATCGCAGAACCACGACATTCTACAGAACAACTCCAAGTTCGTGGCCGCCACTTCCATCTCATTTTGGGACACCTATGCTGATGCTGACCACCTACTTCTGGTTTGCAAGCAAATTGCATCCCAATGAGCAGAGCTGATGCTCAGTTTCTTTGCTTGAAGAAACACCAGAGAATCAGGAAATATGGGAGTATATCGAGCTACTTTCGGGAGGACAAATGCAGAGACAAGTGCTGATCTTTTTCAGTTGGAGTCTATTGTTCTGTTTCCTCTAGGAAACACTCAGAGAAACGGCCAAGGCCGGTATTTATCAATGAGGCAACGTCACCAATGTAGACGGCTTCAGTAACCGAATGTCCACTTGACAGAATTATCTCGATAGATAACTGGACTTCAAAAATCAAGATAGAGAGACAAAACAAATCGCCGATTATTCAATTCTCCACTCATTGACAATTCAGGTCAGATCTGATTTAGTTTACCCGAGCTATTTCTCCACTGGAAGCCAATCACCCAAGACGATTGGTAGTTAATGCTGTTTATCATTGACATTGGTAGTTGATGCAATTCACTAATTGCATTACTCATTGATAGCCATACACTCGTTTCAATGGCTGGTTAATAGCCATTCACCCGCTAGAAATGCTAGTTCATAACTATTCAATCAATTAAAACGATAGTTAATATCTATTCGCTTAATCGCAGTTGCTAGTTAATGCAATTCACTCATTTACAATTGCAAGTTAAAATCTCTTCATTGCAATTGTTCGTTGATAGGTATTCACTCATTCAACTTTACTAGTTAAAAGATCTCAATGAAATGCTATTTAGCACTCACTCAATTGAAACTATCAATTAATAGTTCTCATTGAACTGCAAGTATGCAACTATTTATTCATTTACCCGCAAATTGCTAGATAATAGCTCACTTTGCAATGCATATAAAAGCGATACACACTTTTACAATTACGGGTTAATAGCCTCTCATTGGACTTGCTAAGTCATCTCTTTACACAATTTCAATTGCCACTTAATCACTATTGGCTGAATGCACTGCTAGATATTAGCCATTCGCTCATTTACAGGCGCTAGCCAGTAGCTTTCACTCATTTATAATCGAAATTTCCGGCAGGTATCTACACAGTAGCCATACACGCAGTGGCCCTAAGACACCTATTCACAGGATTGCACAGCGTCACAAATTAACCTCTGAGATTCATAGCCATTGAATTGGTACATCCACTCAACTGTACAGATCAGGAATTTATCCATTCGATTGGTTTATTAGTCGATCTCTCGCAGATCAATTTGGCAAGAAAATAGCTCGTCTGAAATTTTCACTGTTGAGAATTTGAAGAATTGGATTTAAGCCAAGAACTAATATTATCTAAAGCAGAATCTGCAGATTGTTTATTTACCATAGACTATGAAGGCCTGCTGATACGACTACACCAATGCTTCTAATAGCCATTAATTATGTCTGATCATTCCCGTTAGGATCCATTCGAATATTTCCCTTCAAACTTTGTCACCATTATTTTAGTAACTTTGCATCTAATTATAATCTGCAATTGCCTTAAGACAAATACTTCTACTGATACCATTAACTCTCTAATCTTCGAAACCACTTCTCTAGTTTCAATTATTCGAATAATGGCTCTATCACGACTGTCTATCAATCTCTAAACTCCTCTTCAACATTGGCTCTAGTAACTCCGCTAATAAGCAGTTTTTCTTAAATTCCACTTCCCCACAACTCACCCTTCTCGATTTCTCAACGGTTATGTTGATCCACTGCCACTGAAGATACCTGCACTTACCCGAAACAGCCTCTCTACGACTTCTTCGCCTTACCCTTTACCCTCCTCTTCTTCCTTCCAAGCCCCGTCTCCAACCTCCCTTCGCAAACTTTTCACTTACCGTATTATGCCGTGAAAATCCGCACTTGACTCACAATATATAACATTCTCTTGATCCATATTTCACCTCTTCTCCACTAACTTCACCACTCATGTCCATCTACAGCAAGTTACTCGTCGAGCCCGCAGACCCCATCATCAAGGTGGCCACCATGGCGGCCACTGACCCCACCTCCAACAAGGTCGACTTGACCATCGGAGTCTACAAGTCGGAACAAGGCACTTCCTACACTTTCCCCGTGGTCAGCAAGGCCAAGGACATCTTGCACGAGAACGACCCCGGACACAACTACACCACCATGCAAGGTATCCCCGAGTTCAACCGTGGTGCCAGAAAGGTGTTGTTTGGTGCTAATGGAGACAACGACAATATCGTGTCGATCCAGACCATTTCAGGTACCGGTGCCATTTTCACCGCCACTGCCTTCTTGACCCAGGCCGGATGGACCAACTACTACGTGGGAACCCCCACTTGGTCTAACTACTTCCAGACCATCGAATATACCGGCGGAAAGTACACCACGTTCAACCATTACGACGATAAGACCCGTGCCGTGGACTTCGACTCTTTGGTGTCTGCATTGAATTCTGCACCCCAAAACTCCGTCTTCTTGCTCCAGACTTGTTGCCACAACCCAACTGGTGCCGACTACTCCCGTTCCCAGTGGGAGCAAATTGCTCAGTTGGTCAAGAAGAACCAATTGATCGCTGTGCTTGACACTGCGTACCAGGGCTTTGCCTCCGGAAACAAGGACGAGGATGCCTGGCCAATCCGCCACTTCTACGAACAGGGCCTCGACTTCCTCGTGTGCCAGTCCTTTGCCAAAAACTTGGGCTTGTACGGTGAAAGAACCGGAGCATTGCACGTGGTGACCCAGGATAAATCTCTCGTGCCTAACATCACGTCCAACTTGGTGTCGATCTTCAGAAAGTGCTGCTCGTTTGCTCCAGCATGGGGTGCCAGAATTGCCAGTGAAGTTTTCAAGTCGGAGGAGTTGTCCAAGGAATGGGACGAAAACGTGTTGGCCATCACATCCAGATTGAAGACCATCAGAAAGAAGGTCAGCGACACTATGGAGAAGTTGCAGACTCCAGGAGACTGGTCGGCAATCAATGGCCAGAACGGTTTGTTCTGGTGGACCGGATTGACTCCAGAGCAGATCGACATCTTGACCAAGGAATTCCACGTCTACACCACCGACACCGGTCGTGTCAATGTGTCGGGCTTGAACGACAACAACATCGAGTACTTCTGCAAGTCCTTGGACTCTGCAGTCAGACAGACTGCCAAGTAATTGTATAGCAGTCGACAAAGATATTTCTATTAATACTTTAGAGGTAGAAATTAATACTCCACAAAGACGCAGAATGAAGCAAGATGACAATAGTCCATTGATAATTACATTAGTACTCGCAAGGGTGATTCTATCCCTATTGATGATTATATTCATTCCTTTATAAGTTAACACTAGCGCATAGTCCTTGAGAAGTATTAATTTTTCAAGACGGCCAAGTGTACTTGAATTAATACCTTATAAGGGCCAGAGTGATATTCATATCAAGAACTTTTAGGGTCACTCTAACTATAATATTAATATCTTGCTAGGATGACTAGACATGTTGGGATAGTTGATAAATCTTTCGATGCTTAGTAGATAGTAAAAATAGATACAAGGTTAATTATGTCAGTTGATCCAGGCTGTACACTCTAAATTACAGAATAGTTCCGCAACCCTACTCCCTAGATAGCCCAAAGTAGACCAAACTACTAATAGCAGATCATGGCCGCAGACTATAAATAAGTAAATTCGAAAGGCTCCTTTGTAGTCAGGCCAGAATTGCTAATATTATATTAGTGCCTCCTCAAGATTACGGACTTTAGGCCAGAATAGTTAAAAAAACTTATTAATACGCCGTGGACAATAAGCAAATAGTAATACCTCTGAAGGGAGTGGGATGTGAAGCGGAGGCTAGTAGATAACTCAATATACCAATAGCCCTCAAAACAGTGGACCGTACATAATTGTAAGAATCGTCAGACCAAATTTAATATTGTATTATTATCCCCGAGGTTGCGGATTTAGGCGGAAGGGTTATCATAAATTATACCCATGAAATTTAGTGACCCCGAGTCCGGCAATAATAGTTCGACATTGAACTTTGCGAGGCTGTGGAATTCACGATAGGCTAAATTATATTTACCTCTGTAGCCAAGAACTGTTTTGCAGGCCGTAGAAGTAGTGCAGTCATATATGTAAGCCTATTTTAAGACAGAAGCTTACTCGAGTTAAAAAGCTTACTCCAGTCAAGCCAGAAAAGCTAATAATATCATTGACTACTAGACAGCACTTTTATTTAGAAAAGTCATTGCTGGCATTAGAAACACCGAGAGGCTGTACACGTAGTTAGTTCAGATGTGTAGTTAGCTCGGGGTGTCAATGACTACATTGAAAGTTTGTCTTGCGATTAAGCTTAATATTATTATTAACTCTAAAGGGTAATAATTGACCTGGGCATCTGATGATCACGGAATCTATAGAGCCAAAGTAGTAAATAATTATGGAATATTCTGTCAGTTAGCGTCGTCAGATGAAGTTCCAATTGAACATTCTGATCTTGAAATGTGTTTCGAATTATTGATGCTTCTGTCTTCCGGAAGTCAGAAGGCAATTTATCGTTTAGTGCTGTTAGGGGTCGGATGGTGAAATTTCATTAATTGTCTTGGAAGCTTCCAAGACAGAGAAGTATGTTCTTTGGCGCTTTTGATTCGAATGAAATTTACCATCACTGGTATTACTCTTTCTGATAATTTCATTGATAGTTCGCTTGACAGGAATCGTCATCTACATCGGAAAACCATGTAGCTTTAGTAGTACATACCGCTAGAATACAAATGAGGAATGCCACAGGTGCCGGTACTCTGACAGCTGTTGTTGGAAGAATGTGTGGCAGCTGATATCCAGAATTTGGAAATATCCCACAGCACAGACTACGCGGAAATCTCCGGAGAAAGTGATGCAGCAGCTGCGATCGCCAGGCCCAATGCCTGGAAATCATCAGGATTTGGAAATCTCAAAGGCCTTGAAATACCAGAATTTCCTGGAACTCAAGATTCGGAAATTTTCTTGTATCGATACCTGGAGAATCACCAGAATTACCAGGCAATCACCAGGACCCAGTAATCAGTTACTGGAAAGTATCAGGATTTCAAAATTTTGGAATCTATTTGCTGGAACTTCACCTGGCTCATTTACTGGAAATTTATGATAAAACCGGAAATCAAAGTATTGCCTGAAAAATTGCCAGGATCATTTACTGGAAAATCAGTGTTCAATCGAAATCACCAGAATTGCCTGAAATTCACCAGGGCAAATTCTTGAACTTAGGATTTAATTGCCTAATAGTCAGAAATGAGTGTAGGACACCAGATTTCTGAAATAGTATGGAATAGATGGCTGGAACTCTATCAGGATCAATCCTGAATCAATTGCTGAAATTCACTAGAATTGCGTGAATTTTATCGGGATCAATTGCTGATATCGCCGGAAATAGGAAACTTCCTGGAATCACTAGGAATTCTGAAAAGATCGATTTCTGGAGTAATAGTGGGCACCTGTTGAAGAAATGAAGTCATATTGGTCAAGACCAGATGCAAAGGAATGAATAACTGTAATAATATAATGTCTAGACTTGTCGGTGGTGGATCTTTTTCAAGTGAGCCTTCAAGTTGTCCTTACGGTTGAAGCGCTTGCCACAGGCCGGCTGGTCACACTGGTAAGGCTTCTCTGACGAGTGGCTCTTCATGTGGCGCTTGACATGCTCGGGGCGCTGGAACCGCGCCTCACAGATGGGACATTTGTGCTTCTTCTTGGCCTCCTTGGTCTCGTCTCTCTCCGCGCGGTTGTTCTTGACGATGGGGATGTCGATCTTGGACATATTTCTAAGCTGAGTGATGGAGGAGCTGGGGACGGACGCGTGGGCAGCGGCGGACGCGGCAGCGGATGCGGCGTCCATGTGCATCAAGTCGGTCGGACCCAGGAACTGGTCGGTGAAGAAGTCGTGCTGCTGCTGTTGTTGCTGGGTCGAGAAGGTGGCCATGGGCGGCAACAAGCCCAAGGAGGACGTGGACGACACCGATCCCGGCGTGGGCTTACGGGACGATGGGGCGAGCTGCTGCGACACCGTGCTGGGGGCAGACAAGCTGGAATCCATGGGGGAGGTGGCGATGGACGCGAGGTCGATGGACGCGGGATACGACTTGGTGAAGGAGTTCACTAGGGACTTTTGGGGCGGACGCGCTGTGGCGGCGGCGGAGTCGGAGGGAAATTGAGCCAGGAGCAAGTCGATGGCGGGCTTGGAGGAGGCGTCAGTACCCATGAAGTCGGGGTTGAGAGGCTGCCCGAACGTGTGCTGGTGATTGTGCTGGTGGTGACTTTGACTGTGTTGGTTGTGCTGAGAGTTGTGGTGCTGATAGTGGTTCTGGGGCGAGGTCGCTGTGAAGTAGGCGCCCGGCGTGGAGAGCGACAGCACCGTGTCGTCCCGCTCTGCAGACCCCTTGGCCGAGAGCTTGGCCGAAGACGCCAACTTTGCAGCCAACTGCGCAAGATCAGGGTGGGCGGCCTTGCCTTTGGGGCCCAGCACCTGGTGGACGAAGCTGGAAAACGACTTGGCCTTCTTGAGCTGCTTCAATGCGTCATCGTCCTGGTCCTCGATCTTGATGGACTCCAAGGTGTCGTTACGCTTCAACGGGAATGGCGGTGCGTGGTTAGGGGCGGGCTGCGAGTTCCAGTGCGATGGCAGGAGGAACAGCGGTGGTGCCGCGGCCGCACGCGCGTGGCCCGGCGTGGGCAATGGCGTGCCGATGTCGTCGAGGTCGCCAGAAATGGTGTCGACCTGGGGCGACACGAAGTTGGACGGGGTGTAGAACGGGTTGAGCAGCGTGGCCAAGTTCTGGAACGACAGCGACTTGGACCCCAACACGGCCGGGGTGTCGAGGGACATTTTGGAGCGCGAGCGCGAGTGGCCCTTGGGCTTGGAGTGGGGCGTCTTGGACACCTTGGACGAGGTCTGGGACGCGAGATTGATGGGCGACAACGTCACCGAGGTGTGGCCGCGCATGGGCGTGTGGAAGGCGGTGCCCACCGACAGGACGGAGAGCGACTTGTTTCTGCCTATGCGGCGGGGCGTGGCCACCACGGGCTGATGGAGGTGCCCGCTGATGCTGCCCATACCATTCATGTTCTGATGGTTCTGGCCATTCATGTTGGGATGGCTCTGGCCGTTGAGGCTATTGAGATTCTGGTTCTGGCTTTGGCCCTGGCCTTGGCCTTGGTTCTGCGAACTGGGCAGGTCTGACAACAGGTGCGTCGACATCGACAGCAGGAGCTGCGGCATGGAGTCCATGGAGTAGATGGTGTTGCTAGAAAACGACAGGTGCATGTTGGGGAAGTCGGCGGCGGCGCCGCTGCCCAAGTACATGGGCGGGTCCTGGGACATGGAGATCATGGACGAGGTGGACAAGCTGGCGTGGTGCGACGGCTTGTGTGAAAGGGAAAACTGGCCCAGGAGAAGCTGCGCCAGGTAGATGCCGTCGTCGAGCGACACGTTTTTGGAGTGGGAGAAGCGGGTGGAGGCGGAGCCGAAGCCGGCGTCGGCGTCCACCCAAGTGCAGTCGACGGAGTCGCCGTTGAGGGTGTCGTTGTCGGCGGAGTTGGCCAGGGCCAGGGCGGAGTTGGCGTAGGCGAGGATGTTGGGGCCGAGCAGCGAAGCGAGGGCGGCGGCGTCGTATTCGCCGGCCAAGTACGGCTTGGTGTTGTTAGACACGGGCACCACCTCGGGGGCTGGGGCGTCGTAGTCGGTGAGGTCCAAGGCCACATGGAAGGCCGGGTCGCTGGCAGGCTCGAACGGCTGCGATAGCTGCGTGGGCAGGCTCATGAGGTACTTGTCCATGGTGACGACAGCAACGGGGGCAGGACGGGGGCACGGACGGGGGCACACGAGGCCAGCACTGGAGGACGGCGGATGGGCCCTTTAGCGATAGACCTGGGCGGAATGGGGGACGGGCCACGGGAAAGGGCGGCGAGGGGGCCTGGAAGTGATGGGGGCGGCGGGGGCGACGAGGAGACGGCCTCAATGAGGGTTAGAGCAGCGAATAGAACGGCGACGGGCGGGACACCGGTGGAGCAGTGGAAGAGTAGAGAGGTGAAGAAAATGGTTTTGCGAGCGCGTGGTGGGAGGAGTCCCGGTGAGGAAAAAAGCGATGGAGGCGGGTGAGTGAGAAAGACAGACAGAGAGAGAGGGAGAGAGAAATGGAGAGGGAGGAGCTGATAGGGGGAGGAGAGGTTTAGAGGTTGGGAGATGGGGCAGATGGAGAGGATGGAGAGAGGGAGACACGAGAAGAAGAGGAAGAAGAGCACGACAAGCAAGATACAGCGGTGGTTATGTAGGAGTGGCGTGAAGCGTAGGAGAGTAGGGCCCCGCGGTGAGGAAGAAAGGGGAAGCATGGATTTTTGCGTGCAGCTGGCTGTTACGGCGGGGCCAGGACACGAGGTGCGGATTGAGATGTAGCAGCGGGTGGCGAGAGACGCTGGGGGCCCATGGGCCAGAGGGCCAGTGGGCCAATGGCGAGACAGGACGGGCGGCAGCGAGTGGGCCCATGGCGTGGGTGTGGTGCAGCCTCGCGCTGCAGCGAGAACTAAGAAATAATAGCGAGAGAGCAGACACAGAATAGCGAGAGACAGAAAAAGAATCGCGAGAGAGGGAGAGAACATGGAGGGATGAAATCGAGAGAACAGCGATAATTACCGGGCGCCAGCGGCACATCTACTGTACCAGAGACACACCAGAGACACCCACGGTGGCGCTGAGCCGGCCACCGGCTCTCGTCTCCATGCAACAGCCCCGACGCTGTTGCTCCCGTCGGTCCTCTGTCTCCAGGGCCAGCAGGTTAGTGGTGCCGGGCCGCGCGTTTCATGTGGTGGGTCTGGGGGGGCAGAATACGCGACGGAGCTGCTACAGGGCATCTGGACGAGATGGGAAGACCGTAGGCTCGACAGACGGCGGCCTCCAGGTGGCCACAGCGAGTATGGACATACTTCTGGGCCTGGAGAGAAGCCCCAAGCCCAAAGCCCAAAGCCCAAACCTCAGTAGAAGAGTGCGCTAGTCAAGTCCACCAGCACCACCACCGCCGCCGCCGCGGCGCAACTGGGCGCAACCGTCGCACTGCCACAATGGGCCGGCGCGCCCAACAATAGGCAGATACCGCCGGCGGCCGACTCCACGTTCACGTTCACCTTCACAGAAAGAATGCACTGTGGAGTGAGTCTTGTCTTGCATGCATGCACGTTGGGGCGAACACTACAATGTGCATGCACCGTGCTATTGAAGGTGTGCATGGTTGAATGCTGTGGTTCGCTTGACGTGTGCATTGATGCCGCCTGTGTGAGCCAGTGTGAGCTAGCGAGTCAGTGTCGAGTTAGCGAGCAATGGGGCTGGGGTGCTGGTGCGCGTTACGGGAAGTAGCAGATGAGAAGCAGGAGCAACAGCAGTAGCAGGAGCAACAGCAGGAGCAACAGCAGTAGTAGTTGTCGGAAGATTAGTCAGTAGATTAGTCAGTAGATCTCAGAACCAGAGAAACGCATCGAGAAAACCGGCAGAATCAGCAGAATCAGAGGCAGCACCACGGAGCCACGGCAACGGCCACGGCCACGGCACCGGGAATTGAAATTGAAATTTGGTCCAGCACGAGCAGACGCGTTATTTTCTGTCGCAGAAAGTCGCACTTCTCGGTAGCGGGTCTGCGACAATAGGAAGGTTTTAAACGAGGGGCACAAAAGCGGCGGGGAGAACGGGGAGGGACGGCGCGGAGGGGGTGCCGTTGGGACCCCCGCGGGCGCCCCAGGGGCCGGGCAGGCGCACGCCCTGTCCTGGCAGTTGCCATACAAGCACCGGCCCTGTGGCGGGTCTGGCCGTTTCCATTTCCAGGCAGTGTCGCACCATGGTCGCAAAATTGTCTGGATGGTGTATTTCGCAACCGCGCGGTCACGTGACACACGGCCGGTGCGGGCGTCCGCCCGGACAGGGCAGGGCACGGAGTGGTAGTACCACGGGTGTGTGGTGGAGGAGGAAGTGGAGGAGGAGGAGGGGCAGAAAAGGGGCCCGATCCGGGCCCGATCCGAGGGCGATCAGCACGCGCTCGGAGGTGGTGCCGGCGGCCCAGAGCCGGGGGACGCAGGTGTCCCCGACGCGCACCGGCGGCGCCAGTCTCGGTCCAACGTCCCCGGATCACCCAGGCCGGCTCTGGCGTGGGCCGGGGTCGCGAGACGTCGGATCTGCTGCAGAGGCGAGGGCTGCCCCAGCTGCGGCCCCGTTGTTGGCCCCGCCCCGCCCCCGCGCTCATAACCTCGATACGAACGTGAAAGTGTAACATGTCCCAGCTCTCTACTTGCCAAGTCAGTCCCAGCAATTGGAAACACACACAAACTCCACCACTACCTACGTACCCACCCACCTCAGAACCTCCACCTTCCACCCACTCTCCCCAAACCCAATTGGCCACTTCCCCTTTTCCTCTCCTCCAAACTGCGTGGAATTGGACCGTTCAGTTTTGCCGAAGACCCCGTTTTGTCTTCTCTGGCCCTGGTGCCCCCAACCCATATCGTATGCTGTTACAGAGGAATGCAACTGCACTGACGTATCGAGGCAGTAAGCAGGCGGAGGAGGAGACAGACAGACAGACAGACAGAAAGACAGAAA
This sequence comes from Suhomyces coccinellae, assembly GCA_030565345.1. Classification (NCBI taxonomy): domain Eukaryota; kingdom Fungi; phylum Ascomycota; class Pichiomycetes; order Serinales; family Debaryomycetaceae; genus Suhomyces; species Suhomyces coccinellae. The sequence continues at coordinate 120,277 of JAJMBP010000008.1, read as the reverse complement.
GAAAGGGGAGAAGTGAGATTCAAGATGGAATTGTTGCTGGGAGGTTATGTCGAGAAATAGGAATATTAGGAATATTAGTAAGATGCATGCATTTACATTAGGAGATAATCTATTGTGATAATTCACCTATTGTAGATAATATGCTTATTGTAGACAATTGATACAATTGATAGCGGGCCTTGGGATAAGGGAACTTGGAGAGAGTGTGGGGATATCTCGGTGCGGTCTAGTGGAGGTTGTCTAGATATGGATTTATTCCAATGGAGTCTATTCTGCTGTTACTGGCATATTAGTGGCATATTAGCTTTCGGTGGTTCGGTGGTTTGGAGGACTGCCACGTTACAGTGGCATTGACGTGTCTTCCGTGCACCCACGCAATCGCATCTGCAATCGCTTCATTGGCTTGATTTGCTTGCACAGCTTTTGTCAGGTTCTCGGCCCAGCGAGTTTCCTTATTTCACCGCTTCACACCACATATTGCCCCAGCTACTGCGCTTGCTGCCTCTGACACGCAGCTCGCATGCACGGAGGGCAAGCTTTAGAGTATAGCCTATAGTGTTTAGCTTTTGGCGTTGGCCGACAAGCCTATTGGGGCAACGGTTCCACGTCCCCTGCAAGTGGGTGAAAAATGTGAAAAATCACTGTCCACCGCCTCTGTGCTGGTGCTTGGCCCCATCACAAGCTCCGCCGGTGTGTTGGTGATCTTCCGCAGACATGCATCCTTCGAATCGATCCACCCCGATTCGTTCCAGACCGAAATGCTCGATGGATTCTATTTAAATCGTACAGCACCCAGAGAAGAATGGGATGGTTCTGCGAGAGGCTTCGTCTGTTTCAGGGCCAACGGCTGCTGCTAAGCGGTTGATGACCTCATACCTGCCCCATATCAGGTCCCGTCCAAGGTCCCGTGGTTGTGATGTGCACCGAAGCAAAGCTTCTCTGGAATCTTGTGTTAATTGCGGGATTCGGGGTAGTCTAGGAGTGACTTGACGTAGGTTACGAACCGCCTGGTGGAGGCGGGCAGAGTTGTCGAGTCAGAGAAGCGCTCCCAATTCTACTGAAGGTGAAGGAGAAGAAATGGATGAAAAATGTCTCATTGGCTCTAAACTGAATATTCGGGTGAAAATTGGAGCACAGGCATATGTGATTGAAGGGTGATTTCTTAAGGATATGGTGCCGAAGTCTGAGGCTTAGAGAAGCTGGAAATCACTCGTTGATGTGCAGTTCCCCGTTCCTTAATGAATAAATTCTCGATATCTTCAAAACCCATTTAAAATATTCTGGCCGGGGTCCATATCAAGCAATTCTGTTCCTAGTGGCTGGATGCCGTAGACTCCTTTCATTGCTACCAAAACCTTCCCGGATCACTAGCAATTGTGCATTCTACAACATTCCCATACATGATATAATAGTTTCATGTCAAGTTGTTCAGTTAAAACCATAAAATGCAGCAAATTTGCACACTTGACATGTTGTGACAATTGTGTGAGTTTCAATCAATTATTCACTAATCAGGAGATACTCATGGCAACAGCTTCAAAATAAAATTATGGAAGTAAGATGTAGGTATGCCAACAAATTACGCTTTCTACATATCTCCACCTAAAGACCACAGGGTATCAATTGATATTCAGGGTCAATGATCATTCGAACTCTGGAACTTGATCATTTAATTCTGGATCCTTAGAAACCTTTGATCTTTTGAAAATGATCCTTTGCATTCGTTCATATGAACTCTTGAACTATATTTCCTATCAGCCTTTGACTATTCATGTTTGTTTCATCTTATGATGTCATGATATTTCACTCGTTGATTACATTAACTCTAAATCTGTTTATCTCTTTAATCTTTGGCTAAGATCATATCGTCATTCTTATTTTTAGATCTCTTCAATCGCTCGAATTCTTTGATACTTTGATAAGATCCCTAGATTGCTTCAATCATTTAGGTGTTTGTCAATTCTATCTTCGACTATTCCTATCTTGACATTTCAGGCTTATCATTTCGATTACATCTCGAATAATTCATATTATCCCCACATACTCTACATCTCTTTCTCATAACATACGTTGTGGCTACCCATTATATATACATTTATGGGTTTTGCTTGACGAAGTCAACACCCTTTTGGATGTTGGTGATCAAGGTGTCCTTGGCCTTCTTGACCAATTCCTCCTCGTGGTCAGACAACTCACCGAGGCTGTGGATGGTCTTGACACCCTCAACACCCAAGGTGACCTTGGAGGCGAAGAACTGAACACCCTCGGACTCGAACAATGGGGACTCGACGAAGGTTGGCTCGACAATGTCCTTCTCACCAGCCAAACCGTTCAAGACGGAACCGGCGAATCTGGCACCAGCTTGGGCCATGGACAAGGTGGCGGAACCGGCACCGTCCTTGGCTTGGACAACCTCATCACCACCGAATTGGATTCTGTGGATCAAAGCGTCTCTGGTCTCGGTGTCCAAGGACTTGTGGTTGGTCTGAGACAACAATGGGACGATGGTGATACCGGAGTGACCACCAACAACGGTGACCTTCTCGTTGACTGGGTTGGTACCGGAGATCTCAGAGACGAACCTGGAGGCTCTCAAGACATCCAAGGTGGTGACACCGAACAACTTCTTAGGGTTGTAGACGCCCTTGGACTTGAAGACCTCGGCGACAATTGGGACGGTGGAGTTGACTGGGTTGGAGATGATCAACAAGGCGGCGTTAGGGGCGTGCTCGGCGGCGGCCTTGGCCAAGTCTCTGACGATGGAGGCGTTGGTGTTGAACAAGTCGTCTCTGGTCATACCAGGCTTTCTTGGGACACCGGCAGGGATGAGGATGACGTCGGAGCCGGTCAATGCCTCCTTGAGCTGGTCGGGGTTGTAGCCAGTGACGGTGGAGTTGGTGGGGATGTGGGAAACGTCGGCGGCAACACCAGGGGCACCTCTCAAGTCGTAGAGGGCAAGGTCGGTGACCTTGTGGTTCAACTTCATCAACAAAGACAATGGCTGACCAATGCCTCCGGCGGCACCGAGAACGGCAACCTTGTAGGCGGAGGAGGCGGACGAGGAGAAGGATCTGGCGCTGATTTTGGACAACATCTTGAAAGGAGGAAAAGAAAGTGGTAGGAAAAGTTTTAAAACCAAGTGCGGAGGATCAAATATTATAGTGAAAAATTGACTGTGGAGTCGAGCACAAGGTCGGCCAATTGGGTGTTCCGACCCCGGAACCTCGCCGGATGGGAGGGAAGCGCGTATACCGGATCGGGCCCATGTGGCTGGGTGACCTAGCGGGTCCAGGGAGGGGGCGGAAGTGGCCTGGGGTGGTGTGGACAACTGGCCAATTGGCCAATCAACGCTCGACCTTTTGGCCGAGCACTCCGATAGTATGGAGAGCAAGGGGAGGAATGGCGGGCGAAGGAGCTGGAATTCGGGGGTTTTGAGGACGGGAGCGTGTTCAGCGACTTCGGTTTAGTGGGTCTACGATTCAATTACGCGGAGAACCGGTTTCCTGGCTATTTTTCACCGGTGTTCTTGTAGAAATCATGATCTCCATACCGAATGGTGCCCTGTGCATCCGAGTGAAATAGATCCACGGCACATGAATATGCAGTTCAGGAACAATCAGCATAATATAGCACGAATTATTATTGCTTTCGTCACATTGGATTTATCGTTACAGCTCCAATGGTTATAGAATTAATGGCTATAGCATTGAGCGTTATATCTAATCGTGATAGCATTAATGAGTCTAGTTTTAGTATAATTACAAGCTTTTTGGCCACGATTTCGACTTGTTGGTTAATTTTCGGCAGATTGGAATTTTCACCAGGTTTAGTAGAGTATCAAGAGACGTTGTTGGGACAGGGACAATGTGCCAATTGGCAGCGTAGAAACGATAATTGGTACCGTACTGGTACTGTACTGGACCGTACTGGAATAGTACTTGCAGAGTCTCCCGACTCTTGAAGCCAATCTACCGAATTTATACATCGATTTATGATTCTTTCTAAGTGAAGTATGGATTTTGCCAGGAAACCTTCACCGCTATAAAATTATCACAGGATCTCTCTTGAGTCTGATGCGTGGAGTCTTAATTTCAGTGCGAATCGTAATCTCCGATATGTCTGACTATTCCGAGTCCAATTTCTGAAGACTTATGGTAGTGTCAATTGAAGAGTCTGTATTGAATTATTTTCCAGACTTCATTCCTTCTATGGTCTTTTCCTGTTCCTATTCTGAACGATTCATTGCCAATTGACAGAAATCGCCCCATATCCACCTGTATACACTTCTTTCTATTCTATTACATCATCCCATCTCTTGATATTCGTGACCTGCACACAACCCCAATATATATCTACACCTATAAACAAACTGACCTTCTCCATATTTTCCAATTCCACCCATTCTGCCAGTACAACTGAGACAATGTCGAAGCCAATTGCTCAACTCCACTCCATGGACATTCCCCACGTGACGGCGGTGGAACTTCCCTTGGAAGTCCGCAATCCAGACCGTGCCATCGAGATGCTTGGAGGCAAGAACAAGATCAAACAAGTGATAAATTCAACCAACAAGGCCGGAAACACGTACAACCACACGTCCATAGAAAACACCTTGAACTTGAGATTGAGATCTGACCCGTTCCACCACCCTATCCAGTCCAGCTACAATACTAGCGAGAAGATTCTTCTCAAGGTCTCTATTCCCAAAAAGAGCTTGCCAAAAGACTACAAGGAAAACCCTCAGAAATACAATATACGTGACTTGATCCAGTTGAATGACAAAAATAAAGAGACTCCAAAGCACCGCGTCAAACCAGTGGCAATCATTGACAAGACGTACCTGTTCAAATCTATAGTCGACTTTCAGATCTCCACCAAAAATAATACCATGGTCCAAGAATTCAATAATTCCATCTTGAACTTCAATAAGTACGAAGACGTCCAGAAGTATTTCGACAAAAAAGACAAGTTCATGGGCTTATCAGACTATAAAGACTTGGACTACTACAACACCTTTGACCACCAGCTTCCTCCACCTCCTGTACTTTCACCAATCAGATTTCCCTTCGACTACAAGTACCAAAAGAATCCTTTCACAACTGCAATCAAGGATTTGGAAAGTGGGGAGATCAAGGTGGTTTCTACCAAAAATTCTATCAAACTCCATACAAAAATGATTGATTACAACACGAATAACGTGCCTACTGTGCCAGCAAAGGAGCTATTGGACAACTTGAAGTTATTGAAGTCCAAAACTCATGTGGTCAATTCTTCTGACTACCAGCTCTTGCAATGTATGGAATGGCTCTCTAGCGTATTCGAAGTCAAACCTATATGGTTGAGAAAGCAATTGGAGGATATCGTTCCCCCTGATCTCAAAAAATACATTAAGCAAGCATTGCCGTACGTGTCTTTCATTTATAAAAGTGGTCCATGGAGATTTTGCAACGTTAAATTTGGAGTCGACCCAAAAAGTGACAGCAAGTTCTGGGTTTACCAAAGTGAATACTTTAGAATTGCTGGTCTCAAGTTTGTGCTTCCAAAAACCACCACTCAAAGAATAGTCCCAAATACAATATTGAGCCAGAAAGATTCGCCAATCGCTAGTCTGATCGCAGTTTCGGAGTACCTTTTCTTCAATGGTCTTACATTACCGTCAACAGTTACCTATCAAATTGGAGATATCATTGATTCTGACATCACGACAATTTTACAGGATAATGAGAAGCAGATGGGCAGCCAGTTTTTGAGAGATAAAACGGACTTCCAGGATGGCTGGATCAATAAACAAACGATGGAGGTGATCCGCAGAATTATTCGGTATAAGCTTAATCGCATTGTTAAGGAAGACCCAATTGACCAAACAAAAATTTACAAGATCATTGAAACCGACTACACGGATAATGACGACATAGGGAAGAAGGAAGGCGACGAAGATGAAGAGATAGACAACGATGTGGAGGCAGGTGTCGATGGTGACGATGACGAGAATGGACACGACTTGGATGAGGATGGAGACACGGAAATGGCCGATGCCGACACTGGAAGCTCGGAAAAACTTACAGCGAATTTCGAGGAGACCATGAGCCGACTCCACCAGCTCAATCCCGAGATCTCCCGGCGGATGGAGGGCTTGGTAGGAATTATCAAGCAGGACTTGATCGAGGATTAGTCACGTGAAGTAGACCTCATGTTATGCAGATATATGCAGGTCAATATTAATATGGTTCTACACTACGAATATGGAGATATGATAAATTAATGATCAAATATATTAATCATATGAATATAATACTAATTGAGCATTAAACATATCCTTATGAGGAATTATCTGGAATTAAGGTTCTCCACATATACCATTATGTGAATCCCCACATTATAATCAGTGTTATCCCCTCAACTGAATGTGATATAAATACACACCCTTTCTCCTAGGATAATGTCTCCACTGGCTTTAGTACTTAGCAATCACTACATAACAAGGTATTACTCACAAGAAGACATAACAACCGACAGTACTGATTTACTATAGTCAGATAAAGAATATTTACTTTATAATTATATTTTCTTTATAATATCGTAACAGTTAACCTGGTGGTTGCACTACCAAACCTACACCTCAAAAACACGGTCATGTGCAAATAGTCACATGCCCATAGATCACGTGCCAAAATTCACGTGCCGTCTATATTCAAAAAAGACACGGTATGTTTTCAACTTCACACCATCCACTATGACCAAGGCCACCGAAGCTGCTTTGACCTTTTTCGCCGCCACCGCTGTCTACTTCGCGTTGTCGACTGGGGCCCTTCCATCCCCTCAACTTTTCCACGACGAAATCTTGCCATTCTTGCCATGGTGGGCCTTGGTTACTTTCGGTGCCTACGCCTTGGCCACCTTAGGCTGGGGTATCATCACCTTTAAGGACAAGGAAGACAAGTACAAGGAGTTGTTGGTGCAAATTGACGAGGCCAAGGCCTTCTACAAGTCCAAGGGCATCGAGTTGGACTAGGGATAGAGACACGTCTTACTAGTGAAAGTGTCACTTTCATATGGGTGAAATGTCGCTTATTATAAAGGTAGAACTTCGCCTACCATATGGGTGATATGTCGTCTACCATAGAGGTGGAAATTTACCCATATAATGGTGGAAATTTGCCTATCATATGCGTGAAATATCGCCTGCCATATAATATGGAAAGTCGTTGCCATATGGGTGAAAATTACTTGGATCATCAAGAAACGTCTATTCTCTTTGTATACTAATAAATATCGTTCTGAACGTTGAATTCAGCATGCAAGTGGCGATGGGGTCGTGAGGACATGAGTGTAGATGGAAAGAGGCACTGTGAGGATTGGCTCACACGGCACCTTGCTGGGCCTTCTTGGCCTTCATTTTCTTCTCGAGCTCCGCAAACACGCGGATACTGACTGGCACACTTGCCCAGGTGTCATCCTCTTCCAGGACTGTGCCCGAAGGACCGTGCAACTCTTCGTTGGACTTGTCAGCCAAGGACAACGGCAAGTTTTCCCGTTGTAATTTCAGCACTGGGGGGTGGAAATCTTCGGGCCAGCGGCCACCACGCTTGGCCAACGCTGTCGCGGCTCTTTGCCTGCGTTCGTTCCAGTCCTTGAGGTCCTCGTCGAACAACTCCCATACGCAATTGATACACCCACTCATACAGCAATTGTCGGGCTCGCTGGGCTTTGCCGGCACTGTGACGCCGGCGATGACCTTGGCAGCACCACGTGTAATTCTACTGGATGATTGCCGAGTCTCTCCCTTGATTCTGGTGCCAAACACCTTGGCTATTCTCTCTTCTGCAGTGAGGTTGGGATCGATGTGATAGTTGCCCTCGAAGGTAGTTTTGGTGTGTTTCTTGAGCTCCACAAGTTCATCCTGAGTCATGAGACTCGCTTCGATGGGATGCGTGGGATGGGTCGGAGTTCTGACCACTAGGTCGTAGTAGTCGAATTTGACGTCTCCGATGAGAACGGGTTTGTGGATCTTGGTGGGTCTTTGAGGACGCGGAAAAGTTCTTGGGGCGGAAGCGGAAAACGGTCTAAGGAACTGCTTGATCATAGTGGCAGGAAATGTGGACGGGTGAAGGAGAAGAGGGATAGTTGGGGTAGCCATTGAAATCTGGAGAAAGACTATGAGGATATCTTGATTACGTAATCATGGATAGAGTAGGTCTCTGATTGGTCCGTCTGGGACTGTAGTGGCCGGAGTGGGCCCGGAGAGGGTTCTGTGCACTATTCGGGAGCTCTAGCACTTAAAGGCGTCTTCCAATTGAAGCTGTACAATTTTTTGGCGAAAAATTCTGGATTTCCATGAAGAATTAAACAATCGAAATGTATGGACCGATAGTGGGATCTGCACAAAATCAGATTAGGCGGATGTACGGTATGATGCATACTGGTGGGTTTGTACTATTTATAAGTGAATAGACATATCGATTCCAAGAAGACATGCCTATAAAATAGGATTTCCTGGATATAGTATCCACCGCTGTAATCCTTTATTATACTGTAATTTCAAGTGAATATCAATTAATATTAATAGTACTCGACGGGTTGATTTTTAGAAATTGATCAAGCAAGCTTTATATTTAATTTAAATTTACTCCAAGTATTTTCAATATTAAACTGGAAGTGGAAGCTAACTTATTTGAATTTATCGGAACATCCTACTTCTTTTTCTTTATAATCTGATCGTTTAGATTACAGTAAATATTATCTTTTAGTCTAAAATAGTTCTTATTCTCGGATTCCTTTAATATACTCTTCTGTTTGTCTGTTTAAAGAAGCCATACACTTGAACTTAATGTGGTGCAGTGATCCTCCGGTCAAATTATTCAACTACAAGATTCATAATAGTAGGAATATATTATAAGGACCTCATGATATAAATTGTCCAAGTCTAAGATTGTTCCAATGCATTCAATGCCTTGTCTATGCTTAAAAAGAAGCCCTCGCCCAAACCAGTAGAGGAAGTGGCTTCGGATGTCTCTCGACTGAAATTGTCGTTCACTAACTTGATTATGCCTGCCATTCTGAACTTGTCCCGAAGATCACCATCCACAGGAAGACGTGAAAAACACACTCGGATCAGATCCACCGTGGTGTACTTCCTCACAATTTCAAAAAGAACTTGCGTAGCTGAGGAATCGATGCTCTTCATACCCTTACAGTCAAACACAATCGAGCGGATGGCCTGGTCGAAATGTCTAGAATGAGGCTGAGAAGGATGGACAAGCAAGGTTCCGTACTTTTCTATCCGGTTGAGTTTTCTCTTCAAATCTCCCACATTTGCAAAGTTTAATGGCTCGGGAATTTTGATGATCAAGACTCCCTCAATGTCTTCGATTTCTGAAATCAAGCTGTTGAGTTTGTCCACTTCATGGGACAACTCGGTCGACGATGAAGAAGAGTAGGTGTTCGTGGTTTGAGTATCAACATCTTGCTCGAAAGTGGCAAAGCTTTCTTCTATTAATTCGTCCACATTCCTGAATATGGACGTGTTGGGGACTCTGCCCAAAATATGGATTCCGGACCGGGAACTGTACTTAATTACTCTTGTAACGGCCACCAAAACTCCCAATGAAACTCCTGCTGGACTGCTCCAGAAAATGGTGGTCAAGAAAATAATCAAGAAGGTGATGATTTCATCATAGCCTCCAATGTCGTAGAAGAATTTCAAATCAGCAGGTACTTCTTGAATCACTGTGATACCTATTACGGTAGTAGTCAATGCCAACACACATTCAGGTAAGTAGTAGAGCAATGGGAGTAAGTAGACAATAGCAAACAAGGTACAGATGGCAACGAAAACGCCAGCCATTGGCGTCGTGGCTCCTGCAAGAATGTTGAGTTTAGATCTTCCAAAGGCCCCAAAAGCTGGCAAACCACTAACCAAACTGACCACCAAATTGGTTGATCCCAAGGCGATTAATTCCCGGTTAGAAGAGACGTTGTAATTGTACTGAGTTCCGAGCGATTTGGTGGCAGTGGTGGAGTCAAAGAAGCCCAAAAGGGTGCTGATGAAAGCAATGCCGAATGTTCTTTCGTACAAGGCAAGTTTGCTCCATTTAAAAGGATTGACGATTTTAAGAGTGTGACCGGAAGAGGACGTCAAATCGCCTACCACGGCCACACCCTTCTCATACCATTTGAAATGCCAGCTTAAAATCGTGGCTATCACCACCATCAGGAGTATATCGGGAATCAACACCGCCTTTTTCACCTTGTACTTGTGGATAAGCATCTCTTTGAGGGTCTTGATACCCATGATGATGACGAGAGTGACCACAGAAATAGTCAACGTGAGCTTATGGGCCTCTCCGAAATACTCGTAGGCAAATTTCATCTTGTCCAACACCGTCAAATGGGGTTTCGTGAGCGCAAGCTCCACCAAACCCATTTCTGCACTCAACTCGTTGACTATCATCACGAAACCCATGGCGCCGATGAAGCCCTTCAAAAGCGCCCGGCTCAAGACGCTGTCCAAGAAACCGAATCGTAACAAACCAGTGGCCAAGAGAATGCCACTAAGAGTGGATGAGATGGCAGACGAAATCTCCAATTCCGTGTAGTGTTCGAAGGCCTTTTCGTGCCGGATATACTCGATGGTCTGGCCGTAGATGATGGCGGTAGAAGGCGACGCCCCGACCACGAGAATGGGCACACAGCCGAAGATGGAGTAGACAGTAGCACCAATTATGACGGAGTAGAGGCCGGTTACTGGCGGCAAATGGGCCAATGACGTGGCAAACGACATCACTAGCGGCACCTGGAATGATGCCAACGACAAGCCCGCCAAAAAGTCGCCCACCAAGCACTCCCGGACATTGTAGTTGGGCAACCAGTTCAACACTGGAAAGTAGTATGCGAAATAGGCGTAGGTATCGAAGCCGTGGTGGGGTTTTCCTGATCCAAGACGCTGGATCCGGGCCCAAGCCTTCCATCCCACGGGTTCGGAGTCGACAGACTCGAGATAGGTGTTGATTTCGGGGTTGTTGAGTGTCTTCAAGTTGCGGAGAGATTGAGAAGACGAGGTGGAGTAGATTGTGGATTTTGCCCTGGACCCCGAGCCCTGAAGAAGGCGGGTGTTTTCATCAGACATAAGGGGCGAGGCAAGGTATACGGAGAGAAGAAATGGACGGAATCGGAGTAGAAATGGTGGAATTGGAAGAAGAACTGGCTCTATAAGATAGTCGCACAAGATAATTGATAATGGAATTTAGTGGAGATTATATTTAGCAATAGAAGATATGGATTAATAGGAATTATAATCGGCGGCGATTCAATGGTAACTAATATAATCAAAGATATTTGAAGTAGTATTAGCTGACTTTCAATTGAATTAATTATCACCTGTCAATTGGGCAATTGCCAATTTATAGAAATTGCATATCGCAATATCACAATATCGCAATGTGGAAATGGGTGATTCCGAACTGTGTAGGATTAGGCATTTGCTGCTTCTGTGCCCGGGCCCAGAAGCCATAGTCCGGTTACCTTTGACACTTAGGTGATTGGGGGCAAATTATGGGCCCAGGACCGCCTGTCCCGGGTGACTAATAAGTGAAGTAAACCTCTATATACGTCTTCATTGCACTGGTGCCAATGTAGGATGGAGCCTGCCACTAGGCAGAGGTGGCCGCCGGAGTGTCGGAAGCAGGGTCGGCCGTCTTGGGCTTCTTCTCCCGCTTCTTGCTGGCTTCCGCCACCAATTCCTCAAACACCCGGGCCTCCTCGTCTTCGGCTTCGGTCCGGGTCATGCCAATAAATACATCTCCTATGATGCGGAGGGCCTTGGCCTGGGCCACCCGCACATCAACCGCCACGTCCTTGTCGTCGAGGATGTTGTCGCACACGGCACGGACTGTGGCCTGGATCTCGAACTTGGATCCGGACCAAGCCGCTGCCAACACCTTGCCCATTAAGTACTTCTCCATCTCGGCGATCTCTTCTGTAGTGTGCTTGTCCGGTACCTTCTTCATCTCCTCCACCTTTTTTTCGGCCTCTCGGGCGGCTTCGTCGGGCGTAAGCTCTGCAGTTTTGGTGGTGGTTGTGTCCTTGTTGTCCGTAGAAGCGGCAGTGGTAGCGTTCTTGGGGGTTGCGCCGGTCTCTGAATTTGGCTCTTCCTTGTCAGCTCCAGCGCCAGCTTCTTGTTGTGCATGGTATTCGTTATCTTCTTGCATTTTGGCGTATTCTTGCATGGTCTTCTGTGCGTCCAACGCACTCGATACCGTACTAATGGTATCCTTGACCATGCCTCCCTTTTCTTTAACGGAATACCAAAATCCACCCCAGCCAAAGAAAGTCTGGTTCTTCAAGAAAATCCTCGACTTGTTCTTGTAAATGTATCCAATGGTGTGGAGAATTTCCAAGCCGAAACTCTCCATTTTCAACGACTCGGCCTCGTAGCGGATCTTCTCTTTGAACGACTCTGCAACGTCGTCCTTCATGTCTGTTTCTGTGAATAAAGAAAGCCTGTTGATCAACTTTTCTGCCAACTCTTTTCTGGTCTCGATCTTCTTCAATTTGCATTCCTCTTCGAACTTCTCCAATTCCTCTTTGCGCTTCAACTCCAACTCTTCTTCTTTGGTGAGCGGTTTCTTACCGTCGGTCGTGGCGACCTTTCCGGCAGCGTTCTTGGATGCATCGTCTGAGTGCTCGAGGTAAAGAGGACCCAGGGTAGTCCTGGAAGCAGGGGCTTCTGTGGAGGTGCCTGAGCCAAAACCCGAGCCAGAGGCGGTAGAGGTCTCCTCTTTGGAATCGGTTGATTTAGCACTGTCAGCAGTCTCGGTCTTGGCCTCTTCATCGCCATAACCTGACAACTCCGCTGATTTGGACAACTCCTGGAGCAAGGACAACTCGCCTATCCAGTCTTTGAAGGCCTCGCCTCCAAAAATCATGGAGAAGAACTCGCTGGGGTCTTCGAATCCGGCCTGAGGAATGGACTCCTGCTTACCGTACTTGTCATACTTGGCCCGGAGCGTCTCGTCGCTCAACACCTGATATGCCTCGCCAACCTCCTGGAACTTGGCGGCAGCCTGAGGGTCATCAGGGTTCTTGTCTGGATGCAAACGGATGGCGGCCTTCCGGTACGCCTTCTTGATTTCCAACGACGTGGCAGTGGTCTCTATATTGAGGAGATTGTAGTAGGTGGAGTCCACAACCATGATGACGAGATGAAAATGAAGATGAAGATGAAGATAAGGATTAGTATTCTGTGGCAAGAAAAAGTTCTGGGGAGCGAGGTGTGATTGTGAGCACCAGGCGTAGCGAGAGATGTCGCGCCAAAAGCGCGAGGTGGAGGGAGAAGAGACGAAGAAGGAAGGAGAGGACTGGGGAAGTAGGAGGGGGGAAGGGGTCCTACTTATAGACCAGAGATGAAGAGGGGAAGCATGGTGAGATTTGGGAAGGTCACGGTTGCAAATTGGAAGAACAGGCGTCTATTTGAAGGGGGTGTAATGATGGGAAGTCGCATGGTACGGCGGAAGCGTAGTAGAGAATGGAGGCAAAATAGCGAGAGAAAAAGATGATCTAGCGAGGGAAAGGGAGAAATGGCTATAGAGTAGTGAGAAATTAGCGAGATAATTTAGCGAGAGAGGCAAAGATCGTCAATTCTCTCGGAAATCTCGTCATAGATGGTGTATGAAATGATAATTGTGACATTCTGATTTCTATCTTCAACCCATTATAGTGATCTGTTATAGAAACTTCTGAATATGTGCGTAATAATTCAAGACATCCAGTGTAACAGTATTCACTAATTATATATCTATAATTTCCATGGTCTCTAAACGAATGAAGTGCTGATAATATTGAATTAAGCACCACTAGCATTAACACAAAAGAACCTCGAGGAATTGCCATTCTTTGGGCATGGATCTTGTATTCTTCCTTCTATGTTCTGTGTATATCGAATGAAATTTCCAAAATGTGCCCTATCACCATCTCTCTACACTTTTCCTATCATATTGCCTTTGGCCTATATACATGATGCTAATTAGAGTAGTAAACCTTTCTCAAGTCCACAATCTTCTTTCCTCTGCCGGCAGCTAAGTCCTCGATCGATCTTTGCTTGGTCAAGGCCTCCACAAAGCCCTTGACCACCAACACAGGGTTTCTGGACTTGTAAATCTTGCCTCTAAGGTCCTTGATTCCAGCAGCTTGACACACCTCGAAAATGTTTCTGTTGACTCTCAAGCCGAAACCAGCTGGTGCAGATCTGATGAACAACTTGACCGCATGGTACTTGTGCTCAATGTCACCCAACACGGTTCTTTCCTCGTATCTTGGGATTGGAGTGAGGTTCTTGATAGCATTCCAGTGGGCCTTACGAGCTGCCACTCTGACTCCGTCTCTAGACTTTCCAATACCCAAGCCAATGGTACCTCTCTTGTCTCCCACGATGGTCATGACAAAGAAACTGGGAATGTTACCCTTGGACGTCTTGTTGGACACTCTCTTCATGATGATGGGACGCACATACAAGGATTTGATGTAGTTCTCTTCTAAGCCAGTCAATTTGGCGATATCACCCGCCAAGTTGTCTCTTTGGAAGACTCTCTTCGTGGCAACGGCGTCCTTGAATCTGATCTTCAAGTCACTTCTGTCAGCACTGGCAATTTGGGGGATTTCAGGGTATGGCGAGCTGTTTGTGGACTGGTTGGGGAAAACAACTGGTTCTTCCCACTTGGCGTCGGTCAAGGAATAGTCAGAGTTTTCCAAGGTAGGAGCAACCTTGGACACTCCACGAAAGCCTTTCTTCTTCATTTCGAGCACCTTCTTGGGATCCACTATCGATTCGGAGATCTTGATACTTTGCAATAATTCTGGAGTGTAGAACTTGGACAAGAAGTCAATGTGCTCCTGGGTCTTTTTAGACTCCTGAAAGCCGGCTCTGGCGACGGAGAACAACCGCTGGTTGAGTCCGTGGCTCACTCTGGCCACCGCTATGGGGATCCTGGACCTAAACATAGTGTTGGTGTTGTTGGTGAAAGAGTAGTGAATTTTTCATAAAATTTTAATGATGTGCACACGACTACAGTGGAAGTTGTGTGTAGTAGAATACATGATAAGAATGATTGGAAATAGATTATCTAGGGGTGTAAATAGGGCTACGTTGCCAGGAAGAGAGTCCCGTTGGGATTGTTGAACAAATATCGAAAAATCGGTCGAACAATCGCATCGGTGGTGGTGTTCTTTGAAATTATTCAAATCGTGAGTATAGTGAAATATCGCGAAAATTGTCTACTACATGGAGTCTTCAGATTAGTGGGTTTATATTGTAGAAACCAAGTATATTATCTCACATTAATTGTCATTAGCAACAAGGTAGACGAACCAAGTTGAGGGATCGTAAAAATTAGGCTGGAAGGTTGAAATTCCGAGCTGTTGAAAGACAAACAAGAAATTAAGAAAAACTAATTAGTGCTTGGCTGCGGCGATTTGAAGTTCTTCTCTTCATCCAACGTCCTCGCACTGCTGTCAGAGGTGGATGTGGCCACATCCACCGGCGAATATTGCAATTTCTCGTTTTCCTGCTGGAGAATGAGCACTTCTTGCTTTAATCTCTCGGCCTCCTTCTCGAGTCGCTTGCCAAAAACATCGATGTAGAAGGTGGCTCCGTTGTAACTGGCCCAGATGAAGATTATACTCACAAAGGCACCGCACAAGTGCTTGTACTTGAACCAGATAGGACAAAACACCATGGTCAAGATCTGGTAAAAGAACTGGATCAAGGAAAAGGCTGCAGTTTGCATCCAGACATAGGGCAACGAAATGACAAATTTGCCAAGTCTGGTCTTCTCGTTCTTTTTCTTTAAGAAAGTAAATGATGTGACCCTTCCGTTTTCGATCTCCTTCTTTTTGCGGATGGTGATGAAATAATGGTACGAAAGCTGCCACACGGTATAGTAGAAAGACGTCCAGAAAATACCCTGGAAAAAGTTCCAGTTGTCGATTCTGGCAATGGCTGGAAATCTGACCGCAATGTACTCTTCAGGCAACTCGTGAACAATCACAAACATGGTCACAGGAGGCATGATATGAATAAACGAGCTGGTAATCTTGTCGATGGAGTGGAGGACAAGGGAATTCCTCCACGTAATCACCGCAAATGACAACGTGCCCATCGACAACGAAAACACCGAGACGAATAACGACTTGGACTGGGGAAACACCCAAAGGAAAAGAAGAAGCAAACCATTGACATAGTAGCACAAATCTGCCAAGAAGTACTGGAACGACAACTTGAAATAGGAGTAGAACCTAATAGGCATCAATACTGTCATGAAAATGGTGTAAAAGAGTGGAAAATACGTGGGATACTTTCCAATGATGAAGCCGGTGGTGGCCAAGGAGAAGACGGAAATAGCGTAGAAAAACTTCTCCGTAGAGGAGCTACGAAGGCTCTTTTGGAGTCTCTCATCGAACTTCTGGAGTCGCTTGTTGATTTTCTCCTGGAGAATGAGAAACTCTTGGCTCCGTGCCTCTTTGGTGTTAAATTTGTTGAGCCTCTGCTTGGTCTTCAATTTCATGTCCTGGAACTTGCGCTTGGTGCTATTGCCCACGCCGTCCAAGTTGAGGCCAAAGTCAAACTCATTGGCAAACAAGATCTTGGTCAAGTCGAAAGAAAGGGACAGGGTAGAGTCACTTCTGCGAAGAGGTTCGCCTCCTCCATATATAGACGAAGAAGAGGACACCAAACCCTCGTCGTCGGAGTCAGCGGCAGAAATCAGCTTAGTTTCGGGATCATTTGAGATCGTTGATGAAATAGATACTCCGCTGGAGGTAGCTTGGGGTTCGGAATCGCTCATTGTGGGGGTGTTTGGACTAGAGTGCTGTTTCTGCGTGGGTATAAAGTGGATGGAATTGGGGCGAAATTGAGGGAGAAATAAGCGTCAAATGGGTCCAAGTAATAGCAGGGGTCACCAGGAGCACATACAGTGTGGCAGTTGCAGACTTGGAGCAGGAATGACCGGGGTAACGAGATGGTGTTGTTGTAGAAGAATACACGTGCAGTTTTGGTGACTGTCACGTGATCTTATCGGTCGTGCTCCGGTCAAGTTGCTATCAAAGTAGAATTCTTGATGAGCCTATATGCAGGTCCAATTAATCCATAGGGGCTCCTTCAGAAGCCCCAGGGGCTATCGTCTACAGAAACTCCTCCTTATAAGGCGATTTGCACGTGTTCACCATAAGGAGGAATATAAAAATTTCTTTCAAGGGCCCAAGGGCCCTTATTACACCATAATGAGCGGTTATACCAAAGGCACACAAGACCCTAGTGAGTTGAATCTGAACCCCTTTGAAGATAACGAAGGCTCGCCAAAAACTACCACCCGGGAAAATGTGATCAGCAGGAGTATTCTGAAATTGGACCTTTTTAAATTCAAGCTCTTCCTGAGTAAAAGCGGTGAATCAGGAAAGAAAGAAAAGACAGATGAACAACCGTTATTGTTGAATACTGAAACCACTCAAGACACAGAAATCGGATCGCTTCCTAGCTACAAAGACAACTTCTGATTCCGTCTGTGCAACAGTGGCACAAAGCAGGCCTTTGTTCCCGTGGTGGACCGTGACGAACGATGTTCTACAATAGGCTCAGATGTCGTTAATTTCATATATTTGTCGTAATCGAATTCGTTTGATAGAGCTGTAGCCACCCCACGGGGTCCTATGTGTTGGAACGTGCCACTAGCCGTAGTTCTTGTGTTGGTATGCATTGTCTCAAGTTGCCACAATATGAAGCGAAGAACCCTGAATTCCGAGTATACTCTCCTTATCTGAGAAGATACAGTTGGATACTATCGGTTGCATAGTAGGCCGTCCAAACCGGTATCTGTAATACTTTTACACAAACCAGACTTCTTTAGCATTTTGATCCAGTTCTTTGTATTTGATTTCGAGAATTGTTCTAAAATTTGACAGGGATATATATTAGTGCTATATTTCTAGTTTTGAGAAATTACTGAATATTTCACATTCAACTATTTCAATAAAATGAGGGATTAAAGAAATACGTAGAAATTCAACGTAGATTCACAGGTATTTCCCATACCTTGTAGTACATTCTTGCCAGTTACCTGTACCATTCTGATTCTTTCAGTACACTTCTAGACTTTCTCTTCTCAGGCTCATGAGCAGGTGAAAATTCTACGCATAGTAGAAAATCTCGACACATAACAAGTACCCGAAAAGGAAACTGGGATATCATGCCGAGTATAAGTAGGAGGAACCGATAGGCGTAGTATTACTACGGTTTCTGCTACTTCCGCCTGATTTTCAATGCCGACGAAATTTGCCATTTCTGATCTAACATTAAATCATACTTCACAGATGCAGCACAAATACGAAGTGCGAATGCAGAGTTGCAGCAACGTCAAGAAGGAAGAACACTAGGAAGAATAAACCAGTTTAATCGTAGTCACAAGGACTGGTTCTACCAAGTCATTTACACCCATTAGTTTTGTCATATTATTATGCAATTATCTATCATATCATCATCATCGCGGTCGACTATTAATGCGATCGATGTTAGCCCTAGGTATTCAACGGTTGTCAATCCTAGGCCTCCACGGCACCCTTCATGGCGTCAAAGTTGTACATCTTCTTGTTGTTCTTCTTGGAAGGAACGTGGGGGTGCTCCTGGTTGTACTCAAAGCATTCCAACACACAGGCCTTCAACGCATCCACGCTCTCTTGCGAGAGCTGGAAGTGGAACGCCAAACGACCACCCATGAGCTTCAAGTTGTACTTCTCACGGGCCACACGCACCAAGCGGGCGTCGTCCATGTGGTTGGCGCGGAGATCGAGGAACACGAAGTTGGAGTGGACGGGACTCTCCAAGGCAATACCGTGGTCCATGCAGAACTTGCCGACCTGGGTAGCAAGACCGTGGGCGTAGGAAAGTTTGGAGAAGTTCTCTTCCACCGCATTGATGGCCATGACGGCCATGATACCGGCCTGGCGGATACCTCCACCGTTCTGCTTCTTGAAGTGGTTGGCCTTGGCGATGAAGCGCTTGGGACCCACGAGAATGGAGCCCATTGGCGCACCCAACAGCTTGGAGAGACAGAGCGAGACCGAGTCGAAGTGCGAGCAGTACTCCTTGATGGAGACGCCGGTCACGGCCAGGGCGTTCCACAAGCGGGCACCGTCGAGATGCATGATGATGTTATTTTCCCGGGCAAAGGCAGCGATACGGGCAATCTCGTCCACGGGCATGACGATGCCGTGGAGGGTGTTTTCCAAGGAGATGATCTTGGTGGGCGCAGCGTGGATGTCGCCGTCGTCGGCGGTCACGTTGTCCATGATGTCCTCAAGCGTCAACCAGTTGCCGTTGGCAGGAACCACGGGATGGACCATGGCCTGCGAGAGCGTGGCCAAGCCTCCGGCCTCGTGCAAGAACACATGGGCACGGTGGTCGCACAAGATGCTGTAGGGAGGCTGGTACAAGTTAGCTCTCAAGGCGATCTGGTTGGACATGGTGCCGGAGACGCAGAACAAGGCGGCCTCCTTGCCGGAGAGCTGGCACATTTTGCTTTCCAACAAGAGGGTGGCCTCGTCTTCCTGGTAGACGGAGTCACCGTAGGTGGCGTGGAGCGATGCCTGGAGCATGCTCTTGGTGGGGACGGTGAAGGTGTCACTGCGGAACTCGTTGTGGGTGGGATACGAGTCGATTGTCATGGTGTGAGATGGGGGCAGGGACTATGAGGTGGCTATTGGGGTGCGTGAAAAGTGGAACACCAAAGCGACGAAGGGACAGCAGCAAGCGGACGTGTGCGAGGGCTGTGAAAAGTTTGAGGACACAGGGGAATCTGAGGGGACGGAGGATCCGAGTAGACTAGCGGCGTTGAAGGGGAAGAAGAGAGCTTGGGCAGGGGAAAAGGCGGCGTGGTGAAAAGTCGGAAGACTTGACTAATAAAAGCGTCTGATGCAGGACTTGACTAATGTGATGGAAAAGGCGAATTCGATGGCCGGACTTGGCAGAGACAGACTGACAAGAGAGACAGGCACAGCAAACGGACTGGGGACAGACTGGAGGGACAGGGCTTCAGGGGAGACCAAGCAGACAGACAGACAGACGGACAGACAGACGGACGGACGGAAGGCGGAAGGCAACAGCACAAGGGTCTACTAGCAGAGCGATGGACCAGACCCATCCTTGTTATATAGTGTCATGAGGCCATCGGGGAGACATGCTTAAACGGGACACAGGGCAAAAGAAATTTGCGCGTTGTGCATGGAGAGGGTGCGAGGCCGTTTGCGGAAGGCGAGGGCGGGCGGGGCTGCAGAACACCGGTGGCAGCGTCTATATGGGGGAGGGGGAGGGGCGAGGCCCAACAAGGGGAGCGGAAGGGGATTCCGCAGAATGACTGGGAGGGGCAGGCTGCGGACGTATTGGGCGAGTGGAGAGGGCCGGGAGGGGTGGGGGACCACCGTTGTCCACACGTGATGCCGCCGGTACCCGAGATGGTGCGACCGTTGGGACGCGGCCGGGGTCGGAAGTGGACGGAGCATCTCCGGAGGAGAGGGGAGGGCCGGGGAGGGGAGGGAGGGGCAAACGCCTCAAGGTTGCGTCAAGCACGCCAGAGGGTCCGGAAGTCGCTGGCAAGTGACGCCAAGAGACGGGGAACGGGCAGCTGGGGCCGCAGACATATCCGGGGAACGTGCCCCGGTGACTCGTGACATTTCCGGGGCCACGCCGGGGAACTTCCACCCCTACCCACTGTGGAGGAGTGGCCTGGGGAGACCATGGGCAGTTTCCCAGCAACAATAGCGAGGGTCAATGGCGATGGCCAAACAGAAACAAATAGACACAACAAGGGCAATGGGCGGGCCAGGCTGGAAAATCCAGGCGGTGCAGGTTGCACCATCAAGTCCAAGATTCCAGTAGATCGGTATGGAAGTGCATCAGATTAAGTTGGCATTTCAGATCAGCATCAGATTAAGTCGGTATTTCAGATTAGGTCAGAATTTCAGATTGACCCAGTACCTCAGATTCTCAGATTGAGTATTTCAGATTGAGTCAGTACCTCAGATTGAGGATTTCAGATTAGGTCAGTGGATCGAAATAGGAGATCAGAACGTCAGTAGGGGCCTACGCAAAGCGATACCGGTAATAACACAGGTGAGGTCAGTATCTACAGGCTGATTTACAGTGGCTATAGTAGTTATGCAAGTAGCTAGCTAAATATCTAGGAGTAGCCACTACTATACGTAGACTGCGGTATTAGCATGGACTTATTGGTGAATGACGACTGTGCTCTTAGAGACTTCCTAGGGCAGCACAGTAGACAATTGTGTTCGCTACAGTATTGCCTATAATAGACGTATCTATTATGCTTTGCTGTATATTGCCGCAATGATTTATATTTCCTGACAAATAGCTACTCCTATATTTTGCAGGCGTTCATACCATAGTCTATACTAGACAATTGTTCATTTTACACTTCCTGGAGCAGCCACTGCTATGTAGTAGATTGTGTGTGTCCTAAAGCCTTCATGGGGATCCACTGCCATACTAGAATATAGTTCATTATAGACTTTTTGGGAATTCACTGCTATACTAGACTATTGTTTGATTGTATCTTTCTCGTGATACCATTGCTATACGAGACAATTGTTCATTAGAGCCTTCACACTGCTATGTACGAGACGATTATGCATTTTAGTATTCATGGAGATCCACTGCTATACAAGAATATTATTAATTATAATATTCATAGGGATCACACTGACAATATTAGTATGGCCGTATTTCTTCATCTACCTCTGCGAACATATGAGCCACTGGACTAGCGACTCTGGAAATATCCACCTGGTCAATATTTCAGCACCCACAGCAGTGCTATCCACGGGGAATTGGTTCCACCAGTAATACACACTAGGGATATTATTTCCACCAGTAATACACACTGGGAATTGGTTCCACCATAGTAATGCACCTTGGTGCTAGTTTTCACCAGCAATCCACCGCAATCCCGCAATTAACCCTGGGGTTAGTTCTGGGGCCAGTTCACCATAGCAATAGCAATTCCCCTGGCGTGTAAATGCTTTCCACCAGTAATTCACCACGCAGCCAGCTTCTACCTAGGCATATTCCCCAGGATTAGTTTCCACCACAACAATTTCCACTAGCAATCAATTCCTGGGGTAGATCCCCTATTGTCCTGGCCCTGGCAGGCGCGCGCGGTGCACGTCGCCCGCCACGTCCAACGCCAGCCCAAACGGCAGGAACTCGGCCATGCCCAAGTGGAAGTTGTGGGTGGAAGAAGCGGCAGGAGGATCGCGCCAGATCTGGCTGTTGGAGACGCTGCGGCCGTGGCCAACCGCACCGGCACCTGCGCCAGAGTCGCTCATCACCGACACCGATGGCGCCATGTCGCCGTGCCAGAACTTAGGGACCAAGTAGCCAGGGTCCGCAGTGGTGGCGGCGGTGGCGGTAGTGGCCGAGTGTGGAGGCTGGCCTGGGGCGGTGCCGGTGCCGGTGGCAGTGCCGGTGGAGGCAGTTCCGGGACCGGGGATAGCAGCTGCGGTGGTGGTGGCGGAGGCCGAGGAGGAGGAAGAGGAGGACGAGACCCCGGATGTGGACGCAGCAGTCCCGGGGGCAGCAGCAGCAGCAGCAGCGCCTCTTCCGAGGACCATGTCCCCCACATTGTTGCTGACATTGACAGCGGCGGCGCTGGCATGGTGAAGGCTGACTCCGCTAGCAAGACTGACTCCGGAACCTACGCCCATAGGGTTGACTCCGATGACCCCGGGCACGGCGCTAGCACCCACGTCGGCACCGCCGCCGTTAAGGCTGGTGAGACTGTCGTTGGCAGCGGCGCCAAAAAGGTCGGCCCTGTTCCAAACGCCGGCGGCGCCCCCACGCCCCGCGGCGCCAGGGCTCAAAACACTGTTCCCGAGTCGCGGCAGGTACCACAACGAGTTGACATCATACAACGCCTGTGGACTCTCGCCCAATGGCAGGTTGAGGCTGCTGGCGTACATCTTGTCGTCGTAGCCAAAGCCGGGAAGACCCCCGAGCTGCAGGTTGCCCATGCCCGCCATTGGTTGCAAATTTGCAACCGCACCCACGCCTCCCATGGGTATGGGAAGAGGTTGCATGCGTTCGGCTTCGGGCGACATCATTGGCACCGGCGACTTTCTGCCCATGGCGGCGGTGTGGCCAAGGCGAGGGCTGGCGGTGAGGTTGTTGGAAATGGACGAGAAGTTGGCGAGGGACATGGCAGAGCTGTGGGCCGACGGAAGGGAGGAATGGAGAAGTGTAGAGGTGATGGAGGGATTGGTGATGCCGATGGGGTTGATGGAGGCGTTCATGTTTGAGTTGATGGAGGTGTTCATGTTGGAGTTGTCGATACTGATGGAGCCGGGGTGCATGGCGTTCATGTTGGAGTTGTCGATGCTAATGGAGCCGGGGTGCATGGCGTTCATGTTGGAGTTGTCGATGCTAATGGAGCCGGGGTGCATGGCGTTCATGTTGGAGTTGTCGATGCTAATGGAGCCGGGGTGCATGGCGTTCATGCTAGAATTGTTAATTGCATTGATGCCGGAATTGTTGATGGTATTCACCGAGCCGCTGGAATGCATGGCGTTGACTGCATTGGTAGAATTGGGTGCATTGATAGAATTTATCGTATTCATAGCATTCACGCCTTTAGCATTCTTCCCGTTGTGCAGGTTGACCGAATGGTTGGCCATGGCGTCCATGTTGATGGCCTGGGTGTTGATCTGGTCCAAATGGCTCTTGTCGTCGTTCGAATACACCAGCGAGTAGTGGCTGTGGTAATTGGCCACAGTCCCACTCTCTTCAACTCCCGGTGACAAACTGCGATGCCCTCTGCCGTTGCTGCCTCCGTTAGCGTTGTTTCCCGCGTACCGGGGCTTGGGCAACGCGTTAACAAAGCCCCCAAAGTCAATGGAAGCCTGGTACTCAGAAAGCTTGACTGGCTGGTAATTCTTGTCACGGCTTTGTTTAGCACTTTCCAATGCTTGGTGCATTGCCACGTACTTCTTGATGGCTCCGCGGAAGGCCTCCTTCCACGCAATCTCCGCCTCTTGGTACGTGTTGATTTCATGCATGATGTCTTCTTCCCAGCTGGGCACAATGGCAAATACTTTGGCTAAGATTTCGAAAGTTTTGGGATGAATCCCGCCTTCTCTGGTGAAAATGAACGACGAGGCCTCGGCTGGAATTCCAGAACCTGC
The DNA here is from genome assembly GCA_030565345.1 of Suhomyces coccinellae. Classification (NCBI taxonomy): domain Eukaryota; kingdom Fungi; phylum Ascomycota; class Pichiomycetes; order Serinales; family Debaryomycetaceae; genus Suhomyces; species Suhomyces coccinellae. Next base: position 96,043 of record JAJMBP010000008.1, on the reverse strand, counting down.
ACTGGAAGGAACAACACTTCCCGGTCCTAATGCTGGAGCATTTAATTCCTCCACTAATGGCTCGAGCTGGCTCAAAATGGTGCTAAGCTCTTTCTTCTCTGCCAGCAATTGGCGCAATTTCTCTTCAATGGCCACATTCTTGTCGCGGAGATCGTCGGTGTAGGCCACGGACTCCAGAATTTGACGGTTTATCTTGGCTTTTTCTGCTACCTCGTTGCTCAAGAGCTGGGTATTCTTTTCGGTCAATTTGCGGATGCGTTGATGGGACTCATCGAGCTTCACACGATAGAGCTCGATACCGGTCTTGAGAGCATTGAGCTGGTTGGTAAGCTTGAGCTTCTGGTAATTGAGGCGGTCCTTATTCCTCTCTAATGATTTCACATCGTGGTCTTTTTTCATCTTGGTGTCTGTTTCTTCGTCAAGCTCCTGCTTATGCACCTTGTACTGCTCGCGGAGTTCCTGGAGCTCATTGCTGGCGTTGGTCTGGAAGTTGCGGTACTCCATGTTAAGCTTGACGGTTTCGTTTTGGAATGCAATAAGGTAGTCGTTCAAGAGCTCGGGGCTGGAAGTAGTCCGAACCATGTCTACCGTGACGGAATCGATGTCAAAATTGGCCAACAGGGTCTTCTTGGATGCTTGTAGAATGTCCTTCTCTTCCAAAGCGCCACTTCCCATGTTCTCGGTGAGTGCAGCCGCCTCTTCCATATCGATGGGTTGGATGTACACGGCCTTACTTTGCGAGCGGAAGTTGGTCAAGGAGTTGACGGCGATGATCTGCACGTGGTAGAGCTGGGAAGGGTCCAAGTTGTTCAACTTGCACGATTTGGACGTGATGGTGGCTACCTCCTGGCCATTGATCATTAACACGTAGTAGAGGTTCTCATCGAGCTTGATTTCGATATCCCAGTGGATGATGGCCGAGTCTTTGGTGATGTAATCGATGCAGATGTTTGGGGAATGCGGAATCTCGATGTTAAGGTCCTCGATGAGCTCCTTAACTGGCGTCTTGAGGATGCTGAAGCATCGGTACAAGATCCAGCAGATGGAGGGCACCAACGTGAGTAGTGTCTCGATCATGACGCTTTTTGCGTGGATTTCGAGATGCGCCGGTGCAGAAGCGATGCAGGGGCCTGGGCTAGGGATGTACCGACGGGAATGGGCCTGGCTGAAGATGGCAGCTGGATTCAGTTTGTTAGTAAAACTTCTTCTTGAGTATGGATTTCGGTGCGCGCACGTCCGCAATTGAAGGATATCACCTGACAGTGTTTGGCAGCTGCATGGCAGAGATGCAGGCTGCAGCAGGGACGCGCGGTCTGAAAAAGGGCAGAAAATGGCGGCGCTACTGGGCCATGTTGCTTAGTCAGTACTTACATAATATTCATCGTCATAACGTACATAAGAGCACCATTTACTCTCTTCTATGGAGCCGGACCCGTTGCCGGGACGCAGCGTTAATCACCGACACGCTGGCAATCAGAAGCACGAGATTGAACGTGCCTAGGAGAAAAAACGGCGCCAAAATCCACCGGTCGCTCCACACTCCGCCGATTTTCGAAATAACCAAAATACCTGCACCACCACACCACGAGTAGAGGCCACTTAAGCTGCCCATATGGGGCGCCCGTTCAATGCCACTCAACAAACTCATACTGGTGATGATTGTTCCGATTTGGGAGAGCCCAATCAAGCTCACCATCACAAAACAAGTGGCAGTACGTGGATTATAAGTGCCATGAGCACTATTATTCAGCAGTAAAATAATTCCATAGTTACCGACAATTCCGACTAGGGAAGCTATGAGGGTGCTTTTCTGCTTGCCCACGCGTTTGAGGTCCACGAGCCAGCCCCAAAGAGGAGCTGAAATTAAGGCCACGGTTTGTGCCACTCCAGTGAGAATAGCAGAAAAGATGTAGCCATCATGACAGGTATTTTCCGACGGGAATTTGGGTGCTGAAAGATCCAGCCGTGACACCCGTTCCACCCCACATTTTCCCGTGTGGAAGTAGTACTTGTAGACCAAGAGAGGAATAAAGACAGAGGTGGTGACGGAGGCAGATCTGGCCACAAAGGCGCCGATATACGCCAATTGGATTTGTCTGTCGTCGTAGGACTGCTTTAAAGCCTCGCGAAGTAGGGTCCAGTATCCCTCGTTGACTGGAAGAACAATTTCGCCTTCGTCTTCTTCTTCCGCATGCACCTCAGGAATATGTGGAATATCTGGCACAGCGTGCTTGAAGTCGTAAAGAAACACGAAAATAATCAAGAATACCACCACGGCATACGCTGCAACTATAGTGTAGGACACCTTCAAGCTTGATTTCGTATCTAGACTGGGAAAATGGTCGCTCAATCTTGGAGGAAGCGTGAGGAAAAACGACACAGAGAAGATGGCACCCAAACCAGTAGATACCCCAATCATAGCTGCGTACTTTCCGTTCTTGGTACGGGCGACACTGGACATCTCGCCGTTTTCGACAACCTGGTAATCTTCAGATCGATTCCACAAGCGCTTGAAATCGAAATCGGAATTTGCCAACTCGTTGAGCGTCACTGTGATCATGGTCATGCATCCAGTCACTCCAATGGCAAAGAGAGCCCTGTAGAAGAGAAGGTCAGGCACAATGGAGTTGCTTAGCTTTCCATAACCCACTAAAGCAAGTGCCATCACAAGGAAGCTGGAGCTTTGAATGAACTTGGATCCGCTTATTGGGATCCACCAGAGCCGGTTGATCTTATCAGCTAAGGCTCCTATCAATGGAGCCGTCACAATCAGGGTCAACTCATCGATTACGCCTAACGTTCCAATGGCACTTCCAATGGATTTTTGTGGAATTCCAATGACATTGGTAAGGAAAAACGGCTGGGTGGATGTGAGGAACACTATTACTGACACACAGGCGAAGCCTGCGAAGCAGAAGGCGCCGAAGTTGGCAAAGGAATAGTTGGATAGAAGCATGTCCGTTTTCGGAGGTTATCTAAAGGATCTATAGGTTGTCATCACGTGATATAGAATGCGTGACCCTTATCACGTGAAAAGTAGCCGGAGATTTTCCGCGGATACTGTGGTCCGGGTTGTATGCAGTAGAAATACCACAGCGACATAACGCCTCCAGGGCTGTTCCGGTGCGATATTACGTCTCGACCTCGATTCCGGTGCGACATTCTTTATCTATTCAAGCAGAGCACCAGTCTTTTCACCCATCTACAACAGGTGTACTAAAGAGACGCTACGTAGAGACCATCTAGTCACCAACGGGAGTATATCTCCTTTTTTTCCCGTCAAAATCTCCACAATTTAACTGTTTTTCTTACTCTTTTCTTCTTGGGTTCATCCATTTTGGTGAGCCGGAAAAAGTCATTCCTATACTATTTCCGATATGCGATTCCGGAGTTCACAATCCACGGCTTTACCGATGTGGCAAAGCAGGCATTAGTGGGAACTAATGCCGGATTCTCGGAATGGGTGCAAAAGTAATAGAACCGGAATAGGACCGGCTACTCCAAATAGTATGTGGAATTGATAAAAGTATATATATCTGAAATATAATGTCCATAATTCACTTCAGACCATAACAATTCAATAGCACAGAACTCTAAGTCTACCTCAATACCAAGATTAATTCACCGCTCTCCATTCAATAGTCCGTTGATTTTTCCATTCTACTAAATTAATCTTCACCGTCTCAATTTCATCTACAATATTCATACCATGGAGTCGTTAGAGCCTACCACTTCTGCCTCGTCCATAAACTCGGGCATTGACGTGCCCCAGACATACCAGACCGAAAAGTACCCCGACGAGTTGACACTCGCCAGAACCGAAACTGCCAAGTCCCTCCATACTTTGGGAGTTGACAGACGTCTTCCTCAAATTCCCATAAATAACCCCCACGGCGACGAACAACCCATTTTCCCCGAAGAATACACCATCGAGACACCCTCCGGCTTGGTGCCTCTCCACGAACTCCAATACTTGGGAAGAACCCTCACTCAGAATTCTCAGAAAACGCTCTCTCCAGATACTCACTATGTCACCTTTACTGTTGGAGACCCCGAAAACCCACAGAATTGGTCTGCTTTCGTGCGCTGGAGCTATACCTTCATTTACGCATGGTTCGTGATCTGTGCCGCCTATGGATCGTCCTGTCTTGCTTCTGGACTTCCCACTTTGACCTCGAAATTCGGAGTTTCCACTGAAGTAGCCATTCTCACTGTTTCACTCATGGTGATGGGTTTCTGTGTTGGGCCACTAATTTGGGCCCCAATGTCGGAACAAGTGGGCCGCAAGCCGGTTTACGTGCTCTCGTTCGGCTTGTATGTGATCTTCAACATTCCCTGTGCCTTGGCCCCAAACATCGGGTGTCTTTTGGCATGTCGGTTCTTGTGTGGAGTTTTCGCAGCCAGTGCTTTGACCAACATTGGTGCCTCTATTGTGGATATCCATCGGGAATCCCGTTCTTTGGCCATTGCCTTCTTTGCATTTGCTCCATATTCTGGTCCTGTGTTAGGTGGAATAGTCAATGGGTTCATTTCGGTGGGAACCGGTCGTTTCGACATGATAATCTGGGTCAACATGGCCTTCGCCGGAGTGATGTGGATAGTGATCTGCTTGATGCCCGAGACCTATGCCCCAGTTATTCTCAAGAAGAGAGCAGCCCGTCTTCGTAAAGAAACCGGGAACTCCAATATCATGACCGAACAAGAGGCCAATCCGCTTTCTGTCAAGGAATTGGTCAACAACAATTTGGTGCTTCCATTGAAATTAATTGTACAAGAACCGGTATTGGACTTGATGTGTGGTTTCGTGGCCTTGGTCTACTCTCTCCTCTACGCCTTTTTCTTTGCCTACCCAGTGATTTTCTCCGAATTGTACGGTTACAAGGATGACAAGATCGGTCTTATGTTCATTCCCATTTTGATTGGTGCCTTACTTGCACTTACCACCACTCCAATTATTGAAAAGAAGTATGCTGAGCTTTGCAAGAGAAGAAGCCCTACTCCTGAAGACAGACTCATTGGAGCCATGATTGGGGCCCCATTCCCTTGTATTGCCCTTTTCATTTTGGGTGCAACCTCCTACAAGCACATTATTTGGGTCGGTCCTGCCTCTTCTGGCATTGCCTTTGGTTACGGAATGGTGCTTATTTATTACTCTCTCAACAACTACATCATCGACACCTATGCTAAAAACGCTGCTTCAGCTCTTGCTACCAAGGTCTTCTTAAGAAGCTCTGCAGGTGCTGCTTTCCCATTATTCACAACTCAGATGTACGCTCAATTGGGCTTACAATGGGCAAGCTGGCTTCTTGCATTTATTTCCTTAGCCATGATCGCTATTCCCTTCATTTTCTACTACTACGGAGCCAAGTTGAGGTCCAAGTTGTGCAAAGAGGACTATTCTATTCAAGAAGAATAAAATAACTAGACTAAACACAAACAACCAGCATAGATATAATTTTCTTATATTTCTACTTCTATTTACACAGCATTTAATATACTTCCTTCTAATTCACATTCACTATTTTGAGAAACCACCAGAAACTTTAATAATGAGAAACAATGATAGCATTTTATATTCTTAATACACTTTAGTTCAGCATTAATGGCAAAGTGACAGGGCAGGTAGTAGATATTACTTAAATAGTGCTGAATCAAACAGTAGAATAATTTCTAAAGTCAAAATTTTCCTAGATTTCGAAGACAGCTAAAATGAATTAAAGTAGACTCACAGATCAATGCTTCAGATTCAAATTATTATCATATTCAGATATTTCAATTGAAATGATAAGAACTAACTCCAATCAGTCACAACAAGCTTCGCCTATTTATCCATTTAGTCGTCCTTATTACATTGTTCTAATCAATTATGCATTCTATGTCTAGCATCTAAACCTCTAAAACATCAGCATGGAACTCATCAAGAACGACTGCTCCTGGCGCATGCTCCGTGTTTTTAAGCAACTTGGTCACCTGCTCCAAATCCACGCCGGTGATAGCGGCCATGAAAGCTCCAATCTCGATATTTTCGTGGTTTCCAGCCAATCCCTCGTATGGCTTGTTGCTGGCCAATTTAGCCTTGATAGACTCGGAGTTGGTGTGGGCGTAGATGTTGACGTCTACGGCGGAGTGGCCGTGGGTGGTCCATCCAGTCTGGGATCTGATAGATGTGATGTTGTTCAACACGTATAACAAGTCGTTGACGCTGTTGGAGTTTTCCACAATACGGTCCACCTCATCGGCGGTGATGGTGGTGATACCCATATCCTTCTCGACGACTTCTTCGGTCACGAACTTCTTGAACTTCTTAACATTATCCTTCTTCTTGTAGGTGGCAATCTTGGCTGCTAAGAACTCACCAGAATGGGTGTTGTTTAACAAAACCTCGGGGTACCACAAGTAGTCGGGGTACGAGGGCGAGACTTGTCTGGCAGTAACCAAACCACCAGTTTCGTGGTCAGAGGTGGAAATGGCCACAGTCTCAACGTCGGACTCGTCGATGAACTTGATAACCTCGGCAAACGCCTTGTCGTAGGCCAACACTTCTCTGACCTGTGCGGCAGGGTCGTTGTGGTGGCCGGCGTGGTCGATTCTGCTTCCTTCGATCAACAAGAAAAAGCCCTTGTCCGAGTCCTTGGTAGCCTCGGACAACGCGGTCAAAGCGACCTTGACCTGCTCCTCCAAACTAGGGTACACCGAGGAGTCACGGTCGATGTCGTAGGGAATATCGCCGTCAGCCAAGAGTCCCAACAAGGGCAAAGACACGTTGCGGCCGCCGTCCAACGAGTCGAACAGGGCACGGTCGCCCACATAGGACCAGCCATTTTGCTGGGCCTCGTTGATCAAGTCGCGGGAGTCAGCCCTACAACCGCCCTGGACACCACGGGGGTAGAAGTGGCATCTGCCACCGCCGAGGATCAAGTCGACGGCACGGCCCATGGGGTACTCGCCCAATTGGTGCTGGGCAATGAGGTCCTCTTGGAAACGGAAGTCCACGTGGGAGCTGAAGGCCGCAGGCGTGGCGTCGGTGATTCTGGTAGTCACAACCAAGCCGGTCTTGTAGCCTTGCAATTGCAATGCCTCCAAGATGGTACCACAGGGGTTCTTGGAGGGGTCCACGCCGATGGCGCCGTTGTAGGACTTCAAGGCACAGGAGAAGGCAGTGGCGCCGGCGGCCGAGTCTGTCACCAACGAGTTGCTGGAACGCGTGCGGGACGAACCCACCAAGTATTGGTCCAATTGCAACACGTCGTCAATGTCCAACTTGTCACGGAACTGTCTGAAGGAACGGGCCAACGACAACGATGCAGGGCCCATGCCGTCGGTGACCATGAAGATCACGTTCTTCTTGGAAGCCACGTCCACAGGGGGTGGACTGGTGGGGGCTGTTTTGCTGGAGAAGAAAAGGAGGTAGCCCACGACTGCAAGCAACACCACGTTCAAGGCAGACGCAAAGTAGCGGGAGATGCCCTTCTTCTTGGAGTTGTAGACGGACGAGGAGCTGCCTCCCAAAAGAGCCAGTGATTCCGACGTCATTTTGAGAAGAGAAGAGAAAGAGATAAAGAAAAGAAGGAGAAGAGATGAAAAGAGAAGAGAAGAAGCCGTGGAGATAAGTTATTAGTGATAGTGGCCGTGCGCACCGAAGGTGGAGTCGCTATTTTTACCGCGGGCGCGGCACTAGACAACGGAAGTGAATGGAGGTATATAGAGACATTGTTGAGTCCAGAGAGGAAATATAGTCAAGTAAATGACATGGTTATGATTTCCATTACTGCCCGGTCATAATGCACTAAGCAAACTGGCCCTGAGACGAGAAGAGCGTGTCAAATGGTGATGGTGTTCTTCGAAATGCGGGGCTCGCCGGAGCTTGTATTACCGCGAGAAGTGTTGGTAATCAGCGAGCTTTTACTGGTGGAACAGGGGGAAATGTATCGGAACCAACAGGGCGAATTCGGAGCTGAACAGGACCTAGACGAAAGACAGTTACGTGAAGGGCATTTTTGCCGAGTTAGGGGAAATTTGGCCCACCAGGGCACAAATTAACGTGAAGTTAAGAATTGAGACCGTCAAAAACCACGAGAAAGATGATTATTGATGGAATTGTTGAATAGATCTGATATTCACTCCATTCTGTTTATGCCCGATCGATTGAGGAGTGTCTAACGCGTCCATTGCACTCTACCCCTTAATTAGTTAATCCAGTTAGCTTACCTCTTTCCTTTATCCCATCTTATTCCATCTTATTCCTATGACTCGATTTCAGTGTATTATCCATTTAGCTCCCCACATATCCGTTATTATTCTAGATATCCACAACGGAAGTATTATCAAGCCTAGATCCCTATTCAATCTACCCCGAACTTCTACGGCCTCTCTAACTACATTAATCAATGGCCTCTAATATTACTTATATCCTCTACTTTTTCTACACCTTTCTGAACTCTATGTGTATTCTAAAATCCGTCGATTTCAACGGCACTGTCTATATTATCAGCCACGTACTTTCCAATCGATACGTCCATGATGGCCAAACCAACTAATTTCTGCACCGTAACATTTGATTTGGTGGTATAAGTGGCCGGCTCCGGTTTCTGTGCATACAATTCGGCCAAATCCACAAGTTTGTCAGCATCAAAGTCCGTTTGGATCAATTCTCCGGCTTCGTGAAGTGCATGTTCCTTGGAATCCACAATGATCTTGACTTTGTCCTTGAGGTCCAGTTTGATATAATTAAGGTCCAATTCCACCATATCTGGCTTGTAAGAGCCGATTAAAGACAAAAACGTGGGATATTGTGGATCTTGGTTGATATATTCGGCCTTGATAACTGCAGAAGTACTTGGCAAGCATCCGAAAATGATGGAACTGTTCTGGAGGGCACTGACCATTTCTGGTTTCTCATACAAGTACAGATACGCCGTCACCGCAATGGAGGGAAACTCGCTAGCAAGTTTCTGTGCCAAAGCTTCTGCCTTGCTCAAGGTTCTGTTGATGATATTAACGGTGGAGATCTTGTCTCCGTAGAGAAGCACTGCTAACTTGGCATGCCAATACGCCTGGGCCCCCAGACCAAATACAGAGACCTGTGGAAGTATGGTGGAAGAAACAGGTACGACCTTTACAAGACCACACGTAGAGGCCAATGCGGTTCTGAAGGCTGTCAATGTGGCTGCATTAATCACTGCCTTGGTTACACCGGTTTCTTCATCAAGAAGAAGCACAGTGCCCTGGAACCCCAAACCACGAGCATTATTGGTGGGTCCACCACTAATCAACTTGATTCCGACCTCATTGGGTGAAATGCACGGCATGAACAAGTGGAATGTGTCCACACCTGGCTTATTGGAAGCCTGAACAGTCCGGGGTGGAATGACACTATCAGGATCTTTTTGACATGAGACCAAACCTGAAATGAGAATTGGCTGGAACTGGTTAATAATTGAGTCTCTAGAAAGAGCCTTATCCAAATAGGAGATGACGTCGGCGTCCCGAATCACTTTCATTGATGGTCGCAGTAGTAGTAGTTATAATTGTCAAATGGAAATGGTAGTTGCACTAAGTGTAGAAATCAGATAATATTCAGACTGGAAGTAGCAAATATGAGCTGACGGATGAAAATAGACGATAATGTGAGTTTGATGTGTATCGTGAAGGTTTCGTTCAGTTGTACTCTATCAAAGAGTTTGACATGAAATGATGTAGAAGTTCAAAGGAAGAACTGTGTCTAGTTTATGATGAAAAGATAGTGAGGCGGTCGATTCAGACCCTGGATGGAATCCGGATTTGATTGGCTAAAATTCTTGAACGTACAAAGCCATTGACTGTTGTCTGTATTGCAAAACACAAGGTTTGGCACTCAATGCCAAGACCTTCGTCTCATCTCATTGGCTGAAATTCCGCCTGTCTACAGACGGGAAATCGAGAGGAACTGATCGCTTAACCACTTGTGTTCTTCCTCTGTGACCAATTTCATGACCACAGTTTCACGATAAGTTGCTAGTTCTTTGGCAAGGCCACCCACGTCCTCGTCACCATGCTCCTGAAGAATATCTTCGAGAGCACCAATGAGGGTGTAGTAGTTCATTCTCGACTCCGGGTTAGGAGAGTCTGAGAGCTCGTAAAGCTTGAACTTGATGGAGAGCTTCTTCAATTCCGATAACAAGCGAGACACATTATGCAGCTCGAGTTGTTCTACGATTTTGAGCTGGATCGAATCGTTGGAGCAAACAGACAAGAAGAGCTTCTGAATCTTGGAGAGACTCTTGTCGATTTCTGCGATGTTGCGGGCAATATGCCCGTTGTTTTCATGCGACGATTCCCAGATGACGAAATTGGACCTGGTGGAGTGCAACTTGCGCATATAGTATACTTCGTCGAAGCTTTTGATGTATTCGAAGTTGAACTTCCACACTATGCGCTCGTAGAATGGCGACAAGCTGCCTGTTTCGATCAACGGGTAGTACTGTGCGAGGAACTTTTCCTTCAAGTTCTTTAATATGAGTAGTGGTTTCTTTAAGTCGTGATACTTTTTCAACATGATGATGTCGATATGGGTGTAGCTGATGGGCTTCCAGTCGAGGTCCAACGCTCTCAAGTCCCTGAGGTTGAGCGGGCTCTTGTCAAGGTTAATGAAATGCTTGTTCAAGATGAGGTCGGTCAAAATGCGAGGACTGAGGCTATTTTGGTAGTAGAAAAGCTCCATGAGCTCAAAAAGCCGTTGCTGAGATGTGGTGGAATTGATATAAGCAGCAAGCTCCTTGGGCTGCATTTCTAGCACCTGGTAGTTGGGCACACTGTTGACGATACGGGACGATTGGAGTCCCATGAGAAGATTGTTGACGTATTTTTCAGCATTATCTTCAACTCCGGACTTGGGTAACTTGAACTTGGTTGCATTCTCGTGGCCAAACTGCTCATTTGGTGAACCTTTGGCAAAGGAGGTCAACAAAGAAGGCCGGTAGTTTGTGTGATTTGGTTGGGATTTTTGGGGCTCTGACGGGGTAAGAAGGTTGAGGGCATCCGCAAGAACCACGTTCTCGGGGTGGATCTTGCTGGACACGTATCTACGGAGCGTAAGTCTGGACATGAAGTGTGGAGTTGGGTGATGGATTCTCATAATATATATGTGGTCGTGTTCTTACCGAGTTTGGTCATGACAGAGAGTAGATGAAGTAGTAGCATATTGATGTCTAAAATGACAGTATGAAGAGACTTGTACTGGTAAATTAGTATTGGAAGGTTCCTAGCAATATTGGTAATTAGTAAGCTATTCTAAATACTGGACATTGAAGTTATACTTTTTGTAGGAATTAATTAAGATCATTTCAAGATGTTCTCATTACTCAGTTATCAGATTTAATATATGCTTAATTTCTGAACATACATCTGTTCCCGTTCCCATTTACACCTTTTCTTAAAGGTTGACCCATTTCATTTCTGCAATATACGATATTTTCTAGCTCGGTTTCTTTTCATTTATAATTGGTATGCCCGCTTGGAAAATTGAAGAATACTCAAGATTAGGATTGATAGTTCTGGAGAATAGGAATAATTGCTAAGAATAACTAATTTCGAAGCTGCAATTTGACAAAATAGCACAGCACAATATTTTCGATAGTGCTGCAGTCTAGATTCCCATCGCGAATATAAATGGGGAAGACCCTACTATGGGAGAATGGTGTCGTAGAATCTGTGATGAAGAGTTGATTATGATGTTACACTTCAATAAATAGCTATAATTACAACTTTCATCGTATTTTCATTTTTTCAAGCCTTGGAATAAAATAAATGATTGTCAAGAATGCACTTTGGCTTGCTATCCAAAACAGATTAAATCCATAAATTGCTACCCTAGAATAACGAAGCTTGGTGCTTCAGTACCAATATGAATATGCCCAGGTAATTAGTATAATATCTACAATGGCTTGGGAAATTAACGATCTCGAAATATCTATAATTACAAGTTGAATACTGCAATCGCCCAATATGATTGGACCTAGATCTCTAGTAATTGTTCTGCCAAATACATATTGAGAGTTGGAATTATTCGAAGTGAAGCAATTTATTGTCCACAATAATCGTGAAGGATATAATTTCACTCCATTGGTGTTTCCTATTTACAAGGTCTATGAGTATGGGTCGAGATGGTATATGACGGCCCTAGGTAGCTTTCTCCTCGTCAATCAACTCCTCCGCCCACTTCAACGCCCTTGTGCCATTATTGTTCAACATGTGCTGGTCATAACGCGTCAAGTACTGTTTCCAGAGCAAATCGGCGGGATCCTGGTCAGGTTCGACCCACTCGAAGCCATCACCGCCACTCATCCAGTAAGCCTGGAGCTTTAAGCTCTCCAAGTCGTCCTTGGTCTGCAAAAGCCGGATTTTCTGGCCTTCACGATTGTAACCTGGCTGGAGCGTGTGTTCGTCAGTGTAGAGGTCCTCGTTAACCCGACACAATTCGTTGATGATTTCGGGGTTAGACTCGCCGCCGTTCAACTGGCGGTCGGCCTCGATGATCTTGGAGGCAAACATCATCTCGTCGGCGTGTCTGAACATGTTTGTGTAGAAGGTTCCCTTTTGCCAGGTGACGATGTCGCCTCCAGCCAGGATGGACTGTCTTCCAAGCCGCACGATAGTTATGAAGAAGCTGGAGTTGAGGAAATAGGTCAAGATCATGGAGTTAATGGAGCCCAAGTGTCTCCAGCCATCACTAAGTCCTCCCCAGGCAATGACTTCGGCCACTCCGTACTTAGACAACAACGTAATCATGATGGACGTGGCAATCAACCGGAACGCCCCGTGCTTCAAGATCTGGTTGTTGTGCAGTATATAGTTGGGGTGGCCCACGGTGACGTCGGCGAGTCCGATGGCATGCTTGAAGTCGGCATTCAAAAGGGACCAGCGCAACGGAACCAAGGCCAACTCCTTGGGGATGACGGTGGTGCTGGCGGGATTGGAATGGTAGTATTGGTTGATGATGTGTAAGTTGACGACGGTGGGTAATTTCAACAAGAAGATCTGCTTGAGTAAAGTCTGAGAAAAGGAGCTGTTTGGAGAGGCAAAGAGCTGGTCCACCACGTTTTTGGCGCCCACTACCGACGGCGACGAGTCCTTAAGTTGTTCATTGGGCGAGAACGACTGGGTTTGGATGCTTTGGCACGACTTGAGGGCGTCTATTACCAAGGTGTCGAAGTCTTGGGGTGAGACACTTGGGAGCTCTTGCTGAACTTTGCCAACGAGCGTCTTGTAATCTGTGATGTAGGAGAACAGCGACGTGGAGAGTCGGAGTCTTTGAAGGAGACCAAGGCGATTCCAGGCTCTTGCAGTACGCAAGTCTCTGGCTATGATAGAAAGCATTGGCTATTGAATAAATTTATATTTCGCATTATGAGATGTGGAGGACATAAATAAAGAGACAAAATAGGAGAAGAGAAGAGATAATGTAATTGCGTGTATTTTGTAGAAACGAACTAGCTACTGGAGGAACCACTCGACATGACTCGTGGTGGTAGTATATTATAGGTAATTCTTGGTTCATCCAAATATTTTTTAATCAAACAACCAACAGATATGGAAGACATAAATTTACAATGATTTCTTGTTTGATTCGAACTACGACAGAACCAGGAAATTCGAAATATTCATATCAAAAACTCCTAAAGAATTTATTCAGTAGCAAATTTCCAGTTTGAACATGTTGTGACTATTTGAGCTTGTTAATTTAAAGATTTTCACTTAACGAACCCGTCCTTTCTTTCACATTAATACTTGTATATCGAATCTCTTCATTTCCTCCTTTTTATGGATCTGCAAATCTTTAATAATATAATACTCCCATAGAATCCATACTATATAGAGCTACAATAAATTCTAAGCTCTGATCCGAGTGAATAAGCCCGTCGTAGTGATATCTCTAATACGTTCTTCCATCCTCTATTTCTCGCTTCTTCTTTTGCGAGAGTCCCTTACGGTTCCGTATTAATTCTTCTCGTTTACTTCATTTCTGCTTGAACTGAATTTCTCTACAACTTCTCAGATAATGTTTATTTACGAATACTATGAATACCAACGAGAAATGAATCAGAACAAGCCAAAATAGCACGCCATGAGCGCACCCACCGCAACAACCAGGTCCCTGCCCACGGCCGCAGCCTCGTTTGTGGAGCCGGACTTGGAGCCGGACTTGGAGCCTCCAGAGCCGCCACCTCTTGACTTGCTGGGACTAGCGGCAGCCTGCGTGGGCTTGATGTACGAAGTGACGAAACTCAACGTCTTGGTGGTGGGATCATCGCCACCGTTGTCGGTAGGGGCAGCGGCATTGCTCATGTTGGGCGCCTTAGGTGGAGGCGCCACGCCTCCTGGCACGGCGGCACCGGCGGGCGCTTCAGTGGTGGTAGTCTTGCCGGCGGCAGCAGCAGCGGCCGCTGGGTTGATGGTGGTGGCGGAGGTGGTGGTCTTGCCGGTCGCAGTGTTAGTGGCTGCGCCTGGGGGAAGAGTAGTGGTGCCAGTACCGGTTCCCGTCTTGGTGGTGGGTGTGGTGGCAGCAGCACCCACAGCAGGGGTAGCGGGCGTGGTGGGTGTGGTCTTGCCGGCGGCGCCAACGGCAGGTGTGGGCGTGGTGGCAGTGTCAGTGTTGGCGGCCGCATTGGCAGCACCAGCTGCGGGTGTGGTGGCCGTGTTGGTGGCCGTGGTGGCAGCACCGGCGGCGGGCGCGTTTCCGGCGGCGGGAGCTGGGGCGTTGTCTCCGGCAGCGGGAGCTGGGGCGTTGTCTCCGGCAGCGGGAGCTGGAGCCGCTGGAGCTGGAGCTGCTGGAGCTGGAGCAGCGGCGGCAGGGGGGTCTGCTGCCATTGCTCCAGCGGCCATAGCCAACGCTATTAACGGGATAGAAGACTTCATTTTGGGGCCGTCACGACACTAGCACTGGGGATCAACAGTTGGGCGCTAAAAACGAGAGACTCGGTGTAAACGGACACGGTTAGGGAAGAAGTGGAGGTGGTAAAAGGAAGGAGTTGGTGATGTTGTAAAAGGGCGTTGTTTGTGTGTCACGTGCGGGGCCGGGCTTCTGTGCAGCGGAGGAGGATAGTCCTTGATATTTCGACCCCCCGTGCTAATTTAGCCGCTTAAAAGGCCTTCTCCCTAAAGTCTATCACCTCATCTTCTCCCCTATTCAATCTAGACCACTTTCCACCTGTTTCAACCCGTAAATGGTGGCCCTTTCTGTCTCGGCTGTGTGGTCTCGAATTTTCAGTCGCGCGCTACTGACACAGTAACGAGCACTGTCAAGACAATAGCAAGGCACAGTCAAGGGCAAGTTGTGGGTGTTGTTTGAGGTTGCCGAGTCTGGGGTGCATGTGGGGCCATGTAGGACCATCAAGTGAGTGAAGAGTACGGCAATCGAGCGTGTGACGAAGGTAAACAGAGCCCTGGTTGGAGTGTTGAGTGAGTGGAATGGGTGCGAAAAGTGATGGAATGAGAAACAATACCTAGACTTGACAGTTAGGTGTAGTATGATCATAGGTAGTGGATATGAAGTGGGTATGATTTGGGTATGATGTGGATATAATGTGGAAGAACGATGAGTACTCTGGTAATGTGGCCACCAAGGGAAATGAATGGGATGGATTATGGAGTAGAATAGCAGATCAATGTAGTATCCATCGATGAATATTACCATAGGTGAGTAGCTCAAGATTGACAGATATTGTTGATGGATATCTTCTCTATTGTGTTGATATTCAAGATTGAAGTGGCTATTATTCTCAGCAGATACCTGTAGCTAGGTAGTAGAATCTCCTTCAGGAGATCTAGCTAGTTTCTTAGTTCCAATACATACAATTCAATTGAATCAGTACATTGGCGAGAATCTGCGCGGCTTTGGATTTATTTCATTTTTATGCCAATTTCATTTCATTAACTTCTTCGACTTGGATATAATAACTCATAGATCAACTTCTTCCCAGCACTTATATACGCACTTATCCACGTACTTATACACTCCACACCTCCACAGGGGTGTCTAATAATACACTTGTAAGCAGGACAACCCATTCACACTCTGTGTTTAATTCTAGACACATCCCGATTTTGTGTGCCCAACATAAACTCTATCAATTTTGTGACTTTAAGATAGCCTCAAAAGCAGCAGATTTCTACACTTGACTACTCATCTGTTCGTTATTAATTATTCCTGGATGCTATAGCACCCCATACCGCTAATGTACATAGTCTCTATTGCATAGAGCACCTTAATAAACCACACTAAATATCAGACATCCTTATTTTGTAGTTGATATTCTCTAGTGATTAGATTCATTCGCTTCAAATGGTCCCAGAAGAGCATCGAGGAAGCTCTCGCTCATTTACTCTTCTGCAAAGAAATTCGTTTAAACATTTCTTTGTCCTCTCCACATACAATTCTGACCTCTAATTCTTCTTCTTCTTCTTTCTCTTCTCCATTTTTGGGGCACAGTCCGGACAGTACCACACCTCATCGTCCTTGGGAGGAGACGTTATTCCCACACAGCTCCAGTGGAACCATTCGAACTTGCACTCGTCGTTGTCGCATCCAATCATCTCTCCGAAAGAAACACGCTGACAGAAACAGTATAAATTATTGTCGGCATCTTCTCCATTTCCCGAAGGACCGTCGACATGCAACATGCCTAGTGGAGCCCCGAGGTCACTGGCGCCAAAGGACAAGGAACCCACGTTTTCTGGGCCCGGAGTACGCAGTAAAGATCTTTCATCTGAATCTTCTGATCTCATCCTCTTGGACGGTCTGACCATTCCTAGACTGCTGGAACCGTTGTTACGCATACCAAACATTTGCTTCCGCTTTGGTAATCTCTTGATATCACCGCTGGACCCGTTCCGGGGCGTGTTGCCTCCCAGAAGCGAGTCGGACATGCCGTTGAGGGCGCTGTTTAAGTCGCCCTTGCCGTCCTCGTCGAACAAGTTCGACACTGGGGGCAAGAGCTCGTCCTTCTCCAACTTGGAGATGTCGATTTCGAAGTTGAAGAGGTGCTTGGACATCAAAAACAACGCCGTGTTGGCAAGTAATATCTTCTCCTGGTGAAGACGCTGCACTTTCTTCATGTCTTCTTCGATTTTGAGGTAAAGCTGCTGCTCCTTGGGATGCTTGGTGAGGGTGCCGTTGGACCGAATGAATTTATGGATCTGATTGTCTTTTGTTTGGTATCTCTTCCTTGCCTCCATCAACTGGGTATCTTTGCTTCTCATCTCTTCTAGAAGGTGTTTGACCTCGAGAGGAAGATTACTGAGATCCTGAGTGTACTTTTCAAGCACAGTAGACGTATCCATATTGAAATGTGATGATCCCGTACGTTTTGATGCGAATATTTGAAGATATGTGTATGTTAGTTTATATGTTGATCTTGGTTATATTCGCGACTGCACATAGACATTTAATAAATCTAGACTGGTTAAGTAGTGAACAGCTATGGCCAAAGAAACGACAGATCAGGGCGTATTGGAAGCCCAAATGGGCGCAATTAGTCTTGAAAATGATATCCAAAGGATATTTTACCAAAAAGAGCCGCTTTCTCAGGCGGAAAAGGACAAATTGTTGGCCAACACCGAATCAGCATCAACCAAGAAGAACTCTGCATTGGAACTCCATGAAGTCTTATTAGACAATGCCGAAACGTTCTTGAAGGGACTTAACCGAGTTGGTGACTCCAAGGCTACAGTTTTGATCAACGTTTTAAGCGTCTTCGAAACCAGTTCCGATATGATCAACAACCTCTTAAATACCATCAAGATGATCATCTCCAATAAGTGCCAAGACGTCAAGTTCTACATTTCGGTATATCTTTCGGTGATTTCCAACTTCGAACATCCTAATCCACAACATTTGGGCCTTTTCCTCACCTTGTTGAACCCAATGAAAGAAGACTACGCCGATACAGCTTACGTTATTCTTCTTATTGTCATTAAAAATATAAATCTGAACAGAACCAAGACCATAGATGTCATTCAAGAGGTTCTCGAAATCTACTACGAAGACTCGTCATTGGAAATCACCCAGTTTTTGACGTTTATTTCAATCTTGAATTTATTGTTTCCTATTGTTCCAGAGGTTACCACTCCCATCTACAGCACCGAGAATACCAAGAAGCACATTTTGAACCAGATTTCCAAAGTTTTGGTTAATGGAGTACTTTCTTTGGAGTACCCAAACAACATCTTAGTGGTAACAGAGGTGTTGAAGCTAGTCTCAAGTTCGTGTATTTCGGAAGATAGTAGAACGTTCAATTCAAAAGAATACTTCGATTTGCTCAAGGTCGGATGCTCAGTGAAAAATCACACAGAAATCAAATTGCTTTCAACTTTGGCTTTAGTCAAAGTTTGGAGTTTTGTTCAATTGCAGAAGCAAATCGACGAATCCAATGCTTTAAAAATAGATGATCTTGCACATAACCTTTTGGACTACATCAAGAGGTATAAAAATGAAGGTAAAGACGAATTACTAGAATATTCTGTCGAGGGTCTAGCTTATTTATCCTTAAGTTCAAAGGTAAAGGCCATATTGAGAAATGATGAAGACATACTACAACAATTGATTTTTATCCTCAAACAAAAATCTGATATCAAAGATAAGGAAATTGGAAAGATTAGTGCCAATAACCTGGTGGTCTATGGATTGGTTACGGTAATTGCCAACTTGGCAAAATTAAAGGATACCAGTCTGTCTAAAAAACGAACTATCAACTACTTGAAATCAGTGGCTACCCCTGGTTCTCAAGATTCTGAGAAAGAAGATCCACAAACAATAAACCTCTTCAACAGTTCCCTCATTAAAAATCACAAAATTGTCCAAATTTTGACAAATATTAAGTCATTCAAACAAGAACCCGAACAGACAAAGGTAATTGAACTGAATAATTTAGTCAACCAAACGATAAATATCATCTACATGATTTCTATGAACCTGGACCGACAAGTCCGGAATGAAATAGTCAAACAAGGCGGATTGGTTTTCATCTTGAGTTTTTTGGTGAAGCATAGTGCAATTCAAAAGGGTGGAAATGGAGAAACCAGACCTATAGGCGAGAATTTCAATTTAATTGAATATAGAACTCTAGCCCTAAGATCATTGGCTAAAATTTTGATTTCGGTAAACCCCAGTCTTGCCTTTACCAAATACGATGTCAGAACCTCCGTTCCATTCTTGGTAGAATTGCTTGGACCTGATATCTCCAAATATTCAGGAAATTTAACAAAGCCCAGCGCCCAAGATAATTACTTGTATGAAATGACAAATCTAGACAAATACGAGTCCCTTCTTGCTCTCACAAATTTGTCGTCGGATGAGAAGAATTCAGATTTGAGGAAACTTATTATTGTGAAAACATTTGATACCTATTTAACCAACTTTATTATTGATTCTGATAATTTCGAAATCCAGAAGGCCAGTTGGGAGTTGATTAATAACCTTATTGTTGAACCAACTTTACTCGTTAAGTTTTTTAACGTGGAGCCAGATGCTCAGGGTAAAGTCAACGCAGAGAATTTGAACAGATTATCTTTGCTAGTCAAATTATTGAACTCCGAGGATGAATCATTTCAAATTGTTATTGCCAGTTTGCTCGCTAATGCTACGTCCGAATTTGCCCCGATTCCACAGATTCTTATGAAAACTACTTCGGTTAGAGAGGAATTGGTTGGAATAATCAAGGAAATATTTCTCAACCAAACTAGTAAGGATGATCTTGTATTGAGAAGCAGTTATGTGTTGATGAACTTGGCATATTCAGCAGCAGATTTGAGCCCAGAATTATTGTCCTTGTTGTCGTCCGATGAAGAGCTCAAACTTGCTATCACCCATGTGGTTAGACTGAATAAAAATAGGTCTATTTTGGAGGTCTCGCTTGAAATTATCAAAATGTTGAATTGAGTTTATTTAGGTTCATAGATTAGACTATTGCATTAAATAATGATAACATATACTTAGGTTTAAAAGTTAATGAATCTTTGGGCCAAAGTATCGTGACTGTGCTCAGCAGCAGTCACTGATTTCTTAACCTTATTAGAAGATTTATCATTATCCAACTGGACTCTAATAGCCTTATGCAAATTGGAGAGGTAGTCGGGATAACTAGAGCCACTGCTGGACACAACAGCTCCTTGCATACCATCTTCAATCAAAGCTTCCTTAAATTCGTGCACCGATCCATCAAGACCAGGTCTAACGATTTTGATTCCTGCCAGTTCAACCGAAGGAATTCCCACCACGTGAGTCTGGAAGTACTTGACGAGGTTTCTTGCTTGTTCGGAAATGTGGGTTGGTAACTCTGGAAGCTCGTCAAGAAGTGGAGAAATATCCGAGGCAGATTCAATATGTTCTCCAAATAAGTCCTTGATTAACATAATATTTGCTTCTGGATCAACCCAAACAAACACTTTTAAGCCGTCACACAAAATGTACACACCATGGACCATTTTTTTGATGGACAAGTCAACAAACTTAGGTAAATCGATGAAACCATTGACTTCCTCAAAGATAGCTTCAGTTTCTTCTAAGGAATGGAGTTCCACCAAAGCTGGGTATAAACGGTACACCAAACGCTCAATTGGCATGTTCAACATTTGGAATGCATCAGCCAAGCGTGCATCAGCCGAGATGCTAGTAGAGTTGCGAAGGGCTTTCGACTTGATAAATGCCAAGATGTATAAAGGCAAGTGCTTGAGCGAATCTGGGAAAAGCAATTGATTATGCAGAGGATGGTGGTTTTGACCCAATTCACTCATGGCTCTGTACTGCGTGAAAACTTGGACCAATTTCTCATTTATGGAATCACGAAGCTCGGATAATGGTTGCTTTCCAATGAAACTGAGAGTGTCTCTGACGATGGTGGTAACAATTGCATTTTCATCGGTAAAATTGAAAATGTCCTC
Organism: Suhomyces coccinellae; assembly: GCA_030565345.1. Classification (NCBI taxonomy): domain Eukaryota; kingdom Fungi; phylum Ascomycota; class Pichiomycetes; order Serinales; family Debaryomycetaceae; genus Suhomyces; species Suhomyces coccinellae. The sequence continues at coordinate 75,130 of JAJMBP010000008.1, read as the reverse complement.
GAGTCTTTCGCTGACAGCTAATACCAAATTTATGACTCTCACCTTTCTGAGACCTTGTGGATCGGTGTACAACAAGGCGGCCTGGAAGTGACAGTCGTACTTGGTACTCAAATTGCCGTCATATTGGAGAAGCACTGTGAAAGTTTGGTCTTCGCTAAGGACAGGCACCACTGGGTCGGAAATAGTGCCAGAGACCGTCTTGTCAGTGGAGGAAGTACCGTAGTATTGATCGACTTGCAAACCGTTGGAACAACGCAACTTGAGTTGTCCTTGGTATCCACGAGCTTTCTGAGTCGATGCAGCAAATGTGGCGGTGAATGCTCTTCCGTCACGTTCGTAGTCGAAGTTAGGCCATCTGGTGACATTACCTCCAGAAATCGAGGATAACCAACCAATATTGGAGAGATCCACCGCAGTAGGAGCGATCACATGGACATCCAAACCAACACTCTTTTCGACGAAGTCCTTCGCCAACAATTGGTAATATTCGTTGTTTGGAAGGAAAATGCTCTTCTCGATTTCGGGTGTGGGTTGACGGCCGACGGCCTTGTTATCCTTGTACTTCAAGCCTCCAGGTCCCCACGATGGTAACACAGACAATACAGAGGTGATCTTACCTCCTCCGACCAACTCGAGACACATCATGGCGGTACGAAGAGCGGCAGAGAAGCATGGCTCTGCATCGGCAATGGACTCGGAAGTGCACAAAGATTCCAAATGGTTGAGAACGTCCTCGATGACATGTCTACTTTCCTCGGGGTCAGCAAAGAGTCCGTCATTAAAAGGAACGAATGGGTCGTCGAGATCGGATGAAATCACCACCTGTGTGGTGTCAAGAGTGGGCTCCAAATTGAAAAAGTGGATTTTCTTGTCAAATGCGATAATGGAGACCTTGGGCAAGACCTCTGGGTCTTGGTCGCCCGCGTGGTTATACAACGAAGCTCGGATGGCGTCAGCAAGCAACATGGGAAGGTTCTGCTTGCGACTCTGCTCGCTGATATCGATCAAAAACACATGGTGTAGTGGCTTGGGGTCAAAGGAGTAGCCGGAGAAGTTGTATTCCTTGGGGACAATGAGATCGTAAACACCCTTGTGAAGCTCAGGACGGACAAACTTATCGATCCGCTGGCCATTGACGTCCAACATGGCGGAGTAGTCGGCAGGTACCACATTGTTAGGGAACTGACAGATGTTGCACACGAAACGATTGAGCTGAGTGAATTGTATCGAAGAGTTCATGTAGGCTCTGCACCGACGGCATCTGATGGGGCCGTTGTCCAATGGGTCGTCGGACGGATGGTCAAGACGGCGCATGTCCACCACGGGCACAGGCTCCTCCGAGGCGAGAAGCGGCGCAAATGGGCGAATCGTCACGGAAACAGGCAACTTGGTGGCCTGGCGCAATTGCTCCGACTCGGGCATGTAGTACATGGAAGAGCGGATGAACTTGGACGACGCAGTGCCTTGGTCGGTGGCGTGGAACTGGGTGGACGCGTCGGGCGGCATGACGTTGTGGAACGTCATGAATGACTTGTGAACACCGTCCACGGGTGTGACGTACTCATGGTTGGAGATGTGACGGTATTCGGGGAGCGAGAGCTCGCTGGCCGCTACTGGGGCGGCCTGGCCGGTGGCTCCTGGCACCATGTGGGCGGGAATTGGCTGTCCTGGCGCCAAAGGAGCCTGGTGTCCTGAGGCCATGGGCAGTCCAGGGAACACCTGGCCGGCCATGGGCAGCCCAGGAAGGACCTGACCCATCACGGGCAGTCCCGGCACCATGGGAGAGCCAGTAAATGGCTGTAGTGGGGCCATTGGCAGGAGGGGAAGCGTCTGGGCTCCTGGGGCTGGAGGAGGAGGAGGAAAGGCCGAAGCAAACTGCTGCTCATATCCAAAGGGAGCAGCGCCCATGGAGGGCGTGGCGGCGCCGCCATACATTGGTGTGGTGGAACCGCTGACGGCGTGTGACGTGAAATCCCCGTGGAATGCTCTGGCGGTCCGCTTCTTCTTGGTTCTGGCGGGACTGCCTAGCGAGAGGCCCTGGACGCCCTGGCTGAGGTCTTCACGGCTGCCTTGGACGGAATGGGAGCCGTAGACGCCAAAGGAGGGTGGCGGCTGGAACGACATGCTGGAATAGTGAAGCTCGGGGGCTTGGGGGCGGACTAGGGCAGAAGAGGAGTGGCCCAATGGATGCTAAAAGTATGTTGATTTGGTTGATCTGAAAAGATCGAGGAGTCGTGTGTAGTACAGAGAGACAAGGGACGTGAAAGCAGGGGACATATGGGGACATATAGGGACATTAGAGGCGGTTTCGACTTGGTAATTGAGCAATTCCGCCAATGTTATATGGGTCTTTGTTTTGGACATTCATCTGAGTTGAAAAGGTTCATTTCTTGCATTTTTTATTGCATATGTACTGTTAGGTTGATTTCATGGATTGGCACTTTTTGTGCGTTTTTCACTTTTCACACTTGAGGTCCACTTCTCCACGCATTTCACACTATGAATGGTTATGTGCTTCGCCAAAAGGCTTGGTAAATATTGTAACCAGTTGGGAATGAAAATGTGAAGGAATTGAAGGAATAATTAGAGACCGTTAGGAAGTGTGGATATGTAGGAAATTATAATTGAATTGCCTGTGTGCAGATACTCTGGGATTCTTTCGTAATTCCTTTGTCTCATTCCATATTTCCATACTTCGCTGGATTTAGATCTATTTATCTATTTATCTATTTGCAGTATTTCCGGGGTTTCTGGTATATTTCGAGGTCTGTGTCAATGCTTCTTTGGGGATAATCCATTCTTAGGCGAGCCAGTATTAATATGGCCCTTTTTAGAATTCAGTAAAGAACCCTCAAAGAATATGACTATACGGTAAAATACGAACATTTTTGCGCATGTCTCCTTCACTCACTACCTACTTTCATCTTCTACCTCCTTTCATTCTCTATCTTCTTTCATTCTCTTAATTCCTTCATTCTCTTAATTCCTTCATTCTCTAAATTCCTTCATTCTCTACTTCCTTCGGTACCTTTCCTACTTATTTTCCGCTTATATATTATTCACTGCTACACTCGCAGGTGTACCTGGAATTCCTTCTTAGAGGGACCTTGGCATCGAGCAACCAACACCGCAGCCCTCACAATACGAACACTATTGTTCATGTATCGTGGGCACATTGTTGGCATCACGAGATGGAGCAAAACGGTCATATGATGGACACTTTTCACAGCCAGTCGCAGCCAGAGACATAGGAGCTTCGCGAGAGAGAGAGGCTTCAAGAAGCCGGAACCCGAAGAGGGAGGCTTGCAGAATGGTCGTCTGTCACAAGACGACAAATACGTCAAGCGAAACAGACTCTAGGAACCGCACGAACCCTATTATTTATGCTATTGTAACCATAGAAGTATTGGCATTACTAAAGTCTTGCTCGTACCAAGAAATATTGCCCTAATACCAATACATCTAGAATCATTGTATTGTTATCGTTTCCTTGGAAACTTCTGGACCACGGATCTGCCAGCTCTATGCTCTTGTCCTACTCCATTCCTCGACTCTCTACATTCTCATGTACCTTCCTGTGCCTTGCTGTACTTCCTGTACTTCCTGTATCGTCATTCTGTCGTCTGCTCTGCCTCGTTCGCATTTCAGTACTATGAGACTCACAGTACTGACCTTCTCGATCTATACTCTCCGTAATACCTCTCCACATGCTGCTCTCCATGTCACCTCTCTATATACACCCCTCCCACAGCATCCCTCCATCCATACTGCCCACCCATACCTCTCTCTTTGTTCCTCTTCTCCAGTCGTCCCTCTTCTACTTCTCCTGCCTCTCCATTCTTTTACACTTCCAGTTCCTCCATTGCTCCTGCACTTCTCATACCAAGAAAAACTCGCCATTATATAACCTCCCCAACGCCATGCAAACATGAACCACCACCTACTAGCCATGGGCGAACAGCTGCTCGAGTACCTCCAGGAGAACCGCATCCCCATCAACTGCCTGGTCTACTCGTTGGCTTCCGGCTGGTTGCATGCGCTGCTCTTCAACACGCTGCAGAACATCTCCATAGACCCCAGCTTCCTACCTGCCTACTACGTCACCAACTGCCTGATCTCCCACCTCATCGACCTCGTGGACGAGCTGCCGCTCTCCACCGCCACTCCCACCTTCTCGCCCTACAACGAACGGGACAACGGCGACATGTTCGTGGCACTTCTCTTTATCATCTGTGCCCTGTGTGTGCTGTGCTGGATGCTTATCCTCATGCTCTACCTCTGCCCCGCCCACAAGCGCAAGCCAGTGCTGGCACAGCTTGCCACCATCATGTACGCCGTGGTTTCCACGTTCCTCCTCACCCGCATCACACAGGGCTCCATCCACGAGTACTACGGCGACACCTTGGACATTGTACGTTTGCACGAGCTCCTCTACTGCACCAACGTGTTCCGGGCCACCACCGTCATTTCCCAGGTCTGCACCCATCTAGCGTGGCTCCAGATCGCCGTCCGTGTCTCCCGAGAAAACCTCCGCTGGGTCACCACCGCAGTAGGCGGTGTCCTAGTATTGGCCTACTTCATCATCTGCACCATCTTCGAGACCACCAACACTGACTCCAGCTCCATCTTCAACTCCGACATCCTGTCCAAGCTGCAACAGTGGCGTGAGGGCCGCATTCTGCTCAAGCTCGTCATCGTGTTTGGCCTAGCAGGATGCATCCTCTACTTCACTGCGTTCCTCAAGAACCCCCGCCAGGTGTGCTACTCGCGCAAGTTATTCCCGTTGGCGCTCTTCAACTGGTTCCTCATCTTGTGCTGCGTGGTAATCAACATCCTCCTGTTGTCCAAGTTCAAGCACAACTGGCTCGTCAAGACCTGGCTCGAGCTTCTCCCTTACCTAGTGGAAATCATTCTCATCACCACTCTCTGGGAGTGGATATTCAACATCTGGGTCTTGGAGAAACGTCACGAGTTGGTGGGCGTTTTGGGTCGGCGCATCAGCATGGACGACGTCGTCAGTGTCCACCTGGGCCGGTGTGAGCAGAAGTCGCCGAACCGCGGCTTCTTGGGCCTTTTTGCCAAGAACAAGCACGAGATCTCCAAGTATGAGTCCAGTTCGGGCTCTTCCAATTGCAAGGAGCTTACGGATGATACCACCAGCTCGGACTTGCGCGTGCATAAGAGTATGACCCTTTCTGTGGGCAATTCCGATACTGGAATGCTCCAGCACGAGAACCAGTACGGCGAGTATCCGCTGAACTTGGTCATCTACGAAGACAACGACATGCCAGACGATGACGAGCCACAGAATCAAGCATCTACCAATAATACCACTGGCCACGCGGCAGTCACTGAGGATTCCAATGATCACCATTTACACACCACGTCCCACATCCACCAACAAGAACCCGTGGGACCTTACGAGCACTACCGAGACCAGATCCAAAACAGCATACACCCCATATCGAGCGCAGGCAGCTACGATGAAGTAATAGAAAACTACGATATTTGGGACGACGACGAAGAGGAGGACAACGCTGCAGCGCAGCCGCCGCCGTTCGAGCCGCGCCCCGGTTTCACTGTCGAGGACTACTGGCCGTCCCGAAAGAACTAATATAGACAAGTAATGAAGGCTAATGAATTATCATTCATGTAATTAGATTGATGTCCTGCACATAAGCAGAGCTATCATTATACTGCACATGGAAGATTCTCGAATCACCCAGAACTCCTACCCATCTATATAACTAGATCTTCCCCTGCTACTGCTGCAGTATCAATTATGTTGCGGAAAGTGCCCAACAGACCCATATTCAGATCGATCGAAAGAAGTAAGCCGCTAGCTTCGGCCACTCTCCAATGGTCGTATTTGCAGCAACCCAAAGTGGTGTCTCCACAACTGCTCCAACTGTACAGTGGAGCCTTAAACCGCCAAACTCTGGCCATTAACTTCACCAGGTCGCTCCATTCGTCCATTCCTCGGAAACTCCAAATGCAAATGAACAAAGACGAAGACAAGAGACCAGCGTTGGAGAAATACGGAACCAACTTGACTGATTTGGCCAAGGATGGCAAATTGGATCCTGTGATCGGAAGAGACGAGGAAATCCGGCGGACCATCCAGATTCTTTCTAGAAGAACCAAAAATAACCCTGTCTTGATCGGAAATGCTGGTACTGGTAAGACGGCCATCATGGAGGGCCTTGCGCAGCGCATCTTGAGAGGAGAGGTGCCCGATTCCATGAAGGACAAGCAGATCATCACGCTCGACTTGGCAGCAATTATCTCGGGCGCAAAGTTTCGGGGCGATTTCGAGGAGAAATTGAAGGCCATATTGAAAGAAGTCGAGGACAAGCAAGGCAAAGTCATCTTGTTTGTGGACGAGTTGCACATTTTGATGGGCTTGGGCAAGGCCGAAGGCTCCATCGACGCGTCCAATATGTTGAAGCCGGCCCTTGCAAGAGGCATGCTTTCCCTTTGTGGTGCCACCACCATTGAGGAGTACCGAAAGTACGTGGAGAAAGACGCGGCTTTGGCCAGAAGATTCTCACCTGTCCAAGTGAATGAGCCATCAGTGCAAGACACCATATCGATCCTCCGTGGCCTTAAAGAAAGATATGAGGTTCATCACGGTGTTCGGATCACCGACGGTGCGTTGGTCACCGCTGCTCTTTATTCCAACAGGTACATAAGGGACCGTTTCTTGCCCGATAAGGCCATCGATCTCGTGGATGAGGCATGTTCAACATTGAGACTCCAGCACGAGTCCAAACCCGATGCAATTGCCCAGTTGGATCGCCAAGTGATGACAATTGAAATCGAGTTGGAATCGTTGAGAAAAGAAGAGGACCTGTTATCCGTTGATCGGAGAAAGAAACTAGAAAACGAGCTTCTGGTGATCAAGAGCGAATTGAAAGAGTTTACAGATCAATGGGAATCGGAGAGAAATCTGATTGAAAATATCAAGTCAGCTAAATCCAAATTGGAACAGGCAAGATTCGATTTGGAGCAATACCAAAGAGAAGGAAATTACGGAAAGGCATCCGAGTTACAATATTCGTCGATTCCTCGCCTCGAATCCGAATTGAAGGAGTTGACGGCAAAGGAATCCGCAAGTTCTGCTCTACTTCACGATTCAGTTACTTCAGACGATATTGCAAATGTCATTTCCAAGATGACTAGCATACCTGTATCCAATCTCATGAAGAATGAAATAGACAAGTTGTTGTACATGGAGTCCACTTTGCAGAAGAAAGTGGTTGGACAGGATGAGGCGATCCATTCTATTGCCGATGCCGTGAGATTACAAAGAGCTGGCTTGACAAGTGATCACAGACCCATTGCTTCTTTCATGTTCTTGGGCCCAACTGGAACAGGAAAGACTGAATTGACCAAAACCTTAGCTGAATTTTTATTCAACGATAAGTCTGCAGTTATTCGGTTTGACATGTCAGAATTCCAGGAAAAGCACAGCTTGTCCAGATTAATTGGTTCGCCACCAGGTTATGTTGGTTATGACGAAAGCGGTGAACTTACTGAGGCTGTGAGAAGAAAACCATACTCCGTTGTTTTATTCGATGAGTTCGAGAAGGCCCATGCCGATATTTCTAAACTTTTGTTGCAGGTACTTGATGAAGGCTCATTGACTGATTCCCACGGTAAACACATTGACTTTAGAAATACTATCATCGTGATGACTTCCAACATCGGTCAAGAAATATTATTGAACGATAAAGATGCCCATGAGGATGGCCATATTAATGACGAAGTCAAGACCAAGGTCACCGACATTTTGAAGCACTACTATCCTCCAGAATTCCTTAACCGTCTTGATGAGGTGTTGATTTTCAACAGATTGTCGAAGACTTCGTTGAAGAGCATTTTGGATATTCGCTTAGCTGAAATTGGCGAAAGATTACAGGATAAAAGAATCACGCTTGAATTGACTGAAGATGCGAAGAACTTGATTTGTGACTTGGGATACGACCCAATTTACGGTGCCAGACCCTTGAACAGAGTGTTGCAGAAGAAGATCTTGAATCCTTTGGCGATGTACTTGATCAAAGGGCAAATCAAGGAAACAGAAACAGTCAATGTTGTTGTTGAAAACAACAAAGTGCACATTGTCCCCAACCATGAACCAGTCGAAACTACTACCAAAGATTGAATCAGTTCGCACAGCAAGCAAAGACTGAATCAGTCCAATACAGCAACCAATGACAAAATCATATTGTAAATAAAATTGTGATAATTGTATATAACTAATTCAAATCAGATTGGACTTTTGGTCCACTTTTAGTAATGAGAAAAAAAAAACAATCAAATAGTAGGTCTTCTATGAGTCTATAAGACTCTTCCAACAACAGCACTATCGGCAATACGCTTCTCGCTTTCGTCCACCTTTCTCAAGCTCTTACCTCCTGTAATCTGCCCTAACAACGCTCCAATATCGGGCGCACCGCCCAATGGAGCTCCCAAGGATGCTTGAGGTGGTGGTGGTGGAGGTGGAGCATTTGGAATACCTGGGGCTTGCATAGAAGGAGGAGGTGGTGGTGGTGGTGGAACACCTGGGAGACCTGGTGCCTCCATTGTTGGTGGAGGAGGGGGAGGTGGTGGAATTCCACTTGGAATAGCTGGAGGGGGAGGTGGTGGTGGAGGAGGAACAGCAGGAAGCCCAGGAGCTTCAGCAGCTGGTGGAGGAGGAGGAAATCCGTTTGGAATTGCAGGAGCTTCGTGCAAGTGTGCAGGTGAGTCTGGAGGAGGAGTCTGAGCAGACTTGAATGAATCAGCATCAGTCGAAGCTTCACGAGTGTATGGATCGAAGTCCGATACAGGGGCTGGTGGAGCTGGTGGAGCTGGTTGCTCAACTGGTTCTGGAGCTGATGGAGCAACTGGTGCCGCTGATGGAACTGGTGCAACTGCGGCAATTGGCTCAGGAGTGGAATCAGGTAATGTCGAGGTCCTTGAAGGTTGAGGCATGCCTCCAAACAAGAGACTAGCTAAATGTGCAGCACCTGCTCTGTTAGGTTCATCATCCTCGCTAGAATTGTTGTCATCTGCATCACTCCATTCATTGTCATCAGTTAATCCCCTTTGTGAAGCCCTCTGTGCTGCTGCCTTCTTTGCATCAAGTCCATTGTCCTTTGGAGTTGACTTGAAGAATGGATTAGAGTTGGCGCGTGGAACATTTGGTTGTGACATCTTTGCGAATGGGTTACTGTCATGAGGCTTGCTTTCTGCAGTTACAGATCCTGGTGTAAGATCTTTAGATTCTTGCTTTTTCTCTACTTCAGAAGATGGGGCGATCAGTGATGTTGCAACTGGTACAGCAACTGTATGTGGTGCTTGAGAAACTGGCGCTTCTTGCTTCTTAGTCGAATTGGGGCCATAAACAGGAGCAGAAGTAACTGGTTGCTCTTCATCATCTGAGTCTGAATTTTCTCTTTTCTTCATATCCTCCATTTCTTTTTTGAGTCTTGCAAGTCTTTCTTCTTTTTGCTGTTGCTTCTTAGCCTTGCGCTCCTTTTCACGAGCCTCCATTTCTTGCTTTTGCTTCATCAAAGCTTCATATTCAGCATCATCGTCATCCGATGATTCTTCGTTCTGGGTCTCATGAGAATCTTTAACTGGTTCAGGTTGCTCTGGAGCACTCTTAGCTGTTGTGTTAGCCACTGGAACTGGATTTGAGATTTCAGGAGATGGTGCTTTCTGAATTGGCTCTGGAGCTTGTGTCGCCTCAGTAGTGTTATTGGATGAACTCTTTCTAGAAATTCCTAATTTTGCCAATCTCTCATTCATTCTCTTTTGAGCTTGCGCTTTGATGTAAGCAGTTCTTTCTTCGGCATTGGTGTATTTCTCAGCTTGTGGTTCAGACTTGGGCGCTGGAGCGTTGGAATTTGGAGTAAACTTATTCTCAGTGACAGAGTTTGAACCAGATCTAGAGACATCAGGTCTTGAGGACTTTTCCTTGGCAAAATTCTTCAAATCCTCAACAAATTTTCTGACCTCCTCACTGATACCATTACCCTTCTCCCACTTATCATCACCAATGCTCTCTCTATTAGTGCTCTGCAAACTTGTCACCACGCCATCTTCTAATTCTTTTATACTGGATTCAATATCTTTGATCGCTTCGGACTGGTTTTGGCTTTCTCTGTTTGCATTCTCGCTCTCTTGTTTCAATTTAAAGTCCAAATCAGAATTTGTGCTCGAGCTAGCAGGTCTGCCGGTCAAAGCTGCCATTCTTTGTTTCAACTTTTGTTTCGACTCCCACTTCCTTCTGTCAATATCTGTAATTTGTCCGTTAGGACCAGTTCCAACAATTTCCGATTCAGAATTGTCTGGCTTCCAATTTGGATTTTCCTTAAGTAATTGATTCTTGAATAATTCAATCTTAGCTTTAGCAATTTCCTGATTTACTGTGTGGATCTTTGAAATCAAGTTGGGTACCTTGTCACGAGTGAGATGGTTAAACTTATCAAGTAAGTGCTTTCTTTCATCAAATGAGCCACTTGCATTTCCAGACTCGTTTAATTTCTTTTCAATTTCCTGGATCTTGTATTTCATAGCCAGAACTTTATCGTTGAATTCGGCGTCTGATCTCTTTTTGTTGAGTTCCAAGTCTTGATCTTCAATATCCAGAGCATCCAATAAGATCTTCTTTTGACGAATCAATTTCTTTAAGTCGTCAATAGTTAAATTTGGATCAGAAGATGAAAGTACTCTGTTTGAATCTTTGGGTTGCTCTCCTACCTCACTCTTTCTTCTATGACGAGAATTTGATTTGTATCCAAAATTTTCGTCATCATTCTTGAATCTAGTTCCATCAGGCTTAGTCGACTTATTTGCATTGACCTTCGAGTTGTTCGAACCACTTCTGAGAGAATTTTTCAACGTATCCATAGAATCTTGCAAGTATTTAGTAGAAGGTGGGACAAGCTCTGGTGGCAATCTCAATGGTAAGTCAAAGCCATTTAATCTTCTGTAAACAAGGTGCATTGCAACAGCAAACTCATCCTTGCTCAACTTTCCTCTGTCATTATTGTCAGAAAGAGTCCAGATTGACTCTAAGTCTGGTCTGCTCAAACCAGACTTACCAAATATGTTCAAGGCGACATCACCTGTGATATATCCTTTTCTTGGATTATCCCAAGCATTGAAAATACCGTCATAAATCTGCTTTTCCTGCTTGGTGATAGCCCAGGTAACGTTAGATTTTAATGAACCACCCATAACATTTTGCAAGCTGTTAGACGAAAGATCGGCATTTGGCAAAAAGTGTTGTTGCATAGCATTCAAACCAGGAATACCACCTGTTGGTGTGTGTACAAATCCCCATTCGCCTGGTTTTCCAGTTGGTTGGGATTGCAACATGCCGGTTTGCTGTGGCTGAAGTCCTGTTTGTTGCTGCTGAAGTGGTGGCTGAAAGCCAGTTTGTTGAGGTTGAAAGCCACCAGTTTGCTGAGCCTGGAAGCTAGTAGTTGGTGGCATACCCATTTGGTTTTGAAAGCCGGTTTGCTGCTGAAGCATTGGACCGGTTCTTTGCGAAGGCAATTGGGGTTGATATCCAGTTCCTTGAGACTGCAATGGTTGTTGCTGATATCCAGTTCCTTGAGATTGCAAGGGCTGTGGCTGGTATCCAGTTCCTTGGGCCTGTAAAGGTCCAGTTTTCTGCGCTGGGATCAAGCTAGCAGTCTGCTGAGGTTGTAATGGAATCAAGGTACCTCCACCCGTACGTTGCAGCTGCAATGGGAAAGAAGGACCAGTTTGTTGACTAACCAAGGGCTGGCTTCCAAACCCGGTTTGCTGAGCTTGGAACGAAGTGACAGGCGGAGCAAAATATCCGGTCCCTTGAGGTTTCATCCAATCATCCTGCGTGTTCTTAGGAGCAAATGGAGTGTTTGCCAAGATTTTGGATGGATCTTCAGGTATGGAGAAGTTGATAGCATCAACAAAACTCTTGACTTCATTTTGCCATTTCTCGGGGAGGAAGGATGGGAGAGATTGTCCAGCCTTTGCAAGGCTACATAAGTGCAAGCTTAGAGCAAATTCGGGAAACAACAAAGAACCAGACTTGTTGGTGTCAGACAAGGACCAAATCTCCGCCAAGGTGACGGGGGCCAAGCCAGATCTCAACAAGATGGTAGAAGCCGAATCTCCGCTAATAGTCTGCTCGCCTTTAGGAACAGCAGTTCTAAATAAATGCTCGTACTTCTTCTGGTCGTCGGCGGAAATGAACGATAATCTGATTGATGGGATCTTGAGCTCACTGTTCTCGATCACCGTTGGTACCGATCCAGGCTGGCCAAATCCAGTGGGTTGGGTTTGGATGTATCCAGTCTGCTGAGGCTGTAATTGAGGGGCCTGGTCGAAGCTGGTTGGGGGCTGATACATTTGGCTGGGGAAGAAGCCAGGCTGTTGGGGACCTTGATAGAATCCAGTCGCCTGGCCCTGAAGCTGGGGTTGCGGGAACATACCACCAGCTTGGGCCTGCTGTCCATACTGCTGCTGCTGTTGCTGCTGCTGCATGTGATACCCACCAACAAACCCCGTCTGCTGGGGATTGAATCCCTGGGGGGGTTGCTGCTGCTGTTGATACTGATTGTACATTCGCTGTAGTTGGTGGTCGAGACCTGGAGTTCTGTTCAAAAGGAGGCTCGAGTGGACAGAACCTGCAAACGTAACCTGCAAAATTCCTCTACACATGACTTTTGCAGCCGAGGCGAAGTCGACAGCAAACAAGGATGGCAGAAAGAGGACATAGTTGTGAACTATTTAGCAAAATTGGTAATTAGATGTGTTCGGAATGTGTTGAGGTCCCTCGTGTTGAAGTTTCACCAGTTCAGTAGATCTCAATATCCAAAATGTGCAATTATTCTTTTGCCGCGAATACATTTTAGACGAAATGAACAGATTTGAACGATATAACGAATAGAATGGTCGATTGGGAGTATGATTTCGACTTTTCCACAAGGAATATGACCATTTTTTTGGGTATTATGGTAAACGTTTAGGAGAAGAAAGTGATGCAAATTCCTATTTCAATGCGAAGAAAGCGAACTTTTTTGAGAGCGATTTGCTTACTTACGTGATACCTTTCATGATTAATGAAAGTTATAGTTCTACGTTTACTTCCAAAACAAAGGAATATTAGTGAATATCAAGATATTTGGCGATGGAGATGCGTTTCTAGCGATTATTAACATATTCTTGATATTTATATATCAATTCTTCATAGCTAGTTAGATTCAAATATCTCCAGTTTCAGGGTATCTACAATAATTGCAAACTAAGTTCTCATTTCCTATTTATTACCTTCCTTTGACTCCTCAGGCAAGCATTCGTCCCAAAATTCAACCTCCAACTTGGTGACTTCGTTAAAGATGTCAACAAAATTGTCTAGTCTTTCTTGGGTCAACGGAATAGTATCAAAGAGATCCTGCAAGGCACTGGCACCATCCTTGTACTCACTGCTATACCAATCAGAGCAATAAACCTCAAACCATGAATCATATACTTTGGTTGTTTCTTCGGACACAGTAGCAGTTGAAGTGGAACATTTACGGATATCCCTTCCCCAGCACCCAGCTTCAAAGTAGCCGAAAAGACAAGGAGCAAGGGCCACCTTGAGACCAAAGTAATCTTCCTTACGGCCCATTTCAAGAAGATAATTGCAGTATCTGGTGCACGCGTTTCCTGGGACAAGTTCGATATCTAGATCGATGTCTCTTTCATAGTCAATTCCGTAATTCTTACACAACTTCTGCTTGTGGTTCTCGATTTCCTGGACAATGTTTCCGATAATCAAAGCCTCGCTGTGGGTCTGTCTATAAGAGGGGGCCAAAGCTGCAGCCTGGCCGTGGACTTGAGCATAATTGATTAGATAGTAATAATCCTGCTTCAAGAAGTACAAGAACTTCTCGAAAGGCAATTTATTCTCGGCCAATATGTGGACAAAGGGGTGCTGGGTGTACCTTTTCCAGTTCAGTTGTACACGAGGGTGATTCTTAAGATATTCTAGAGCATTCGTGTTCCTGGGGAACGCCGTTTGGGAAATATCCTGCTCTATCAATTTGTCCAAGTGCACTTGTGGTTCCACCAAATGGTTCAACGGACCGTTGCCAAAGCCTAGTTTTTGCAGCAAACTGGTCATGGCGGTATGGATGTAGTCAATTGCCAAAGGTACGGCTAGTTGCAAGGTCTTTCCATTGGCCAAGTTGGCCGCAATGGCAGAAGACAAGGTGCAACCCGTACCATGGGAGTCCTTTGTGTCTATATAGGCAGACTCGTAAATGGTAATGGAATCAGCTTCTGAATCATACAAGACGTCTAGAATGACAGAATTTGGGCCACACGTAGTTTCTGGACAATCCAAGTCGACATTCCATGGCAAATGACCTCCCTTTACCAAAATATTGGGACATTTGAGAAGAGACTGGACTTCTTTCACAAACGCAACCAATTGCTTTCTGGACTCAATTGGCTGGTCGTAGGGCTTTCCTTTGACGAACTGGTACAAAGCATGTGTTTCTTTGAAATTTGGGGTTACCAAATATGCTCTACCGATCAAGGAATCGATACTGGACCTTAAGGCCTCTTCATCAAAGAGTCTCGAGCCACTAGTGCTTACCATCACGGGGTCGATCACGAGCTTTACACCATGCTCCTCCAAAGCACTGTAATGCTTCGATAAGCCTGCAATTGCTTCGGCCGTGAGCATTCCGGTCTTTATGGTCTTTAATGGGGCACTTCCTGGCTTGTAGCCATAGAGGAAATCATCAAAATTCATTTCCAATATGGACTCCACCAAAGACTGGGACGTTTTGTCAAAACTCTTGACTTTTTGGGTATTCTGGGCCGTCAATGCCGTCACACATGTCAATCCGTACACATTGTGGGCAGAGAATGTCTTCAAGTCTGCCTCGATTCCTGCTCCACCTGAACTGTCAGAACCAGCTATAGTCAAAACTGCGGGTAAAATCACCGGTTTGGCGGCAGGGCTCTTCAATCTAACCACGGTCTCTGTTGACATCGTTTGAAAGTGTATCTAAGTTGCTCATTTGTAAAACTTCTGACCTTAGTCTTGGGATTTCATGTACACGCATAAAGGTATGCGCTTATGGGAAAGCCCCGAAACTTTTCACCACCCATATACTCCGAAACTGCCACCGTAATTCTTCAAAAAAACTCACATATATGCACCAATTCATTGAATTGAACTGTAGCTTACTCGGAAAAGGTGCTGCTCTACTGGTCGGTCCACAGGGTGAGCATTTATCATTATCTATAATTATATTTACCTGTAGGGTCTATAATAAGAACATATCTACATGATCTATATTGAAACAGTGGTAATCAATTGAAAAACAAAGACTCAAGGGTGCTTCTAGATCAAGTTTAATGAAGCTTCTAGATCAATGGTGCTTTCTCCATCAACTCTAATGGTGCTTTCTGGCTTGACCCAACTTGGTGTAGTAAGCTACCAACTCCTGTTCACTCTTCAAGGTCTCTTCTCTGTAGCCAACTCTGATGGAAGGAACATTGGTCTTCTCGATATTGTTTCCGGCAATTCCTTCCAACATGTAGTTCTTTCCTAACCAGTGCTTCTTGATAGTGGCTTCCCAACCGGACTGTCTGACGGAGTTGGAGGCCAACTCACACATGTCAACGCTGGACAACTTATAGATCTGGGCAGCCACCGAATACTCCTCGATCAAAGGCTCCTTAGTGTAGGAGAACTGCAAGGGATCATCAGTGGAAAGGGACACATTCAACCCCTTCTGGAAGAAGTTGTGGAATGGGTTTTTGTCGTACGTCAAGAATAAGGCGTTGTTGGAAAGAGGCGACATGGCAAGTCCGATTTGGTCCAAGTAGTACAAGTACTGGATGAAGGGGATCTTCCTTAACAAAATACCGTGGGAGATGGAGTGGGAAGTCAAGAAAGCTGCAATCAAGTGTTCTGGATCACCGGCTTCACCACAGTGGGGTCTGAGCACAAGGGTGTTGAAGCCTCTCTTGCTTCTCAATGCATTCAACGAAGTCAAGTTGGTGTACAAGTAGTACAACCAGTAGGAGTATGGAGGGTTGGCAGCAAAGTCCCAGTCGTTAGCTGGAGGGTACTTTCTGGAGTGCAAGGACTTCTCACTCTTGGACTCATCGTCCACAGAGTCTATTCCGATAACTCTTTGCAAGAAGACATGCAACTTGGGGTGGGATTTGGGGTCCATGGACACCTCGAACAAGGGCTGGAAGAGGTTCTTCAAGATGTCGTGGAAGTTTTCCACGTTGTTGTTCTTCTTGTACAAGTCGTACAACCTGGGTACCTGGATCAACCATCTAACGTTGTGACTGAACAACTTGTTGTCCACAATCCACTCAGAAAGCTTGTCCCACTCGTCTAAGGATCTACCATATACAGAGATTCTCAACTCATTCATCTGGTACTTGGAGCTCTCGAGATCCTCGAACACCTGCTTGGTCAACTCGGCCAAGTAGCGGCCCTTGATGAAGTTGTCGGTCTTCAAGAAAATCTCTCTCAATCTGGACTCGCCGATAGGGTTATACTTCAAGTTGAACTTGTCGAAACGGTGGAACGAGTCGGTGTGGGCGTGCATGTCCAACGTGTCAATGGACAAGTCGTAAGCTGTCAAGTTCAACGACGCAAACACCTCTGCCAAAGTCAACACCTTGCCGTCTCTGAAAATCACCTCCTCATCCGGAGTGGTCTTCAACTTGTACTTAATGAAACGCAACAAGTGCTTCTGGTTCATACAGGCCAGGTGGTGGATGTGAGTGTCCACCTTACGCACGTTGTAGAAGTCTCTGTGAGGGTTGCGCTTGGACTGCTTGTTCTCCTCGAACTCGTTCAACAAGTAGTACAAGTTCCACTTGGCCTCCAAGTACTGCAAACGCTTGAAGGCGAACGACTTGGCGGGACCGTCGGACGAGATGCGGGTGATCAAGTTGAGGTCGGTGTAGTAGTCACTCAAAGTGGGCAACTCCACGAGGGGCTTGCCAGAAGCGGCTTCCTTGACGTGGTACGAGCCGGCGACGATCTCCACAGTGTAGTCTTCACACTTGTCGGGAATGACGCACTTATCAAAGTCGAACTCCTCCTCTGTTTCGTCGGCGGTGTTGGGGAGCTGGTTGAAGCGGTTCTTGGACTTGTAGGTGGGTTTGGGAGGAGGTGGGTAGATGACCCATGTGTCCCTGTTCTTGGGGTTGTCCAGCTCGTTGTTCTGGAACGACCGGCCCAAGTACTTGTGACGGAGATCAAGGCATGCCTTGACGTTCTCGAACAACTCCACCAACTCCTCGGATGGGTACTCCTCAGGCAATGCGTTGGCATTGGCCATGCTGCTCTGTGTGTGGTTGTTGTTGTGGGCCGCGGTTGATGGATGGGGGTGGTAATGGAGGCCAGGGAGGAGCTTGTGGCCAGGAAGGTCGATGACCAGAGAGCGTCTGCGGATCGACAGGGCAGAGTTGGGTGTCTTATTGGGCGAGTCGGCGGAAACGTGCAACGCCTCGAAGGTCTTGACCTTCAAGTCGTGGTCCTTCATGAATCTATCCTCCGTGGTGGAGTAATGGGTCGAGTTGTACGAGGTGGACAAGAGCTCATCGTCGCTGTCGGGGTTGAAGTGGTGGCTTTCATGGAGGCCATCGTGGGCGTCGCTTTCGGCATCGGTGGTGTCCTCGATGACAGAATGGTCGTACTTGCCGTCGTGGATGTCAATGCTGAAAGGAACCATGGTTTTTGGGGAGAAATACGAGGGAAAGGAGTGAAGGTTAGTAGTAGAAAGAAAGAGTCAGGGTCGTGGCCGTGCTATCTTTGAAAGATCAGGCACGTGCCGTGGGGGCACTTTCAATCGGGACAGAAAGATAAGACAAAAGGGGCTGGATGTGTGAGGTGGAGACCTGTGGTGGTGAATCGGGGTATTGCCTCGGGGTTTATCAGTCGGGGGTTTGTGTTCGGAATGGCATTGTGGCCCGTTCTTCGGGACCAAAAACATGGTGCCATGTATGTGTCACGTGGTCTACATCACGTGTATTTGTTTGCGACATTTATGACAGCGCGACATCATCCTCCATTCGTCTCAACGACATTCATCATCAAGGCTTCTTTATTTGACGAAAGTATCCCCTTTACAAACGGAATATCTACGTTTTTCTTATCACATCAAATTAACCAGGTATAAAGCGTAAGGACGAACTAAAGCATATTGTTTTCCAGGCTGAAGTCATCTAAATGAGCATGACGGCAGCGAAAGCAGAGGCACCCAAGAGACCAGACATCACCGTGGGACCGTACTTTCCAGCAGCATTGGCGGTGGGTAAAACAGATGCAGTAGTAGAGGAAGTGGCCGAAGGAACGGTGGAGTTGTAGGCCCAGGCGGCGGATGTGGTGGCAGTAGCAGTGGTGGCAGTGGTGGTTTCAACGACAGTCGAAGAAGCGATCTCGTCTCTCTTAGCCATTTCCTCTGCAGTCAACTCTCTGGCGAAGAGCTGACCGCTGGTAAGCAAGTGTCCCACGTTGGCAATCAAGGTGGACAAGAGGTTGGGGTCTGCAATGGCCTTGGAGATGGTGTGGCCGATCAAGCCGGAATTGAACACCGCGGAGATGATAGGAGTCAATTGCGAGAGGTTGATGCTGGGGGCACCGCCGGCGCTGATGCTTCTGACTTGGTCCTCGAGAATGTCGGCAATGGCAGCCTCGAACTGGGCGTTTCCGATCAAGGACGTCACGGTGTCCTCAACCAAGCCGGATCTCTCGACTGACGAGAGAATGGTGGTCAAGAGGTCGGTGATGTTGTCACGCTCCAGGAGCATGCCCTCGATCTGTCTCTTGACCATGTCGTAGTCGACGCCGTCGCGCTTTTCGAAAATGGTCTCGAGCTCACGGGCAAGCAAGTCGACGTTGAGGTTGTCGAAGTCAATGTCGTCACGCTTGCCAAAGAGGGTACCGAACAAGGTCTGCAAGATAGCCAGGAAGTTGATGGCGCCCGAGGCGAGGATCTGCTTGGTGAGGCTGACGACAAAAGGCAAGAGGTCAGGGTCCTCCAAGGTGGAGGAAATGAGGCCGTAGGCCAAGTTGGATTGGTCCAATGCCACAAAGAGATCGGTGGTGTCGATCTTGCTGGCAATGGACAAGCCTTGGTTCAACACCTCGCCGGCAATGTGTCTGGTGAAGTTGTTGGACACAATGAACACAGCGGCGGAGGGGACCAACTTGGAGTCCTTCAAGCCAATGAGCACTGAGTCCAAGAACTTGATATGGTTGTTGTCGACCAAGAAGCTGTTGGTGGCACCAGCAATGCCCTCGAAGTCGATGTTGTTCAAAAGGGTGGGGATCTCAGCCAACAAGCCGTTGATGATGGTGTCAAGAATGCCACGCTTGGCCAAGTCGAGCTGGAGCAGGGCAAGGTCGGGAGTGGCGGCAGCAGACGCCAATGTAGAGGCAGAGAGCGCGGAGGCGGCGAGGGTAGAAACTTTCATAAGGAACGAGGGACTGGTGGTGGGAAATGGAGCACAGGGACGGGCCCAAGAGCGGCCCTTTTATACGAGGGAAGAATCGGAGACTTGCAGCGATGCTTGGCCAGGGAGTTGCTGCTTTGAGTAGGCAGGCTTTACTTTGGCCCACATACATCGAAGGAATAACTGTATCCGGTATACGTTCGGGTTTTGCCAATGCAAAATACTTAGACTGCCTATTCAGGAAATGCGACCCTTGCCCGATCGGGGCGGATGCATGCCCGAATCGCCGGCGTGCATGGTGCCGCGGGCACGTGACGCCACGGCTTAGGCGAGAATCACCAATGGGAGTCTAAACCTGAGTTCTGTTCCTGAGTTGCCGAAACGGTAGGGCTTGAGAGTGGTGAAGTCGGTGCATGTGGCAGGGGCAGGAGAGGGGTCCAGGAGAAGGGGTTCCAGCGACCCGGAGTCTGGGGCCGACGTAGCACCTCCACCATTGATCTCATTCTCGTCGGTTTCATCCGCTGAAGCACCGTTCTCAATGGCTCCGGTCTCTGCAGTTTCACTGGTGACATTCTCCCCTTCATTCTCTGTAGGGTTTATGGTCTTATTTTCTCTGGCGTTAGAATCTCTGGGGTCCCTGATGGTCTGGTTAGGACCCAGCTCGTATCCGTTCTGTGCACGCTCCACCTTAGTCCGTGCGTCCTTTGTCCCGATCGATTTTGTCTCCATTTCCATAAAATTGAACTTGAACACCAAGTAGTACTTGAGGCTCAAGAGGCTGGAGGCCTGGAACTGCTGCGTGAGATGGCGCGGCACATGCACCGTACCGTTGACGAGCAGCAGCAGGTGCTTGGCACCGGCATGGTTCATGAGCGACGTGGCCAAGGTGTTGAATTTCAATCGCGACGTGCATGCGTAGGTGTTGGTGAGGTCGTCGCGGCCGCCGTCGCAATGGAACACCTCATGGGCCTCCAAGTGCACCACGAAGCCGGTGATCCTGGTGGTGGCACTGGCCCCTACGGGGTTGACGTCCACCACGAAGCTGATGTCGTTACCGACGTGGTAGTAGGGCCGGGACACGCTGATGTGGCAGAGGTGGGTGTTGTTCACCCGCAACTGGTACTGGGTCTTGGGGTGGAGCGGCAATTGGGGAATAAGGGAGGTGGTGGTGGTGTCGTGGTGGAAGTTCTCGCTAGCGCGACGTGCGTGGGTGGAAGTTCTGGGCATCGAGTGGACATCGGAATCGATAAGCGCAGAAAGGTCGGCAAGGAATGCCAGTCTCTCGTCGCCCTCTTTCTGCTTCTTCCCCTCATCCTTGTGATCTTCTTTTGCCTCTTTGTTTTCGCTGTTATCCTCTTTAACTTTATTCTTTTCGTTTCCCTCTTTATCTTCACCGCTTCTCTTATGTTCGCCATTATCTTCCTTCCTTTCGTCCTCCTTTTTCTCGTCCTCCCATTGCTGCCATGCTTTGTCCACAATGCACCGCTGCAAGTAGTCGTGCTGCATCCACCGCTCGTGGTGGCCCACCCGGCCCCCACGCACGGTGTAGGGGAAGTACACCGTATGGGGTACAAGCGAATTGGCAAGGTCTGGCTGCAGCACGCCCACCACCATGGCGTACCGGATACTGATCCACGCAGAGTCGCCCACCGCTCCAGTCAGGCGGGCGTGGTACGACGGAGGAAGATCTTGGTGGGCACGGAACCGCACACGGAAGCTCCTCGACTCGCCACTGCCAAGCGACACGTCGGAGAAGAGCAACTTCTGCGACGTGGTGTAGAACGGCACCACCGCGTCGGTGAGCTCGCTCACCGCAAGCCGGGTGTCCTGGCTTTCTGGCTGGACGTAGGGCGAGAAGCTGCGTGGGGGCCTGTGCGAGTTGAACCCATAGACGAGATCGTGAAGAAGGTACTTCTTCGTGAGGGTGACGTGGTGTTGGCGGGTGTGGTCGACCTCGAGGTCGTTCACGCCGCCCAACTTGTCGCCCACCATCATGGGCCGCTTCCTGTTGCTGGCCATGAACGGCGTGTGGTTGATACCAAGATGGCGCTCGCCAGAGTCGTCGTCATCGTCGCTCCGGCCTCCCTCATGGCCGTTTCTGTCCCCTCCGTCGGCCTCGCCGCCGTCCTCCTCCTGGTACTTGTGCGCGTAGTCCGTGTTGGCCCACCATTGGGGGCTCTTGAACCCCATGTCCATGCCGTTGGTTCCAGCACCTGGTGCGAGCTGATGGTTCTGCACCACGTATCCGAACAACTGGACGTACCCAAGGAACAATTGGGTCTCGGGAGTGGTCGTTGCGGGCTTGGAAACTTCTGGTTCGGTGTCTTTGGTCCCAAAAAACGACCCCAACCACCCGTTGGACGTGGGAGTAGAAGCTGGTGTCTGTTCACTGGGGTTCACCACTACTGGCTGGTCCAGTACATTGTGGAGGCCCACAACACATTCGGACACCCCCGATTCGGAAGGCTGCTCCAGCACATAGGAGAGCGACACGTGAAGCGTCGGGCCGATCTGCTTGATGTAATGGGGTTGGGTCATGAAAGATGGAGTGTAGTGTAGGTGGCTTCATGGAGTTATAGTGGTGTGTCACGTGATCAGAAAAGACCAGTATGAAGAGAAGGTGGATATAAATAATTATGAAGTCTTAATATGGTTGTAACGTAGTAGCTGTGGCCTATGGGCTGAATCGTCTCTCTTGGCTGATCAATGTCCTTATTTTGTTTCTGACTCACGTAGCGAAATAAATCCATAGCATTTGCAATATTTAAGCCTATTATTTGTATGGGGAAATACAAAAGGTTATATATTTGGGTTCCTTATTGCTAGTTCTGGTGCCGTCTGCCTCGTAGCATGCCTTCAAGCTGTATGACTGTACTCCTACTGAAATAAATCATATTGGCATTCTGAAAATGCCTACGTAGATTTTCGGAAGAGATTGTCACCAGCTATCTGAAAATAATGCTGCAGGCCGAATATGAAGTCAATAAGAAAGCTACATTTCATACAGGTCTATTGCCTAGAAAACACTGGTATTGAATGCCCTGGTCAATACACTTGCCAATACACTCAATTGGATTAATTCGTAATACGGTCAATTAACATCTACAGTTCTATACGAAGCGTGTGTATTTCGTGTATCACGGGGGACCACGGTTCCGGCATAAATCCAGTAGCAGGAACTATGGGAGTTGTAGACTTATACAAGAGGCCATGAAGTATGTGCACAGGGAAAACCCAGCCAGCAAGTGTGGGGGAAAGGCGTTCTATGAGTCTGGATCCAAGGTTTCTGGAGAGATGAGTCAAGAATCGAGAACTGGTCCAGCTGACTTGATTCAGCCTGATTTGAACCGAATTTAATCCTGACTAGTTTGCTTTTGACTAGCCTGAAAATTCTAGTTTAGCCTGATCCTAATTCTCATCTCTCATTACTCTAATTCTACCTGGACTGGCCTATTCAACCTTCTGTTGCAAGTGCGAGCCGTCTATGGGGGCCTGGATCCCCTCCTGTTGGATGTGGGCCACCTGCTCGTCCAGAGCAAGCGCCTGGGCCGACGCGCCGCCCACACCGTTGATCTGGTGGAAGTCCAAGATCTCGCTGTAGATCATGACCCGCCAGGTGTCGACGGGCAAGTCGGCGTCGTTGAAACTCCAGTCGAACTTGGTCTCACACACAGGCTCATCAGTAGGATCGTGGAATGGCTCCATGTAGGGGTGTTCCAACGCCTGGGCCGCGGTAATCCGCTTCTTGGGGTCGAAGATCAACATCTTTTCCAAGAGGTCGATGGCCTCGGGCTCCACATGGGTGCACTTGGCGAAACGCACGCTGAAGGGAATGGGGTCACGCTGAGGCAACAGCTGCACGAAGCGCAAGGTGTTTTCCGAGAGAATGGTGCCGATGACGTCCTCAGGAGGCGAACCGAGCAATTCCGTGATGATGGAGAACTGGTGCACATGGTCGCGGCCGGGGAACAAGGGCTTGCCCTCGATTATCTCGGCCAAGATGCAGCCCACGGACCACAAGTCGACCTCAGTGTCGTACTTCTGCCATGTCAACATGATTTCGGGCGCCCGGTAGTAACGGGTGGAGACGTAACCGGTCATCTGGGGATCGCGGACACGGGCCAAGCCAAAGTCGCAGATCTTCAAGTCGCAGTTCTCGTTGATCAAGATGTTAGATGGCTTCAAGTCACGGTGGATGACGCCGGCCGAGTGGATGTACTTGAGACCCCGCAACATCTGGTAGGTGAAGTACTGGATGAACTGCTTCTCCAACGGACGCGACGTCAACAACCGGTGGAGGTCGGTACCCTGCAACTCGTTGACGAAGTAGATGTCCTCCAAGGGCGACAAGAAAATGTCGTCTAGCGTGATTAAGTTCTCGTGTCTCAAGTGCTTCAAGAGCTTGAGCTCACGGTAGGTGCGCTTGGCCAACACCGGGGTCAGGAATGGCTTCATGATCTTCTTGACGGCCACGTTCTGGCCCGTGAGCTTGTCTACGGCCGAACACACCAAGCCGAACGCTCCCATGCCGACGGGATTGAGCTCGGTGTAGCGATTGGTGACTTCGAACACGGTGCCGAAGATTTGGGTTCTGGTGAACTCTCCATCTGAGGACATGGCGTATGGGAAGAATTGGCAGGGACGAGGGAAGGGCAGTACACGAAGGACGATGGATAGTTGGATGGATGGATGGATGGATGGAAGTACGGACGGAAGTGACGGAGGCCTGGAAGAGAAACAAGTGGTGAAAAAAGGGAATAACAAATGACCCCTGTATATGGTTGCGCACAGACCGTTAAGACCGTCAGGACCGAAGAAGCGACTGGAGGGAGTGCTGAAGGGGAGGGAGAAGAGACAGAGACAGAGACAGAGACCGGGGCGTCTAAAGGAAGCGAGGGACTAGGGGGTGTGGATGGAGTGAAGAGAAGAGAAGGGGAGAGAGAAGAGAAGCGTGGGCGTCAGAAGTAGCAAGGTGGAGGTAGGATGGAAGGTTCTAGTGGCATGGTGCGCAACTGAATTGGCGAGCATAGACCGGGGACTTCAAAAGGCATGTAATTGGGACATGTAATTAGCAACGAGATGGCCAGGCTCTGGTGCTATTTAACGTCCGTCCCGGCACGTCTCTGCAGTGACGTTACATCGGTGCCGTCTCTGGCTGTCGCTTGACCCACTACTTCCTCCTACACACCCTGGTGCATACGGCGGGAGCGCCGGTACTTGTCAGTCCAGTAAGATGAAACTGGCGGGTCAGGTGGGCGGCGCCGGTGGCACAAAACACTCCGGGGGTAAACACTGCAAAATGTCAGACATTTGCCCGTTAGGTGTGTCTGGCGTCCCGAAACAGGCGTCTTGATGGAGCTGGTGCAGGGACTTTTGACGCGAGTTTGACGTTAGGTGTCACGGTGTCCCTGGTGTAATTAGTCGGCAACGGTATATCCGTCGCAGTAATTCGAGCACGGGACCTTCTCCGTCGCTATAAATATCGAGATTCCCATGGTTACAGGCCCGGGAAGGCTGGCTGGGGTTGGTCTGGTGTTTATGGTGCTTTGGGAATAAGGTGTATTGGAGAAATAGAGTTTGTAGCATATCACATTCTCCCCTACGACGAAACTATGGGCTTGTGGCTTTGTCTTTCTACTGTAGAAGCATTGAACTGCATCCGGTAAAGTATATTTTGACTCCCTGTGAAGAGATTACTGGCGATTACCCCAGTTTCTGTGATCCTGTGAAGTGTGATGAAAAGGGACAAGGAGAAAAGAGGACATGCAGAGCAGGGGATATGAGGAGCTACCACAGTTCATGAACGTTTTGCTTCCATTCGTTCTGGTAAATTCATGCATGTCCCCTCTGGTTGATTTCCCTCTGCCTGATGCTCTTTCTCTAAATTATCCTCTAATTTTGTCTACAATGACAATCAGTACTACAATTTCCTTGGTCGCCTCAGTTCACTGGATTTCCGGATATAGCCTTCTCTAGTCTTGTCGAATGTATTGTTCTCAATGGATATCTTTACTGTTTCTTTTAATTCATGGTAATTGTCCCATGAAAAGACGAATTCCCCACTTCCTGTCATGCCGTAAATCAAGCTCTCTTTCTCAATCCCCTTTTGTGCATTACTTGGTTGCAGTAGATACTTTCGATAAGCTCGTACCTTCGGACTCCAATCACCCAATTCTCCTTATTATGTTATTTCTCGATTAATCCTCTCGCCAGTTATACCCCACAATATAATCTCACGACTATCTACCTAAGTAATTTCAAATGAGAATCGCCAATCTTTCAAAGACCGTAACTCATGTGGGGATAATCGCCGACATGAAGGAAAGACCTAGTATTATAATGCCATGTAGTAATTTCCTCCCCTCGAACGAGTCAATATTGCCCAGACTGCCTTCGATCATAACCGACCTAATGCCCTTTACTCAACTAGTTTCCAACTAAGTAAGTCGCATCCCACCGTCTCGCTCTTAACTAATGAAAATATAATTATATTGCTCCCTAATCTCCTTTCATCTCTCTAACTGTACCAATATTGATCTCATTCTCTCTCTACTTCTCTTACTACTATACATACTATAGTAGTCAATAATTCCCATCTCTATTTCTCTACTTCTGTCTAGATCTCTCTGCTCTTCCTTCTCAATATCTCTCATTATCTCTCTATATTTTAATCAATATCTCAATATCTCAATATCTCAGTATCTCTCAATAATTCCACACTCCCTTCCCTTCCTCAACTTCTCCCCTATTTCTCACCTACCGCCCTCTCTATCTCCTACATCCTCCTCCCATTCCCCACCCCGTTGATGCCACACCTCTCTCCACACCCTCTCCTCTCTCCACACTCTTTCCGTCTCGGTCACATGACCCTCTATACTTCTCTGTTTCTCTCTATTTCTCTCTAATCCTCGTCTCCAGCATGTCTTCTTCGACCACCGGCGCCACCACGGCGTCCTCCTCGATCAGTTTGATCAAAACCATCGTCGGAGCCGGTCTACTTTCCATGCCCTTGGCGTTTTCCACCGACGGCCTCGTTTGCGGTGTGTTCATCGTCCTTTTGGCTGCAGCCACTTCGGGCTACGGCCTCTTCCTCCAGGCCTACGTGTCCCGCTACGTGCCCCAGGGCAATGCCACCTTCTTCAACCTCTGCTCCATCACATACCCGGCCTTGTCAGTGGTGTTTGACTTCGCCATCGCCATCCAGTGTTTCGGATCCGCCTTGCTGTACTTGGTGTTGATTGGCGAGATCATGCCCACCGTCGTGACCCACGTCCCCGTCGTGGCCCCCGAACACTACCGTACGTTCTGGGTGCTTGCTTCCGGTCTCTTGTGCGTGCCGCTCTCGTTCCTCCGCAACTTGGACTCCCTCAAGTACACCTCCATCTTGGGCCTCGTGGCCATCGCCTACATGGTGCTTTTGGTGATCGGCCACTTCGTGGCCGGCGACGTCGCCGACGACCTCCGTGGTGCCGTGGACCTCTTCCCAAAGAGCGCCTCCGGCATCTTCTCCACCTTCTCTATCATCGTGTTCGCCTACACCGGCCACCAGAACATGTTCTCCCTCGTCAACGAGGCCCGCGACAAGTCGCTCTCCAACTTGACCAACGTGGTCAATTTGGCTGTGGGTGTCTCCACTCTCTTGTTCCTTGCTGTCGGTGTCTCGGGCTATCTCACCTTCGGTGACGCCGTGGGCGGAAACGTCATCTTGCTGTACCCCGGAGGCCCCACCACCACCTTGGGCCGCTTGTGCATTGTGTTCATGGTGATCTTTTCCTTCCCCTTGATGTTTCACCCCGCCAGAATCTCTGTCAACAACATCGTTTACTGGGTCCAGGCCAATGTTTTGAAGAACTCGCCTGAGGATTCCACCACCACCTTCTCTGGCTCCACAGAAAACTCTGCCTTGCTTGCCGATGTCCAGGAGCTGCAGAACCCCAAGGTCGCCGGCCTTGTGGTGCCTTTCTCCGATAGAACCTTTGTGGTCATAACCCTGGTGCTCTTAGTCATTGCCTACGTTCTTGCGATCTCGGTGACCTCATTCGCCTTCGTCTTGGCCATTGTGGGTGCCACGGGCTCCACCGCCATCTCCTTCATCTTACCCGGCTTGTTTGGCTATAAGTTGATCGGATCCGAGCTGGACGACCCCTCGGTATTGGAGACCATCTTCAGAAACCTCTCTTTGGGCTTGACTCTCTGGGGTTTCGTGGTCATGGTGTTGTGCTTGTACACCACCGTCACCGGCTCTTAGACATAATACTACACAGATACAGCATATACATTAAATTGCCCTCTAGAGATAAATTGCTACATAGAATATGAGATCTTTGATTGTAGAGTCTTAGTGGATGCAATTGGAGAATATGAAATATAATTCGAACCATTGCAATCAAAATGCCATTACATAAAAGGATCGGTTCAAACGAATCCTGAAAATGAGATTGAAATCGGATATCTAAATCGATAAGCTCACCATCAATATCATTAAATGTGACTGGAGTGAACTTCAATTTTCAGGCGATTGCAAATATTTTGAAAAGCTGTTGCAATGGTGGTGGCTGCAATTTACAAAACAATACGCCCGTGACAATAGGCCTTGAATATCTGAAACATAACCGTTTTTCCATTTAGATACAACAAAGTGGCTTTTTATTATTACTATTGGGAGAATTACAAATATATTGGTCGTTGAATCAATGGCACTTATCTACAGATTCTTCGTTCAGATCGTACATTTAATTAGTAGATCTATACTCTCCATTAAACATTTCTATTAATTCCTCGGAAATCTTATAGAATCACTAATTCAATTATTTGTGGTCCCGATATCTCTGTACGCACGTTCCCCAAATGATGTTGCTCTGTTCTTTCCTCCTCCGTAGTATGTTCATCGATATTATTAATTCTATTGCAAACCATAATCTGAAATCCATTCAATTCGGGCCAAAAAAAACCAGAATCACACTCCTAAAATCTCCCTGCTCTAATTGAACAATTTCTCCTCGTTGAATACCCATTTTCACGTCGCCATTGAAGACATTCCTTTTATTCACCTATCCCATGTATTTCGCACGACTCTTAACTAATAACCACTACTACAACCATGTCTTGTGAACACGAGCATTCCCACGGAGGTGGACATGGCCATGACGGCCATGATGGTCATGATCATTCTCATGTGCCTCCAATTCCCACCTCTGGTGCCCAATCACTCCTTTCCAAGGTGGATTTGCCCCATGTCACTGCTTTAAATATAAGTAATCCTCAGGATGAAGTCAGCAAGATCTTCCGCAAACCAGAGGAAAAGTACACGTTGAGACCGATCATAAGGTCCGATTGTGATTCTCAGCTCATCCTCAACATTCCCTTCCTCAATTCGTCCGTCAAGCTCTTCTCCATCATCCTCAGAACCAATGGAGGAGACCATTGTCCCAGAACCATCCAACTCTTTAAGAACGACAAGCAGATCGACTTTGACAACGTGCAAAGTAAGAAGCCTACCTACGAGATAAAGCATCCGCATATCGGAGCACTCTACGATGTGGATAACGTGCCTGAATCCATAGATAACGAGAGTTCTTTCGTGGAGCACTTTCTTCCACGGCACATATTCACCGGAGTCCACCAATTGACGCTTTTCATCAAGGATGTCTACGACGAGGACGGCGAAGGGGATGAAGACGGTGAGTCTCATTTGGTGTACGTGGAATTGAGAGGCGAGTTCACTGAGTTGAGTAGAGAGGCCGTAGTGACCCTCTACGAGAGTGCAGCCAATCCTGCGGACCACAAGAACCTTGTGGCCCAGGAGTCGTTGAATTTCCAGATGAATTAATGAAGTTGGCACAATTGAGTGCAAGAAATGAGTGAACTCTCTTCAAAGTACAGAAATTGAGCAGAAATCATGGAAGAAAATGAATCAATATAGCGGGCGAACTAGGTAAAAATTGATTCAGTGTGGCTATGATCAGTTCGAATACTTTAGAAGAAGCATGACTTATGTAAATAGGCGTTACGGTAGTTGAAAGTGTTGGTTTACTCGGAAAGAGCTGGTAGTTTGTTTGAGTTTATTTAGTATTATTGTAATATTGAAAGAATATCGATATATTACTAACACTGATGTTAGAACAAGAATAATTGAGCAAAATGGAAAGTTGACTGTAAGATTCTATTCTTCCTTGTTTTCTCCATAAAATGACATATTTTCCAATTAATGCAAATATTACAAATTTATTTGAACTAAGTCAAGAGACTAATTTTCATTAAAATAAGAAGTCAAAGAGTATAAGCTAAGAATCAGAGGAATTGGCCCATAAAAAGTAGCATCAAGCTTATTTCTCTTCCATACCCAGCGCAAGTCACTTACCTATCTCGTCGGTATTCTCGCTCTTTATAATGTGGGGTAGTGGCCTTATCACACTAGAAAGATAAAGCGAGACTAATAATTGAAGCTTACAAATGAAGCTCACTCCTCTTCTCCTAGCTTCCGTGGTATTGGGCAAATTTGGCCCAAGTTCCAAACATGATTCTATCGAAAACTACATTGAATCCAAGTTGGCTGAATATGGCAGCGATTCGGGTATAAATGTTCCTCTAGTTCATGGAGCCTTGATGGATCTTATCAAGGAGTTGGGAATCTCCAAAGTTGACAATCTTATCAATCAGTGGATAGAAGCAGAGCCCGATATGGGCAATTTGGTCAGCCCCTTAGGCAATTCGTTGAACGACTTAGATGGTGTGAAGCACCGTTCTCAACAGTTCTGGGACTCCAGACAGGGGCTCCAGAAGCCCTTTAATGAGGTCATAGACGAACAAAAGTCCGAAAATGCAGCAGACCTGGACGGTTCAGGGTTTGAAACCATTCAATTGGAGCAATTCTCGTCCAAGCTCAAAATAAAGACCCACGACCCCAGTGCCTTGGGGTTGGATGCTGTTCGCCAATACACCGGTTTTCTTGATATTGCTGAGAAAAAGCACCTTTTCTTCTGGTTTTTCGAGTCCCGAAACGACCCAGCGAACGACCCAGTGGTTCTTTGGATCAATGGTGGCCCTGGATGCTCCTCGAGTACTGGCCTTTTTTTCGAGTTGGGACCCTCGTTCATCAATGCCAAGTTGGAGCCTGAGTTCAATCCATACTCTTGGAACTCCAATGCCTCGGTGATTTTCTTGGACCAGCCCGTCAACGTGGGCTTTTCCTACGTGGAGGACAGCAACTTAGCTGCTAACACTACCGCCGAAGCAGCTCCCGATGTATTTGCATTCTTGGAGTTATTTTTTACCAAGTTTGACCATCTTAAGAAAAACGACTTCCATATTTCTGGAGAATCATATGCCGGCCACTACATTCCCAAGTTTGCCAGCTATATCATTCTGCACCCCGACAAGTCCTTCAACTTGAAGTCTGTGCTTATTGGAAACGGAATCACCGATGCCTTGATCCAATACGGCTCATTCAAGGCCATGCAGTGCGGAGAGGGAGGATACCCTCAGTTCATTAGTGATGAGGAGTGCCGCGTCTTGGAAGAGGAGTACTATCCGAAGTGCGCCACCTTGATGAAGTTGTGCTATGAGAATCCGCATGTTTTGACCTGTCTTCCTGGGCTCCATTACTGCGAAACCCGCATGTATGAATCCTTCAGCAAGACCACTAAGAACCCCTACGATATTCGCCAAGACTGTGCCACTGAGGGAGGCCTCTGCTACAGGGAAATGGACTATGTGGACACTTACTTGAACAAGAAACTGGTTCGAGAAGTGATTGGAGCCTCTGATGCTAGTGGCAAGTTTGTTGGATGTAGCGAGTCAGTTGGACGTGCTTTTGTCTTGCAAGCAGACAAGGCGTTGCCCCATCAGCAGTATGTGACGGAGTTGTTGAACAACGACGTGCCTGTGTTGATCTACGCTGGAGACAAGGATTTCCGCTGCAATTGGGTGGGCAACTACCGGTGGACGGAAAAGTTGGAGTGGTCTCAAGATGAACAATACTCCAAGGAAAAGTTACAGAAATGGATTGTGGATGGCGAGGAGGCCGGAGAAGTGAAGAACTACGGGCCCTTTACATATTTGCGGATCTATGACGCCGGCCACATGGTCCCACACGATGTTCCCAAGCAATCGCTCAGCATGTTGAACTCGTGGCTCCAAGGCGATTATAGCTTGGGAGTGAAGAAGACGAAACAAGCTCTGGAGTAAATCGCATTTAGACAATATATGCCTAGAATTTATTAGATTAAAGGAAGACTATGCCTATGGATGGCTGATAGTAGATTGACTTTCCACCCGGAACTGCAGCTTTTGGATATGAAATTTGTCATTTGATCCAAATTAACCCAGAAAGGCACCACAGTGGAACAAAATGGACAGAATATAACCAAGACGTACTACGTTATTTCCTTCCACATACCACGGCTCACCTTATTCCTTGTTCATCCCTTGATTACTTGCAATTGCGCCGTAATTACATCATTTACAATTGGGTGCAAAATGCAACCCTCGCAGTCAGGGCAAATTCACCGTGAAATACGTCCAACACGCCACCTATTGCACGGAATTGGGGCCGAATTGTGGCAAAAAAAAGGAGCCTCCACCTAAATTGCAGCAGTTCAGAGGAACCAGTGCCAAATGGCGCTTCGGGGTCTCAGAACTAGCTACAAAACCGACTACCTCCACTGTGGACCAATGGAGGAAGTAGGTGGTTTCACGTGATTTTCTCGAATCGCACACGTGACTTAGAAGGTGAAACTGGCAACATACACCAACAACAGCAGCATTGCAAGGCCCGAATTGTTCCCACACAAGGATAGTCGTGTACTATGCACTCTGGTACCCATGTCTGCCAGATATTGGACCACCTCGACGCCCGGCGCCCGACATCGGGCGACGACTCGGGCCAAGGGCACCCCGGGCACGTGCACATGTGCACGTGCCGGAAGGGAGGCCTCCGAGGCACTACAAAAACCAACCCGTTTCCAATTTTCCAATTTTCCACTTTATCCCAAATCATCAACACAATGCCAAAGTTAGTTTTAGTTAGACACGGTCAATCCGAATGGAACGAGAAGAACTTGTTCACCGGATGGGTCGACTGCCGTTTGTCCGATGTCGGAAAGAAGGAGGCCGCCAGAGCCGGTGAGTTGCTCAAGGAGGCCGGCATCAAGGCCGACGTGTTGCACACCTCCAAGTTGTCCAGAGCCATCCAAACCGCCAACATCGCCTTGGATGCTGCCGACCAATTGTACATCCCCGTCAAGAGATCGTGGAGATTGAACGAGAGACACTACGGTGCCTTGCAAGGTAAGGACAAGGCCGCCACCTTGGCCCAATACGGTCAGGAGAAGTTCCAAATCTGGAGAAGATCCTTCGACGTCCCTCCTCCAACCATCGAGGACGACTCCGAGTTCTCCCAAGCCGGCGACATCAGATACACCGAGATCGACCCTGCCGTGTTACCAAAGACCGAGTCCTTGAAGTTGGTCATTGACAGATTGTTGCCATACTGGCAAGACGAGATTGCCTCCGACTTGTTGGCTGGCAAGACCGTTTTGATCGCTGCCCACGGTAACTCCTTGAGAGCCTTGGTCAAGCACTTGGACAACATCTCCGACGAGGAGATTGCCGGTTTGAACATCCCCACTGGTATTCCATTGGTTTACGAGTTGGACGAGAAGTTGCAACCAACCAAGCCAGCCTACTACTTGGACCCAGAAGCCGCTGCTGCTGGTGCCGCCGCCGTTGCCGCTCAAGGTTCTAAGAAATAGATCAGTGACTTTTCTACTAAATAGACCAATGTGACAGGTTTTTGAAAGCAATGTAGACCACATAGATGTGTATGTGAACTTGAAGGACTGGACATGCGATTGACCCGTTTCGACCACTCAATGGCCCCGAATCGATGGACCCTGGATCAGTAGAATTCTCCAAATACACAAAATCCCTGAATAATCAGAACCAAGTGCCCAATTCTTCTATAAACGCAACCACACAGAGTCTCTAGACTATTACTAAGCCCTTCTGGTACCCCAATCATCCCCTAATTCCTACCTTTATTCCCATCCTTTGACTTAACCCATCTCTTCGTCTTTCGCTGTAATCCACCCAATTCTTTCAAAGTCGGGCATTTCAGCCAATTGGCGTCCAAACTCTCCCAAAATTCACCAGCATACACTTTCGTCCCTCCTCTTTCCAAATTCCACTCTTTACACTTCCATTTCGCACTCCATCCCTCTGTTACCTCCCCCTTCTCCCACTTCCTCTTCCTGTCTACACCTGATCCTTCGCACAAAATCTCACTTTTCACTCACTTGCAAATAACCTACACCATCCTCTCATCTCGTTAGCTCTCGGTGTTCGGCGCTTGTGATCAACAAATCAAACATCATGAGTTTTGGCAACACTGGAAACACCCCGGCCTTCAGTTTTGGCGCTCCTGCTAACACTTCCTCCGGCGCCAGTGGCCCCTTTGGCAGCTCCACTGCCGCCACCAATAACAACAACAACACCACTGGCTCCACCGCCACGCCCGCAGGCGGTGCTTTCAGCTTTGGTGCTGGCTCCTCCAGCACCGCTGGTGCCGGCTCTGCTGGTGCTTTTGGCTCCAAGCCCGCCGGCTCCTCTGAAGGTGGGTTGTTTGGATCTGCCCCAGCGTCTGGCTTTGGCGCTTCCCTGGCCGGCGCAAAGCCCGCCGGTGGGCTCTTTGGTGCAAGTGGTGCTGGATCCACCCCTTCAGGTGGTCTTTTCGGTGCCAGCTCCTCCGGAAGTGCTGGAGGAGCTACCTCGGGCGGTCTCTTTGGTAGCGCCGCTCCAGCAGCTCCAGCAGCTAGTACAAGCTCTACAGGTTCTACGGGCCTCTTCGGTGCCGCTTCGGCGGCCGCCCCGGCCAGCTCAGGCAGTCTCTTTGGCAAGCCACTGACTGCATCTCCCTCGACCTCAGGTGCCAATACTCCCAAACCCGCCGAAGGAGCTGCTTCGGGCTTCAGTTTCGGCGCCAAGAAGGACGCCGCTCCTGCTTCAGGTGGTATGTTTGGCTCTAATACCGGCGGCTTGTTCGGTGCTAAGAAGGACGCCGCACCTGCTTCTGGAGGATTGTTCGGTGCTAAGAATGATTCGCCTGCACCAGCTACTGGAGGATTATTCGGCGCAAAGAAAGACGAATCTCCTGCCCCAGCCGCTGGAGGATTATTTGGTGCTAATAAAGACGCTGCACCTGCTTCGGGTGGATTATTTGGTGCTAAGAATGATTCGCCTGCACCAGCCGCTGGAGGATTATTCGGCGCAAAGAAAGACGAATCACCTGCCCCAGCTGCGGGAGGATTATTCGGTGCTAAGAAGGACGAGTCCCCAGCCCCAGCTGCTGGAGGATTATTTGGTGCCAGTAAAGATGCTGCCCCTGCTTCGGGTGGATTGTTTGGAGCTAAGAAGGACGACGCAAAGCCCGCTAGTGCTGGTTTTTCGTTCGGTGCAAAGGCCGATGATAAGCCCGCCAGTGGTGGTTTGTTTGGTGCCAAACCAGAAGAAAAAAAAGACGACAAGCCAGCTGCCGGTGGTTTCTCGTTTGGAGCTAAGAAGGACGACAAACCCGCTACAGGTGGTTTGTTCGGAGCTAAGCCAGCAGAAAAGAAAGATGACAAGCCTGCAGCTGGAGGATTTTCATTTGGCGCTAAATCAGATGATAAACCCGCTACGGGTGGTTTGTTCGGGGCTAAACCGGAAGATAAGAAAGGCGACAAGCCAGCTGCCGGCGGATTTTCTTTCGGTGCAAAGAAAGATGACAAACCAGCCACTGGTGGATTGTTTGGTGCCAAACCAGAAGAAAAGAAAGACGACAAGCCAGCTGCCGGTGGTTTCTCGTTTGGAGCCAAGAAGGACGACAAACCCGCTACAGGTGGATTGTTCGGAGCTAAGCCAGAAGAAAAGAAGAGCGAAACTCCAAGCAATGGATTCAGTCTTGGTGCCAAGCCA
The DNA here is from genome assembly GCA_030565345.1 of Suhomyces coccinellae. Taxonomy (NCBI): domain Eukaryota; kingdom Fungi; phylum Ascomycota; class Pichiomycetes; order Serinales; family Debaryomycetaceae; genus Suhomyces; species Suhomyces coccinellae. The sequence goes on along the minus strand of JAJMBP010000008.1, from coordinate 39,709 downwards.
GAAGAAAAGAAGCCAGACGCCGCTAACCCCGTCTCTGTCACCAATGCTACAACTACAATCCAACCCAACTTAAAGCCCACGAAAATAGAACCAAAAAACGTTTCTATCGACAACAAGACCCTTGACGATCTTGTGATGAAGTGGTCCAAGCAATTGACCACCACTTCGAAGATCTTCAACTCATACACAAGCAAGGTAAATGACTGGGACCAACAGCTCGGTAAGAGCGGCGACGAAATATTGAAGTTGAATCAGGACACACTCGAAGCCGAAGCACAACAGGCCCGTATCGACCAGCACTTGGTGTTTGTTGAGAGCCAACAGGACGAATTGGACCAATTGTTAGACAACTACGAACAACAGGCCGACATTCTTCTCAACAACATCGAGCTTTCCAACAAGAGCATAACGTCGGGCGAGACCGGCAGCGACAACATCAACTCGGTCGCCAACAATACCATGAGTGTGACGGATAAGCTCCGTGAAAAGGCATACCACAACGCGGAGTTGTTGGACGAGAAGTTGGATGCCTTGGGCGAGAACCTTGGTACGTTGATCAGCGAGATCAACTCGGTGTCGGACGTGTTCAACAAGAATCTTATCAACGACTTTGCGCAGGGCGACGCGGCTGAGGCCAAGGAGGCCGAAGAGCCACAGGAGAACCCGGTCGAGGAGATTGTGAAGTTGTTGAATTTGCATTTGGAGAACTTGAAGTACATCGAGCGGGCGGAGGAGAAGCTCAAGGAGAAGCTTGCTGTCCACAAAAAGTAAGTAGGCCGGGGTGCAGCAGCAGCAGCGACATCCGCGGCTGGGTACCTTGTTTAGAAGTACATGTGTAATATATACGAATCCAGCTACTATAGTGGTGGGCCCATCACCTCATCATCTTCATATGATAATTTCCCCACTTTTGACGTAACTATATAAGGTGCGAACTTTCCACCTTATCAGGCCCATTTCCACTATTTTCAAAGGGCAAACAGCCCCAATTCCTCTCACTGTTCGTCGAAACTTCCGCCACAGCCCTTCCCCGCCATACCCACCTGCTGAACTCCTTCAAAACCCTTATCAGACCGCCCCTAGTTCCTCTATTTCCGCCATGGCTTCACCCCTTGCACAATATGTCACCATCCTCAAGATGTTGACCAACCCCGACATCAGCAACCGCTTGATTCTCCAAGTGGCCTATGGCCAGATCAAGGCCATTGGCTTTGCCACGATCCTTGCCAAGGTGTTGGGAGCCGCCATTGTGGCGGTATCATCAGGGATCCGCATACCCCAGATCCGCAAGATTACCACACCAGAATTGGTTGCTGACCGGGTCAAAGTGGCCAACGGGTTGTCGTTAGAGTCGTTGGGCTTGGAGACCTTCAATCAGTTAATTCACGTGGTGTTCAATAAGCAGAACGGCAACGCGTTCACCTCCTACGGCGAGAGCTTGTTGCTTGGATTGCAGAACGTCGCCATCATTCTCCTTGTCAAGTACTACAAGATGGTGGGCACGGGCCAGATCGAACATGTGCGCCACCTCCAGTTGGAGAACATGCAAGCTGCGGCCACCGAGCTTGTGCCCACAGTGGCTGCGCTCGCTGGTTCAGCCATCTTCTTCTCCAAGATCGCCCCAGTCGGCTTGGTGCTGGCCTTACAAGTGTTGGGCATTCCCATTTCCATCGCGTCCAAGCTTCCGCAAATCAGACGCAACCACGAGCTCAAGTCCACCGCCAGCTTGTCCAACGTGACCATTCGGGCCAATCTCGTGGGTTCGGCGTTGCGGGTGTTCACATCGGTCCAGGACTACAAGAACAAGGCCCGGTCCAAGAAGAACAAGAGCACGGCCGGCGACTTGGTGTTGGTTGCAGGCTACAGTGCCAGTTTGATCTTGAACTCGGTGGTGGTAGGCCAGTCCATCATCTACCTGGAGGATAAGAAGAAGACAGAGGAGAAGAAGGATTGAATAAAGCAAATAACAATAGGACCGATAAATAAGGTAGAGACCATAGGATTAAATCACAAAGACCCATAGGATCAGCACCAAGTCGGTATTTTCAGCAGAAAGACCACTAAGAATAATTGAGTTAGTCCAAGACCTCGGTCTGTGTCTTTGTACGATTAAAAGTACCTACTATTTACAGTTTCCACTATGTGGGGAGGACGAACTGGGGTCAATCGCCGTTGATAGACAGGGCTGCACTTGTGAGTCTAAACCGAACTAAAGTGGCTTGTCTAAGTTACTGCCGGGTCGGTGGTTCCAGATTCTGGCTTTTAATCTCAAGAGTCTCTAGATAAGACGCTTTTCCAATAATGCCGGGTATAGTATGTATAGTATAATAATAGCGTTTCGAATGCCTCGACTGTCGAATGGCCCAATGGGTCTAGTTTGAGTGGACCGAGAACCGCAATATGGCGCTTTAACTCAATAGGGCACTATAATTTATATGTTACATGCGATTTCTGTAGAACGAGTAATGAAGAATACTCCAAAAAAAAGTTGTAGATTAAAGAGAGACGACCTCTGAATGCTGCATATACAGGTACAGTCAATTGTTCACAACCGAAGGAACTGTAGAGTTCCATATGGTTGACTATATTGTATATTTCTTGGGCTCTTGAAGTGTTGGCTCTCGTCACATGCTCATGCGAGGGATTCTTCGGAAATGTTTTGGCGCATACCCGTTCTGGAAGGGGAATCTCAGTTCCGTCCCCAGGAACAGCCAGACTAGGAAGTATTCGTAAGGGTTGGGGTTGTGCTATGTAGCAATTTCAGTTTCATCTGTATCAACCGTTGTGAAGGTTAATTGAGATTAGCATAAACCAGCACAATAGTGCAATTGATCGCCAGTGAAGACGATCTTTTCTGTGGGATTGATCACCGTGTAATCGAGCTGCCCTAAGTAATTGATCGACCTGGCCTATCTATACAGTTTCAGTCACTGTCTCCAATTGCCCAACACCCCTGGCTTCATATACGGCATGCACTGGGGAGAATTCATATTGTTCGCCCATCCAGACTAAGCCCATTACTCATCGCACTATGCGAATACCCCAGAAATCGTAGCATTCACCAGGATGAAACCTGACCAAAGACAGACCGGTCTAGTAGTAGAGTCCACTATAGTGCCGTCTTCGCCATGCATGATGACCGCTCTTCCAAACCCCGGCGTTCTGCTCTTTCCCTTCTCTCGCCATAGCGGGTCGCACTTTGCCGGACTCCACCTAACTCCTTCGAATCCCGCCAAACGCTCCCACCACGCCAGAAAAGTCAGCCAAAATAGGACCACCCGCAGCAGCCCCTCCCCCCTGCTGCATGCTCAGCCAGTTTCGCTGGCCTGCAACGCCCAGTGGGTATTTGCAATTCCACATCGCCGGGTCTGTGGTCACGTGATCAGTTGCCAATATGACTTTTACTGCCCACAGGACTACGCTATTGTCCTATACCTCCCTTCTCTGCTCCACTATTGTTGGCCATGGTACACCAAGCAGAATTCTTGCCTCCCACTGGCACCGACATCTCCTCCGTCTTGCAAGGAGGCTACCACCACCCGTTGTCGCGAGAGTGGCAGTATGAGAGACAGTTGACCAAGAGCATGCTCATATTCCCGCTCTTCGTGTCGGACCAGCCCGACGAAGAGACCCTCATTCCATCATTGCCCAACATCAAGAGATACGGACTCAACAAGCTCGTGCCCTATGTGGGGACCTTGGTGGCCAAGGGACTCCGTTCGGTCATCCTTTTCGGCGTGCCCATGGAACCTGGGGTGAAAGACTCGGTCGCTACCGCCGCCGACGACCCCAACGGCCCCGTCATCCAGAGCATCAAGGCCTTGAGAAAGGCCTTCCCCGACTTGTATATCATCTGCGATGTGTGCATGTGTGAGTACACCGACCACGGCCACTGTGGAGTGTTGTACGAGGACGGAACCTTGAACCGCGAGCAGTCGGTGTTGAGAATCGGCAAGATTGCCGTCAACTATGCCAAGGCTGGCGCCAACTGTGTTGCTCCCTCGGACATGATGGACGGCCGCATCAAGGACATGAAGCGCGGGTTGATCGACGCCGGTTTGGCCCACAAGGTATTGGTGATGTCGTACTCCGCCAAGTTCAGTGGAGGATTGTATGGCCCCTTCAGGGACGCTGCTGGAAGCGCTCCCAGCCATGGCGACAGAAAGTGCTATCAGCTTCCTCCAGGCGGTGCTGGTTTAGCCCGCCGTGCTCTTGCCAGAGACATCGAGGAAGGAGCTGACGCCGTGATAGTCAAGCCTTCCACATTCTATTTGGACATTATCAGCGACGCTACGCGCATCTGCCGGGACTTCCCCATCTGTGCGTACCACGTCAGTGGAGAGTACGCCATGTTGCACGCTGCTGCCGAGAAGGGCGTGGTCGATTTGAAGCAGATAGCATTTGAGTCCCACCAGGGTATGTTGAGAGCAGGTGCCCGTTTGATCATCAGTTACTTCACTCCCGAGTTTTTGGACTGGTTGGAGTAATGGTGGTTAATTCATGGTCGGAGTCTTGTGTATACGGTGTATTAATAGTAATGATCTGATGGATTGAATAACGTAAGGATGGAAAAATGCAGCCAGAATGATGTAATCAGCGACAAGTATCGAGGAGTAACAATTGGCACCGAGTATCGGCAAGACCAATAATAAATAACAACATGCATTAATTATCAACAAGTATCGACTTCTCATAAACCCTCAGGCAACTTGCACCATATCAACACTTTTAAGTATCGACGCTATAAAGCATTAGCAGTGTTAACAGTATCAATATAACAGAACCACTCAACACTTCGTCTTCAACAGTATTCATTAGTATCCACAAGCATCGAGTAAAACTTATTTTCTTTGGAAACGAGTTATATGGCACTGGGTGTAAATGATCAAAATCATATGATGTAGTCCGCCTAGATTAAAAGAATCTTCGTTCTCTAGTTTGCTATTGGTTCGCTTCTTTGCGAATGCTTGGTAGGCTCTAGTATCTCTCCCTGTGGAGCTTCTGGAAGTATTTGGCCTTGTGGAGCTTCTGGGAGGATTTTACCCTGAGGTGCTTCTGGTAATTTGTCTTCGACAGTATCAGTCTTGGAAGCTACCTCTTGCTGGAGACGGGCAAACTCTTCGTCCACTTCGTCTTCTTCGCCTGCTGTCAAGCCCGAGCCCATGCCCAACGCTTCCGATACCTCATCCACCTTGAGACGCTCGTCCTCGAGGTCGTCGAGCACCTTGTCGATCTTGTCTATGCTCATTTCGTTGTTCAACTTCTTCAACACCTGGTTACCCTGCTGTAAGCCGTAGAGCACGTCCTTCTCAATCAACTTGAACTCGATCGTGCCGATCAAGCCCTCGAGGTTATCGAGCTGAGCATAGGTCTTGGAAATCGTGGCCTCCTGCTGCTTCTTGGCTCGGAGATAGAACTTGGCCCGGTCCAATTGCTTGTTCTTGATGGCGTCTCGAGCAAGCAGCTCTTGACGCTGTACCACCAGCGAGAGCCGCTTCTGGTACTGTTTAAGCTTGTCACGTTGCTGCTTAAGCTGGAAGATGGACCTGTCTTGGGCGGTGATCTTGGGGGCAGAGGTCTGTTGGCCCATGGTTAGGTGAGATATTATGAGTTGGGAGGTAGTGGAGGTAGGAGGTAGGAAGAATGGAGGGAGATAATGGAGATAGGTGACTTGTGAACTCGCGCTAAGTGCAAAGAGAGAATAGCGAGAACCGGGAGAAATGGATGGATTTAGGGAGAATCGTGAGGGAAAACAGTGAGGGAGATAGCGAGGATTGATAGCGAGCAGTTAGGATTGTAGAGTCAACACAATACAGATATGGGATGGAATTGGCTGGAAAAAGGAGGATGTTGAAGAAGGAAGGACTCTATGAGTGGATTGGGATCTGTGCAAGTCTATTAATCCTCTGTCATAGTGGTTCTGATTGCTCTAGCTTCAGGCTCGGGGGTAACACTGGAATTCCCTTTAGCGAGGAATTGGGGAATTATTTAACACGATTGCGACAACGCCAAATAGATACCATACGCCGGCACAAAAAACACGGCGTAGGCGAATATTATTAGGTAGCCGAACGCAACATGTGGCAAGGAATTCTGATCTTGTGGGGCCGTCACCGCAGCATCGGTTTCGCGGGTGTATTGTTAGTGTAGCTCGGGAGAGACTGTGAAGTTTTCTGTCACTGCGAAGGTCGAGATATTTCAAGAATATGCCACCAATGACTTCTAGCTTCTCTTTACTGGGGTTGCTGGATTGTTGGGTTTAAGGAGACCCGGCCACAACTTGTAGGAGAAATTGCCGTTCTCTTCGGTTTTATCGGTCAAAATGTTCTCTAGATAAATCTCAGTTCTAGATTGGGAACTCTTAACCTTGAGGTGAATCAGGTGCTGCTGCTAAATAGAGTTTGGCCGTTGTCAGCTCTGGGGAATTCTCCTATTTCCCATAGTTTAATTAGATGGTGTTCGTTCTATCTGGCATATTGCGCTTTGGGTTGCAGTGGAGAAGTTGGTCCATGCAATCGACCCAGCGATAATTAGTGAAGTCCTCAACAGCTACATTGTCAGCTTGCGAAGACAGTGCAAAGTAGTTCAGAAACTAGTGTCGAAATATTGGGAATTAGACTTGGGCAATGGGATCTGGTGTCGAATTATGGAGTGTCCAGCAATGCTAGGAGTCGAGTTGTTGGGAAACAGGTGAAGCCTTGTAGTTGACAGTCCATTGCACTTATTCATACATTGTACTCGAAGTATTCCTTCAGAGGATATTGTATGCCTAGTCCCAGTCCCTTCGCAGAACAATTACCAGTTGCCAGAATACTAGAGTACTAGACTCACTCCCTATTGTTAAAATACCGGGGCAGAGTCCACAATGCGCCAATATCATTGGGTGTTGGGTCTATGTCTACATTCTCGAAGGTCATATTTCGGGGTGACACCCTGCGTAGGACCATGCCGTCTAAGCCTGGACGGTGACGTCTCACACTCGGGAAGGATCAAAGGCCACAGTCCAGGCCTCCTCGCCCCATATTTAGCAGGCCCCAAACATTCTCTGGATATTTACTTTATCAGAAGAGCTTATCTAGCCGAAAAATACACGGGACAGAATGTTGATCTGGACATTACGAACGTACGATGAGATCACAAGCGTGAAATCCCTCATTACTGATTCCAGACATTCGGTCACAGGAGAGGCCGTGGTTTGAGCCCTTTCTGGCTCGGCAGTGAAGTTGATATCCAAACCTAGTTTCTCGTGTGTTGAAACAAGGGCACTCCTGCGGTTCGGGCTGGATGATCTGCTGCCGGCAAGGAGCATAGTAGCGAGTGTACTGGATCGATCTACGTAGTAGAATTATGTCTATGGCGCCAGGATCTGAGTGCTACTAGAACCTCCCAAGTCCAATGGCTGTCTCGGCCCAATTCTTTGCTAATATAATTAGAAGGGGCCTGCAACAAATTAAGAACTTAAAATCAGGTACTCCCCTCCCCACATATGCATTTTGATCCCCGTTGTCTCGTCACCATGGTACATCTGACCGTCTAGTAGTATAAGACCCGAATTAATTGGAGCACTTCAGTACACAGACTGGAGACTACAACTGCTAGACAGAGCGAGTGTAGAGCACTTATGGTAAAGGCAGACTTGGCGAAACTCGACAAGATGCCCAAGAAACCACAGAACTAGAGAGACAGACTACTTTCCCCAGGCTGCACCTACACGGAGCCATTTCCCAGTCTCCATAATATTGTTAGGGCCGCACTATTGTTGTGCCTAAGATCTTCAAGTAATAGTGAATACGACAGACTAGTATTGCTGTATTGACATTGTATTAAATTGTGTAAAGAGTGCAGAATTGCTGTATTGGATTGCGGTGCTCTATTGACATTGCCTTAGTAGTGGACAGCTCCTCCGTCGAGTCTCCGGACCAAGTGTAAGTCCTCGCTACGTTCTTGATCTTTGATTATTCACAGGTGCACTTTGTAGTTCAATTACAGTGCACACCACGTTTAAAACACCACACCCAGAGCCCCCAAAAGCCACGTACTGTAACAGACCACTCCCATGCGCCCTCCCCACCCTCTCGAGTGGCCTACCATGACCCAGCGCCCTAATGACGGCCCAAACAGGCCCTGAACTGGGGAAGTCCATCGTGGGCTGTGTGCAGGATGCCGCAAGCACTTTTTCCCGTTCGGGCCCGTTTGTAAACATGCCAGTTTCGACTTTTCAACCGTTAAGGCAAAAAGCGTCCGGAGACTTCCTTCATCAGTGTCTCTTTCTGAGGAAGCTGTGGTTTCATAAACAAACAAACATCTTCGTTTAATTTGTCCCCGGGCTTTTGTGTCATCCTTGATCCTTGCCTCCAGGATCCTCATTTCACTTTGCCAGACTCTCCTGTTCACTTCACTTCTGGCCCTCTCCATTGCGGTTACTTCTCCAGCCGACCTTTCTTCTCGCATACCGCCAGCCCTCCCCCTGGTCTGACCCCCTCCCCAGACACTCACCATGTCGCTGGTCTTTTTTGAGTCTCCCTCCTCCAAAAAGTCGCCCACCAAGCCGGTGCCCACCGAGAACGACGGCATGCGGACCAGCATCGTGCCCGACATGTCCAAGACGGTGTCGGGTGCCAAAAAACGGTCCTACGGCACCTCGCCGGCACCTCTCGACCCCGGCTCCCCCAACAAGCGCCTCTATTTGCATAGCATGAGTCCCAATGTGTCCCGCAAAATAGTGTATCTCAACGTGCCCTCTTCCGCCCTGGCTCCGGCCATCCAGGAGCTGTCTTCTGCTCGTATCCGCAAGGAATCCGACGGCCGCAGGCCTCCCTTTCTCAAGGCACCCATTTCGAACCCCCGGTCCAAGTCCACCATCCAAATTCCAACCCGGTCGGTGTCTCCAGTGCACAAGTTAAGACGGACTAATTCGCTAATGAGCCTGGGCCCAGGCTCCGCGGACGGCCCCTACTTGGCCGCAACCTCCTCCTTCGACCGCTTCATCCCCTCCCGTCACAACTCCACCTCCGGTAAGCTCCAGACCACCTCGTCCAACCCCCATCCCAATGCATCGCCCGAGACCCACATCCGGGCCCAGACCTCCAAGATATACCAGCACCATGTGGCGGAAGCGTGCGGCTTGGACGTCAACCTGAGAGTGTTGCTCTACCAGCCGTTGCCGCCAGAGCGCAAGAAGCCGGTCAACTTGTTCGGCCAGATGTCGGCGTCCACACTTTCCAAGAAACTTTCCAAGTCGTCCTTGCGGCCCGCCATAGCTTCAGCTCGGGCCAAAAAAATCCCTACTGCTCCCGAGCGTGTGCTCGATGCCCCGGGATTGGTCGACGACTTCTACCTTAATCTTCTCGCATGGTCGCTGACCAACCTTCTTGCCATTGGCTTGGAAGACTCGGTATATGTGTGGAATGCCTCCACAGGATCGGTAGGTCTTCTTTGCGAATTGCCGCAAAAAACCTTGGTCACCTCGTTGAGGTGGTCCGACGACGGATCGTACATCTCCATCGGCAAGGACGACGGCATGTTGGAGATCTGGGACATCGAGACCAACACCCGGTTGCGGACGCTCAACTGTGACAACCACCAGACCAGAATTGCCTCGCAGTCGTGGCACCAGCATATCTTGACCAGCGGATCTCGGATCGGTAACTTGTACCATTCGGACGTCCGTATCGCGTCCCAAATCGTCAACAAGCTCGAAAACTCCCACAATGCCGAGATCTGTGGCATTGAGTACAAGCCCGATGGCCAGCAGTTTGTCAGTGGAGGAAATGATAATCTCGTCTGCATTTGGGACGTCCGCCAATGCCACACCCCCAACAATGCTGCCGTTCCCCTATTCACCCGTTCCAACCATAAGGCAGCAGTCAAGGCGTTGGCGTGGTGTCCCTACCAACCGTCATTATTAGCCACCGGCGGAGGCTCTTCCGACAAAACCATTAATTTCTGGAACACCTCCACCGGAGCACGCATAAACACCATCGAGACCGGCTCGCAGATCAGCTCCTTGAATTGGGGCTATGCTGCGGGCACTGGCATGGAAATCGTGGCCACCCACGGCTTCCCTACTAATAATCTTTCATTATTCAACTACCCTACGTTGCAGAAGACTGGAGAAATCATGGGAGCCCATGATTCCAGAATTCTCAGTGGCTGCTTGAGCCCTGACAACCTTACTTTGGCAACTGTGGCCGGCGACGAGAATTTGAAATTCTGGTCCTTGTTTGACTTGTACAAAGGGGGAAGAAAAGACGGCGATAGACTCGGCGACGATTTTGATGACGAAAGCAATTTAATAAGTAATGATGATACCAAGAGTATCAAGAAGATGATGCATATACGTTAGCGTTATAGAATAGACACACCTCTATAAATGAGATGTAATAATTGGAAGAGCTAAGAGCTCTTTTATCTTCTATATGGTTAAATTTGCTTCAACTGAAACGAGACAAATGTTTGCTTGGAGATATTCCATCTACCAATTATCCAATCTGCGATAAAGTTCACTATTTGAACATATATAAGTACCAGGCAAGCTCTAGGCCGACGCATATTATATTTGACCTTTTTGGCATTATCCCGATTCAAATACCGTTTGCCATTTTGTTATCGGATACAAGAGACCCAACCAATTTCTACTGCTAATAGCACAATTCGGTTTGGAGTTACTTTGTATAGATAAATTGATAATTGTTCAAGATAGCCATAAATTAATTGTGAAAAAGGCAGCATCACTGAATTAGTAATTATACCTTTTTAGACATTCAAGATCTTTGATTTCGGGTTACAGTGATCTTCTAAGCCGAGTTTCCTGATGGCATGCATTAGAGACTCTACTTTTGGAAAGCAGATTGAACTGCTTATATGCATGCCTTGAAGTCCATTCCATCACGTGACAAAAGTTGCCTCCAACTACACTTCCTTCCTTTAACCATGCCTCCTAGACCACCCACAAACACCTTGATCTTGACCTCTGTTGACAAGACGACGCTCAGTGACCCAAGCGACTTGGTAATATTCTTAACCGAAGCGAATCATACCATTGAGTTGGTCAGTCTCCATAAACTAGAACGGATCATTATCTTATGTCCCAATCTCGAGGTAGCTTCGGCTATCAAAACGCTTCTCCATGAATCCGATAAGTACAATCTGGTCAAAACCACATTCAGCATCAAGAACAATGAGTTTAAAGGCCGTTCCATGCTTGGAGGCGACGAAGATGGGGCCCCTCTTAGTCGAGTCATGAGTGAGCAACTAGACTCCAAAGGGTTCCTCGAATTGCCCCAGGATGCGTACACCAAGCGGTTCTTGATCTCTCCTCCACTCTCACCTCCGGCTGAGTGGGATCATTGGGACAAGGTTGAAGAAGGACCCAATCAAAAGGCTGTTTACTCGCCTCAAGAACTATCGCATTTACTTTGGGAGAGATTGGGCGGCTTCGAAAGCTCCACCGTCAGGCCCTATATCGACGACGACGGAGTAGAAGACTATGAGGAAGATGATACGAAGGACGCAGAGGTTGTTGATCTACAGAAAGAGCCAGAAATACTCTTTGAAAATACAAATGGGGCTCCGGCAATCGTTTTGGACAGCGTCAAGAACGCCAAATTAGGCCCTTCCAAGCCCATGGCAAAGACTGCCATGCCCCCATAGATTAATCTTTGGCGTTCTGTGATGGCAATATTATAGAGACCGATCTTCATTTATGGCTCTTCAATGTTTTCTGTACGCTCCAAGGAACCAAAAGGACCAGGGAAACAGGTCAGATCTATTAAGGGCTGTGTCACCATCGTTTCTTCCTGAAGAATCTATGCTTTTGCTCCTCTAGATCATACATTCACATTATTATCTGCCTTTTTCTCGCCTCAGGACAAGTTCATCTCCGTCAACTTCCCAGTAAATTTCCCCAAACCACACCGAAAAATCCCAATGGTATCCAATATGCTTTATGACTACTTTTAGCTCATTTCACTCTGATTGGGTCTCCCTCTTGTCCCAGACAGTGTCTCCCCTTCACATATAGGGCCTCGCCCTATATGCACTCTAAGATACCATCTTTTTCAAGGCATCGCGATGTGAAAATTATACCCATCTCACACTTCATCCCCCAAAATGGCTAAAAAGGCAACCAGATCAGCCACTTCCCCAAAGACTCCCACTTCGGCCAAGGGCAAGAAGTCGGGAGACCTCAAGACTGACTCTCCAGTGGCTTCTCCCTCCCCCAAAAAGTGCAAGAAAAAGGTGACCAAGAAGACTAAAGAAACCACTCCCGAGGTCGAGGACCCCACATCCAAAGCTGCTGCCACCACTACCGGATCCTTTGTGGCAGACAAAGTGGTCAACAAGGCCATTTCCGAGTTGTCCAAGTACTTAGAACGCCAAAGCGCCAAGGAAGTCGACGCCAAAGACAAGTTGTTTTCAGATGACGGAGACAAGCAGAACAGCTTGTTCGTGCAATTCAACACCAAGAAGTTTGTGGTGGCCAAGCCACAGTTCAAGCCCCGCCTCATCAAGTTGCCCAACTCCATTTATCCTGCCGACACCAAGGTGTGTTTGATCATCAGAGACCAGCTTGTGAACACCAGCGAGCAGTTGGAAGCGCTCGAAAATGCCGACTTGCCCCATGTGTCGCAGATTCTTCCCGTCAACGAGTTGAAGACCACATACAAGAACTACGAGAAGCGCCGGGAGTTGTACGCACAGTACGACCTCTTCATTGTGGATGACGCCGTGTTCAACTTGATGCCTACCGTGCTTGGTAAGATCTTCTACGGTGTTGGTAACAGAAAGCTCCCCTTGCCCATCCGCGTAACCTCCACCAAGACCAGCGCCCTCTCCATAACCACCATCAAGAACCAGTTGGACAAGTGCTTGGCCAGTGCCGTGTACTTGCCTCCTGCTGGAGTCAACATTTCCATAAAGTTCGGCGGCCTTACCGAGGACTTCGAGCAGTCCCAGTTGGCGGAGAACTTGCACGCAGTTTTGAGTGCATTTGACAAGAACTCCTTGAAGTCCGTGATGATCAGAACCGTCCAGTCACCTGCCTTGCCCATTTTCTACACCGACAAGTTGTACGACGAGTCAGACTTGGTGGAAAACGCCCCAGTGGAGGAGCCCAAGGACGAGTCCTTGTCGGTGTTCGAGAAGGGCTTGTTGGAATTGGGTAACGCTGAGGACGTGGCCAGAATCATCGGCAAGTCTAACACCAAGCCCAATGGCAAGTCCAAGGCCAAGCCCTACAAGGTCCAGAAGCCTAAGGCCTGATGGGTGCTGTACATGTATAGGAATAGAGAGTAATATGCAGGACGTAGCTTGGCGTAGAGATGAGGGTCCCACTGGTGGTGGTTCCAGTATCTGGATAGTACAGGTGTTGATCTCACTTGGAGTCAATTGTGGTGCCAGTTCCTTCGTCTTTACATGTGGATAGTCACACACACCGCCGCCTCTGAAAAGGGTAAGTTGAGAGACCGGATCAGCCGATCTTGATACCTAATCAGTGCCTACCTGAGTCAGGCCAGGGCCAGCTCCATTCGATACTAACAGCAGTTGTTTCTCATTTGGCCCCCGGATCCACTACCTCATTGGGCAGAGACCCCCAATGTGACCTCATTATCAACAGTACGCTTGTCTCCAGACACCAATTGGAGCTAGTTACAGAAAGTGCCCAAGACCAGGTGTATGACTCACTGAAACGAACCAAGCTCATTCTTCGGGTTCTTTCGCGGGCTCGGTCCGTCATCAATGGCAAGGTCTACAAGATGGCCAAGTCTGACACCAGTCCCATCGAAATTGACGTGACTGACGAGGATATGGTGGAGTTGAAGTTTCGCCTTGATGCGAAAGAGCGAGACGAACAGCTCACGACTACACTACAATGGAAGCCCTTCACCGTAGTCACCTACGCAGGATCTATTCAGAGAGGTGACAGCATCGAAAACAGTCCTCTTCCTGGCGAATTGGCGTCATTATATGCCTCTGGAATTGACCTTAGAATATGCGAAAACGCATCATTGGCGACCCATTACTACACAGTGCTGACCCAGCCGACCAGAACGTTCAAGATCGCCTTGCTGCGAGGCATTCCCATTCTCAATGGCAACTGGGTCGATTTGATGAAGAAACGGCCCCAAGATGTCAAGGACTGGCTCCTTGACATCGACTTCAAGGCGTATCTTCCTGGAAATTTACTGTACTTGATGCCGAAAAATGAGAGAAAGAACATGTTGGAGAATATTTCCGTGATCGCTTTCGAACCGGATTCAGGCAAACTAGAAAAGTGGATCCAAGCGTTAGGTGGTTCGACAGTCAGCTTGCTGGGGAACCAATACTGGAATGACGGAAAATTCAATGAAATCGAATTCTTCCAAAATATCCAGAAAAAAATTGATGCACTGCAATTCTTCGTACTTGAGCCGAAGAAATCAAGTATAGACTTCACAGATTTGGGGAGTTCGCTTCGTAAATATGGCTCGAAGCTTTATGACGAGAATTCGCTTCTTGAAGCCGTCCAACTATGCTCAATAGACGGGATTCAGCTCTTAAATTCCAGGGGAATTAAGCGGAAGTTGGATGAAGCTGAATTGGCAAAGTCTCAAGTCCAAGAGGAAGCAGAAGTGCCAACTCAAACTTCAACCCAGACTCAACGCAAAAGAAGAAGGTACGAAAAGAAGGATAAGTTGCATTTCTTTGATCTACTCACCCAAGAAAAGAGTCAGCAGCCTGTTGTGTCGATTCCCACCTCGAATCCTGAGAAGTTACCTTCGGAAACTCCCCCACCTGTTGAGGACATACAAAAGCTGGCTGTTGATTCTAAGAAAGAAAATGAACAAGATTTGCATGAGATTTCTAAGAAAGAAGATGAACTTGATTCTCCCGAAATTTCTAAGAAGGAAGAGGAACAGGAGCTACGTGATAAGTCGCCAAAATCTCCAAACTTGAGTGACTCCTTTAGGGACTCAACTTTTAAGACTAAAATAACTGCAGAAGAAAATCATAATCAGGACAACTCTTCGACTTCAAGCGAAGATCTACCAAATGTTGATGTAAATGGTCAAGAAAAGGACTCAAGTGGTGAGAATCAAGTTGCGAGACCATCCAAACGTAAAGCCGAAGATTTAGGTGCTAGAACAAAATTACCCAAGATAAAACCCAAGGTTTCACTAGTTGATGCTATTATAAAAACAAGAGAATCGGCAATCAAGTCCACAAATCTTGAGTTGGGCATTGAAGAACAGAAGGACGATGTGAGCAATGAATTTTCAAACCTTGCTATTGTTGAAGAAGTTGATATGCCTTTAAGAATTCCTCCTTCGTTTGAAGAAAGAACAAATACCCATGATGGAGGAAAAAACTTCAAGAAGTTTAGAAAAAACATCCCTTTGAAGTCAAAAGTTACTAAGTCCTACGTGGAGTTAGACACGGTTCGGGTAGATAACGAGATAAAATTCACAGATGGTTTTACTGATGATATATATGAAGAAGAGCAGCGCTTGGTAAATGACTTCGAAGGACACATGCAAAAAGTGAAAACACTCGAAATAAAGCAGGAAGAGCCCAGTCTTTTTGTGGATGAAGAGTCTCAGACGCTCGAATTTCAACCAACAATAGCCCCAAGGCCGATAAGCAGGTCGTCTGTACCTACTACAAAATTCGTCGCAACAGATAATGATACAAGAGGTCGTGAAAATATGCAAAATGGTGATGATGACGATGATGATGACGATGATGATGACGATGATGCCCAACCAAAATTCAATTTTAGAAGGAAAAGATAATTAATTTTTGTCCCGAATAATTCAAGCATGGCTTTTATGGTCCATTTCAAGACGCCTAAAAGGAGATTTAGGGATTCCGCAAAGTCCAATTTGGCGGAAATAAGTATTGTGACTTTGAAAGTAGTTCTTGGTGATTAGTTTCAAGGAATCTGTCAACTTGGACGGAAAGTCGCCCACTATGCAATCGGCGTTGTTTCCATAAACGCAGTCCACCACCTGTTCAGGTGAAGGTGTTGCCTTGTCTGATGAGCAATTCAAGTAGATTTGATTGTCAAACTGGTGGTAACTCTCAAGAGGGTTGTTTCCCTTTGGGATCGTGGTGACAACGTCATTTTTGTGGATGACCCGGAGGAATTTCCGCTCAAAAGAGTTGTGGACGGCTCGATTATGACTTCCGAGCACTTGGTCTGCCCATTTCACAAAGTTGTCGTTGCCTGTTTGAGGCTGGCCAAAGGAAACCACAGAAATGCGGTCATGGCCAAGATCCAAGTAGTGCAATCCGAGCAATAAGGCGATGCTTCCGCCCAAAGAATGGCCCACAAACACGATCTCTGTGTTCTTGTCTCTGATCTCATTCTCTAGCAAGGTATGGATGATGTTCAATGTCTTAGCAAAGGCGTCGAAGAAGCCGTGGTGCACCTTGCAGTCCTGACATGGAGGTAGGTTATATCTCAAGTTCGAGTAGGGCACCAAGCTGACGCGGACGTCGGTGTAGGAGTCGTGAATGGACCGGGTACCCCTGAGTGACACGATGACGGTCTTTCTGGCGGTGACCACTCGAGTCTGTTCGTCTTCAATGAGATGGTGTTCTTGGTCATAATCGAAGATGTTGCTGTGGGTTTCTGCAACGTATCCACAAACTGATTCTTCCGAGTACCATTGCTGGACCAAAGAAACGTTGGGGAACGCTTGGGAACAGCTCAAATCACACTCAAAAGGCTCCTCTATCCGTTCCGACTCAGATACACAATAGGCGATATCGGCGAGATGAGCATAGGTGAAGAGGTTGGAGTAGATGCCCCGATCCACAGCAAAGACCTCTTTGGAAGGTGGTTCAAGCACATCCTGAGGAACCCCTATGGGCCATAGGGGGAAGGGAAACTGCAATACTCTAGCAAAAGAAAGAGGGATTCTCATATAGGTTTTGGTTTGTGTAGAAATAGCATAATTATACAAAGCGTGACAAAAATCTGGGGTAAGGAATTTAGACAATTTACTTCAGTCACGGGACTTATAGTAGTCTGGATTAGGTAGAACAGTTGGGCACTTGCTGGTCAGGTGGAGACTCTGGCATTTCGGGGTGACTCCTGGTTGTAGATGACTCTGTCTATATAGACGGACTCCTATATAGACGGACTGCAGTGTAAGAGTACTATAACTCGGCCTACAATAGAAAGTATGCTCTCTCCATGTAGAGAGACCAGACTCAGTGTATATTAGAGCGGGGACTCTAGCCATAGAAAGGACATGTCCCATGTGGAGAAGATTAGATCATTGCTATTGTGAAGAGAACATTGGCTCATGTAGACAGTCGTTGGCTAATGTGGAGAAGTATCTACTCTCTATAGTTCCGGTTGGTTCGGACTTTCTAAAATGTTGGGTCGGGGTTTGGGTACGATTGTCTGATTGGCACACAATGTAACTTGGACAGTAAGTACACACGAGAATTGTTAGGGGGTGGGGAGCAGCATTTGGGCAGACTTGGCGTGATTATTCTTGGATATTAGGCACACTTGACAGGATATGTGAATATTGGGTGAAATTAGCAGACAGGTAAGACAATTTCTTGCTGGTTTCTGCCAGGAACAAGAGAAGATGAATGGCTGTCTATGCTCAGGAAGAAGTGTTGAGTGAAATTGTTGGAGTAAGGATGTTGAACTGGCTAGTGACAATCTGTTGGATTTACATGTATGTTTTCAGAAACTCAAATTCTAGGATAATTAAAACTTATGAAAAGAAGTCAAGAATAATTAATGTAAGACATTATTCTAATTCGGTTCATGGACATGCTGTCTTGCTGTACGTACATTGAGCAATTATCTTGTAGATAGCTAATCCTTCTTGTTTTCTTGAACTAAATCATCAGATGTACACTTTGAACAACCAGGACCACCAAGCACCCCGCCAACACTCCCATGACTGCCAGTAATACCATCGACCCATAAAAGACTAGCTTATATATACTCTTTAGCGCATGGAGCTGTTTCAATATCCATCCTAATAGAGTTGGTACAAGAACTATTAGTACAAAAATACCCCAGAATAACTTCTTGGGATTAATGTAGAAAAGGTTCCCAATTTTTAGGAACAGCTTAATGGAATTGCCAGTTATCAGGGGTAGGTTGGCCAAGCGAAATAACGTTGAGTTCTGTAGTCCGATAATTGAGTTATTAATAGAATTGGTAACATTTGATAACCTCTCAGCAAAAATGAAAATAACAGTGTCCATGTTGTCTATTTTCTGCTCTGTTTTCTCTACTCTCTGCTCAAGTTGATTCATAAGGCTGGCCGCGAAAGTTTCAATCTTGAAGGCCGAGGACATCAACATCAAGTCAAAGTGGTCCTTGAGGGCTTCGCCTATATCCGTCACAATATTCACGGTCTCGTTATCAATGATCTCTCTTTGAGAAATTATAGCCCTGTTGTTGGTGGAAATGGCATTATCTACTTTCAGAATAGTTTGCTTGACATTTTCCAATTGCTGCGAAACTTCCCCTACTGATTCTTTCACGGTAATAACATCCACGCTTTTGATTTCTGATAGGATCTTGGCCAATACCGATTCTGTTTCGGAGGTCCAATTATTGACATTTTCGTTGAAGTTTTGGAGTTTCACTTCGAAATTGGCCTGGTGCACCAAGTCTACGAGCTTTCTCACTTCATTTGCTGCGAATACCAAGTCAAGATCGAAATTCCCCAACTGAGCACCAAATTGTGTACTCCAGCTTGTCACAACATCGGATATGTCTTCAAGAAAAATCTTAACACTGTTTGAGTATTCAGAAAATTCTTGTGTTGACTCCTCATGTTGGGTTTGTAGATGGTCAAAAAGCAGAGAAACGAACGACTTTAACGAAGAAAGCTCTTCAAGAAGACTTTCGTGGTCCCGTTTGAATATCTGAGAGTCCTCGGTCATATTTTTATACATTTCCGCGTATACAAGGGTGATATTGTTGAATAAGGAAATAATGTGGTCCTTTTCATAGGGCAAGGACTCTTCGTAGCAGATGGACTGTACTTGCCGATAATACCCCGAAAAAGTGGTCCAAAATTGTGGAGTTCTTTCCAAGACTTCAATGCACTTATCAAGATGGACTTCTGGATTATTGCAGACTGAAGGATATAATATTCCGGTGTTCTCAAATTCGCAAATGGCTAGTTTCACTGCCAGATATTTGCGTTTTTCAGGATCCAAGCTTTCCACTCCCAGGGCAATACAGTCCGGTAAAATAGCCAGCAAAGATTGCTGTACACATTTGGACGACCTCGAAAGATCTAGTAACTGTGAAGTATGAACAATGCTTGTTAGCAATAAAATAGGGAGTAATTTAAACATGTAGCTATTCTTTTCAACATCTACAATTTTTTATGAAGAATATCTGTAATATTGAAACAATTTTGAAGCAAACTAAATATTTCTTAATTTTCAGAAAAATTAAAAGCTTTCAGTTTAAAGCTTGTGCTTTTTTAAAAACTTCGAAGTATGTAATAAACCTTGTTGAAGGGTTCCTACAATGCATAGCTACAGACTGTAGGTTTGATACTAATATATACATAAATCCAGTTTATGTCAACAATCTACAACTCCCCTCCTTCAAGAAATAGGTCCCTTGGCCCAGTTGGTTAAGGCGTGGTGCTAATAACGCCAAGATCAGCGGTTCGATCCCGCTAGGGACCACTTCTTACCAGGGCGTGTGGCGTAGTTGGTAGCGCGTTCGCTTAGCATGCGAAAGGTCTCCGGTTCGACTCCGGACTCGTCCATTCTTTTTGACTTTTTTTTGAAAGTATAGAACCCTAGTTTTGCAAGGTAATTTTTGCTTCTTTCATATAGAAGTCGACTACCTCATCTTCAACTCTAAGCCAATCGACCTAGCTCTCTCCCACAATCGCATCTACCCTTTTGGTATATTCTTTTGCAGAGCATTTAGCTTTCGCGATATCTAATTTTTCACTTTCACATCCTGACCATGAAGCTTCCTAGACATATACCACGGACCCTTCGTCGTGGGTACTCGGGTTCGACATTCCTGTTCACTCCCAACAGTGAAAAGTACATATTCGAGAATGAAAAGTTAACTCCACAGCAAAATAGCGATGCTATTCCTCCTATGCCCGAAATCACTGCACCAGTAAAATTCCATCATGATATCAAAAACCCCGAAGACGTGGCCGATGCCTTCACAAAGTTCCTGTTCAACGACTTCTTAGTCACGTCATTGTCGAAAAATGCATCATTACTTGGAAATGCCGACCACAAGGTGGTGATCTCCAACGATAGAAGCTCAACTGTCCAATTGCACTACACCAACATCGCCAGAAAATGGATCGAAATCTTCAACAGCCAAATCACACAGCTTGCAGATGTGCCTGCAGTTTCCACGAGCTTGAATTTGTCCTCCAATGTCGAGCAAATCAGAAAGAAGTACTCCGAAGTGTACCAAGGTGTGGATGCTTTGGATCAGTTCTACAAGTCTTTGGATGCTGCCGCCGACTCGAAGTCCTTGGACTTCTTGCAGAAATTGGGCAATTCTGGAGTGAACTTCGAGGGTGTTTCCGTTTTTCTCATTAAGGAGGTGTCAAGTGACGAGTTGGATGGCATATTACAGTACCTTCAGGCCAATGCCGAACACTGTTCCTTACAAACATGTTCCCACATCTTGATTGCTCTCATCAATAGAGTATATGGACCCGAGGCCACGCTCAGCCACTTGGCATGCTCCTACTACTCGACAGTGTCGGAGCTCTTCCCCCAAATCCACACTTCTCTCGATGCTAACTACCTCGACAAGTTGGCACACTTATTGAATTCCAATGGAAAAACGTCTCAATCGAAGAAGATCATGTTCCATTTAATCCACAAGCAAAAGATATGTCCATCTTCGACGACCATGAATTCATACTTCAGCCACATCGACCTTGTGAGAGGAAGATACACCTATGACGAGTTGGTCCAAGAACTTGGCGTTGTAAAGCCGGCATTGTTTCATACCCAAGTGACCCCTACACAGTTCAAGGTGTTGCTTGGAATAGTCAGAGATATCCAGGATTTGGACCAGTTATTAAGATTGGTTAGGTCCAAGAGCAAGACCTTGGCCAATGAGTACCAATACGAGATCATTAGCAAGGGCTTGGAGGTACTGAAATCTACAGGGTTGAACAGAAAGATCGAGCTCACCCAGCTAGCCAGATTGGTAGCTGAAAAAGGAGAGTTGAACGAAAAGTCCAGGGCTTTAATAGAGGGCATTAGTCATTAAATATAGTATATAGAAGAGCTTGGTAAAGCTCGTATGCGTTGTGGAAATAACACATTTGGAATTCCATTATCATGTAGTTTATGCAGTAAGTTTTGGATATTATACGGAAGAGTGATCTCTCCTTAGAAGTAAAATGCATTGTAATGTAGTTGTTTAATCCAAACATCTCGTTTTAGTGTTGCAGTTGGTCGGAAGGATTCAAAGACCTCAAATGAGTTTGTTCTGCGTGCTCAGAGAGCCTGTCTAACTCTAGTTCCTCTGAGTGGAGCGAATTGAACGAAGCCTCGTCACCACTGTAATTGTGGTAGGAGTGATGGATCCATTCGCTCAGATCGTTTCCAGGAATTGCCTGGCCTCTGTTCTGAGCACTGTAGAATCCGTTTGTGTAGACGTAGAAGCCATCGTCGCTAGCGTCGTCGCTCCACCTCCTTTCCAGCTGCCTGAGCCGCATGTCATCGTTGCCGTACTTCTGCAGCACTTCGAGATATCGCCTCGAAGAAATGGCTCTTTTGACAAAACAGAGCATGGCAGAAATCAATGTCAAAGAGGTGACAGGAAAGAGCTGGAGCCAGCCGACGTAACTTAGATTGGGCATGAAAAGCAAAATGTCGGCCAAGAGGCCCAATAACGTGCAGATGAAAGACGAAAACGAGAGGGTCAACATGATGTTGATGTAGATCGTCATGTCCTTGGACTTCTTCTTGGGTATGAAGTCTTCCTCCACGCTTTCCTTACGGCGGGGCTTGCCCACAAGCTTGAAGAAGTAGCTCTTGTCCAACTCCTCGAAGTACTCGAGAGAGACGAGGAAGAGCACCACGGCAAAGAGAAGGGCAGAGAACCCGAAAGCCACCACATGCACCACAAGGAGCTTAGAAATGGTGTATGCTGCGTTGGAAGGAAGGGCAATTTTGCCGACGCCCGAGACCTTGAGGTCAGATAAGTCAAAGAACGAACTGTTTAAGGGAGCATATCCGATCTGGGGCTTGGAACACACGTTGTTCTGGAGATCACAGAGTCCAAAGACCCCGAAGCTGTAGCTCTTGTAGTGGCTCAAGTATATCATCTTGGAGGCCGATGTCACGGGAACGGATATAATGGGGAGGAGCTGCACCACTAGGCAGAATGCGTTGAGCACTGCAAGGGCCACGAGCTCTTTGTTCATGGTAAAGAGCTGAGATGAAGCGATGTGATAAGATAAAATAGTGGAGTCGCGGTAGAAAATGGTGGTAGCGTACCGAGAGAGAACAGAGAGCGCCGAGAATAAGGAGAGTAGGGAGTATACGAAGAAATGGGAGAATACGAAGGGAGGTAATTGGGAAAATAGAGATGATATTAACCATAGTATGTAGTTCCTTGGTGGGTATGAAGAGGAGCCGTTTCTTTAATCAGGAAGCATTACTTGGAGGAAGAACAGGCGTATTCCAGTACTCATTTTGTGGAGAGAGCTGCGCACTGCCTCGCTAGATCTAGGGAGAGACTTCTAGATGTTACCGCTATAATTCCCTAGGTTCTACCTATATTCTACAGACTACACCACAAAAGCTCTCACTACAACGCCCACTACGTCACCACTTCTCCATATTTGAGTATATCTCCTCGTAAGAACACTTGCCATCTCCATCTTCCACCTCCCACCTCATTCTTTCCTATCACTTTCTTCCTCTACCTGTCTCTCTTTTCTCCCTATCTACTCTCTATTGTGCCGTTACTTCACGTGCAACCACACCATGAGATCCCGCTACACTACTCCCCTAGTGGTCCTAGCAGTCTCCATCGTGTTCTTTTTCTTCAAACTCCATTCCTGGCTACCTTCCTTGGCCCGAATCCGTCCCATGTCCCATCCCTACGCCAAAGAACTCGAGATCGCCACTCTTGCGGTCAAAAGAGCCTCGGTGCTCACCAAGAGATTGAGCGACTCCATAGCATCTACCCAAAAGTCCGGCACCCAGATCAAAGATGACAAGTCTCCCGTGACCATTGGCGACTACGCGGCCCAGGCAATCATCAACAACGCCATCAAAATCAACTTTCCCCACGACGAGATCGTAGGAGAGGAAGACGCAGATGGACTCAGAGAAGACACCCCAGAAGCCCACTCTTTGAGCAGCAAGATCTTGCAAATCGTCCAGGATGTCCAGAACGACACTGCCGTGTCGTCTGGATCCATTGGTACTCTCAAAGACCTCGATTCCATCTACTCCAGCATCGACTTAGGCAACTCACAAGGTGGATCTAAGGGCCGCTTCTGGGCCTTGGACCCTATCGATGGCACCAAGGGCTTTCTCCGTGGAGACCAATTCGCCGTGTGCTTGGCCTTGATCGAGGACGGCAAGGTGGTTTTGGGCGTCATTGGGTGTCCAAACTTGCCAGAAGTTATCGAGTCCAACGACAAACTGTCAGGAACTGTTGGTGGATTGTATTCGGCCATTACGGGCCAAGGATCCTTCTACTCTGAATTGTTCACTCCTGGATTCGTACCTTTGGCCAAGCAGCAGCGTATCCAGATGAAGCAGACCGCTAATGTGGACGAGCTCGTGGTGGCAGAAGGCGTGGAAAAGGGCCACTCATCCCACTCGACACAATCGCGGATAAAGGATTTGTTGGGATTTAACGAAGCCACTGTGGCCAAGCAAACGCTCAACTTGGACTCCCAAGTGAAATACTGTGTGTTGGCCAAAGGCCAGGCCGATATCTACCTCAGATTGCCCATCAGTGACACCTACAGAGAGAAAATCTGGGACCACGCCGCGGGAAATGTCTTGATTTACGAAAGTGGAGGCAGAGTGGGCGATGTGGCTGGAAACGAATTGAATTTCGGCAACGGAAGGCTCTTGGATTCCAAGGGAGTCATTGCTGGAAGCAATGCCATTTTCGACAAGGTGATTAAGAGCGTGGGAGAGATTCTCAGCTCAAAGTAGACCAACTCACAGAATTGTGATTTAGAGACTAGATCGGCTTTGATTTCAATTATTCCATTGAATCTATCATTGTCCACCACTGCAGCCAATCTGCTCCTCTTCTCAAATAAAAATAACTCCGATTGTACATATCATATTATCTACTACTCATAGAATATTATAGTTGTGTGATTCTATTACTATATCTAAACCTTATCTTCTATGCTAACTTTGGAGGCACCCAATATATGCGGAGCGATTTCTTGCAACCACCCTAATTCTATAACAGAGCAATTTCTACCATATCCCTTGGCTGTGAAAACGTATTCGAGGTACATAACACAATCAAGGTTGACCTTTCCGAAAAGGTTCGATGATGGATGAATGCTGATCAACTGGCCAGTATTGAATGTTCTGTATGATCTGTCTGGCATTCCAATAGCAGTGTTAGTGATGAATCCTTTGAGGAACGCCTTTAGTATGTTGGGAATATCCAAGTCACCTTGTTCTTCATCATCCAATTGCATCTTGAGTTTTCTGATCAACACGTCCTTGTCGTGCTGCTTCATGCTATCGTCCTGTTTGACTGTAGCAAGCATGTATTCCCTCAACTGATGCCTGACTTTCAACACGTTCGTGAAACCTTTGTAACTGAGATGCATTTCCTTACACCATGCCTTGGATTCTCCTTGGTTGGTCTCTTGGAAGTAGTTGAAATACTCTTTCAACGCTATCAAGTCACCAAATTTGCACCCAAGAGGGCAGAATTGGCGCCTCTTGTAATTGACTTCGTCTCTGATTTCGGCATTACTGGCATTGACATTCAATATCAAATTATCCACCGAAAGACATGCAACAATGTCGATCACAGGATTGAGAACTCCGAACTCCAAGGCCGTGATAAGAACAGCCGACAACTGTGGAGGCAATGGCAAGACTGCCATTTTGTAACCCAAGGGAGTGATTTTTCCTCCGTCATTCAAGGCCCCCAAAGAATAGAGCGTATTGAGAGCACTCAATATAGCTTCTTGTCCTGGGTGCTCTAACCATGTCCAGTTCAACAAATCATCAACTTGAAGCTTTTTCAATGTCAAAATTGGCAAGATAATGTCATTTCTGATGATTTCGGATTCTTGTTGCTTGGGAAATTGTTCAAATGTCTTTTCCAGGTAGAGTCTAAAGACCTTACCAGCACTTTCTCTACCAGCTCTACCGGCTCTTTGCTTGGCAGAAGCTTTGGAGATAGGAGTTGTCAACAATGTCGACAAACCGAGCTGATGCTTCCACACCTTTACTTTCCGTAAACCAGAGTCAATGACATACTTTACTCCAGAGACAGTAATGGACGTCTCGGCAATATTAGTAGCCAAAATTACCTTTCTTCTTCTCTTTGGAAGAGTTTCAAAGATTTTGGCCTGTTGGTTAGGCGATAATTGGGCATATAATGGCAATGGCACAATCAATGGCGAGTCTTTTGGGAGATGAGGTGCTAGTTGGGAAAGAACTTGTACACAGTTATCGATTTCTTCCTGACCAGGCAAAAAGCACAAGACATCTCCTTCTTGTTCAGCACGGTTTATTTGCACAACCGTTCTGATCATAGTATCCACAATGTCTTCGTTGGAGTCAGTCAAATAGTACGAACCGACCGGGTACATCTTACCTTCGACGAACAAAATAGGAGCATCGTTGAAGAATTTGCTGAAAAGCTCAGCATTTAATGTAGCAGACATGACAATTACCTTCAAGTCGGTACGTTGCTTTGACACAATAAGTTGTTTCAAAAAACCCATAATTAAGTCGGTCAACACCGTTCTTTCGTGAGCTTCATCCAATACAATTGTGGAATACTTGTTCAATTTTGGATCGATCATCATTTCTCTGAGTAACATACCATCGGTCAAGTACTTGAGTTTTGTCTTGTGGCCACTGAAATTGGAGAATCTGACTTGATAACCCACCTCTTGGCCCAACTGGCATCCATATTCTTCACTGACTCTCGCAGCCAACGACGCTGCTGCAACTCTACGGGGTTGAGTCACTGCAATTTGCTTCTTGTTCATGGGCATCAAGAACTGGGGAATTTGGGTGGACTTACCAGAACCAGTTTCACCAATCACCACCGTGACCTGGTTACGGGAGACATAATCCACGATCTTGTCCTTGTGGTGGTAAATGGGTAACATTTTCCTTATTTCAAGAAGTTCCTTGGCCTTTGACGCAAGTTGGGCTCTGTCAACTGGCTTTGTATGGAAGGAATTCGAGGTGAAGTCTTCATCGTCTGAGTCGAAAGTCACAGTTTTGGGGCCCTCGGGGGCTTTGGCCTTGGGTTTTGTTCCTTTTGACTTTCTTGCCCATTTTGGTCTGTCTGAATCGGGCTCCGTGTGCTTTTCTATCGCAGAACTGGGATGCTGGGTGGGTATTTCAACCACTTTCGAGGACTTGCGTGGGGTTTCAGACTGAAAGGGCTCCACAGCGGCCGAAGTGGAAGCCTCGGTAGGTTTTTTGGCCTCTGGAGCCTCGGCTGGAGCCTCTTCTTCTGCATCAAACCGTATTTTCTTGTTGCTACGGATCTTGTCAGTTTTGACCTGGGGATGCTCATCGGACGTCACAGGGGCCTTATTGGCGTTGTTGTTTCTCTTTCTTTTCCGCTTTTTTGACACGTTTGCAGCGGCGTCACCATTGGCCACATCTGGTGCCTTGAAATGCTCCGGTTCAGCCATATTTGGATGCACAGAAGAGGTAGCTTTATAGTAGAGGCTGATTTAAGATGCGAATAAAAAGATTATACAGATAGGCCTAACTAGTGAAAATTCCCGATGTAAGCTGCAAAAGCGCAAGGTCTCAAGGTGCAAAAAATACAGGGCGTAAAGTGAGAACCACTTTATAACAATTCCTCTACTTTTAAGTACTCTCTCTTCTTTCAGTGGCGCCACTCAGAAGTCGCTATTTGTTCACTTCTTGTGACCTACCAAGACCAACAGTGCTAATAGTCTCCAGGACGCACTTCAGCAATCTTTCACTCATGTTGACGGGCCACTTGTTTCCTATCAGGCGATTGCCCATGAGGGCCTCGATGGTTGCCTCCAGATCCTCCCGATCCACTCAGTTCCGCCACCAAACAACTTCCACGGTCAACATCATCCCACCAGTTCATACGTTGACAGAGACTGCCGGCCATGAGACTGATGTCAACACGCCACTCTTGGGCCATTTGCAAGCACGCTACTTGGTGGAGTCCATCACCAGCAACGACCTCTTGGAAGTCAACCACGGCAACAGCGGCAAGCGCATCAAGGTGTACTGTGGGGCAGATCCCACCGCCAATTCGTTGCACTTGGGCAATTTGCTTCCATTGATGGTGTTGCTCCACTTCCACTTGCGGGGCCACGATGTGGTGGGCTTGATCGGTGGCGCCACCGGAGCCGTGGGCGACCCCAGCGGCAGAAGCACCGAGAGAACACAGCTCGCGGAGAAAGAACGACTCGAAAACGTACAGCGGATCCAGGAGCAGATGGAATCATTTTTGAATGGCGGTGTCGAATACGCACGTTCCCGTAACTTTCCTATCACACCCGGTGGAACCATCTCCAGTGCCAACAACGCCACCTGGTGGGAGTCTATCAAGATGTTGGACTTTTTGTCCATCTTCGGCAAGCACATCCGGATTTCCTCCATGTTGGGCCGTGATTCCATCCAATCCCGCTTGAAATCTCAGCAGGGTTTGGGCTTCAACGAGTTCACCTATCAAATTCTCCAGGCGTACGATTTCTGGCACTTGCACAAGGAACATGGTGTAAATATGCAAGTGGGCGGAAATGACCAATGGGGAAATATCACTGCTGGAACCGATTTGATCTCTCGGTTGCAAAAGTTCTTCGAAATCAAGGAAGAGACTACCTATGGGTTGACAGTTCCATTGTTAACCACCCCATCTGGTGAAAAATTCGGAAAGAGCGCAGGTAATGCTGTTTTCATTGACCCAAAGCTCACTACCCCATTTCAGTTATACCAACATTTCATTAACACCCCAGACGAGTTGGTCAGCAAATTGTTGAAGGTGTTTACCTTGCTTCCAATGAGCCAGATCGAAGCTGTGGTCCAAAAGCATGCAGCTGATCCAGGACTTAGATTGGCGCAGAGAGTCTTGGCCAGAGATGTGGTGGACTTGGTGCATGGAAACGGAATAGGCGAAGAAATGGCATACATTACTGGTTTCTTATTTCCCACCCCAGACCAACCTTTCAATGATGAGGTTTCTGCTGATAAGTTGATTAAGATTTTCAAGAGGTCGGGTATTTTGGTTGACTTGAAGTTCAGCGATTTTAATATTGACGACTTGAAGATGAGCACATTATTAGCTCAGATTACCGGCAAATCCAAGAGAGAGACCAAAAACTTGATCAAATCCGGAGGTATCTACTTGGGGTTGGAGAGAGACCAATTTGAGGACCCTGAAGACGTGGTGTTGTTTGACAAGGACAACCACCTTGTTGACGGCAAGTTGTTGTTGGTGAGAGTGGGCAAGCAGGTCTACCATGTAGTGCATTTTTCGGAATAACTTGTATATAGGCACAATGATAGAACAGGGTACTAGAAAGAGTAGTATGACTGATCCGAGCCGAACTATGCTACAGTTCACTCGGAAGACCTATTTCAAAATACTCCAAATATTCATAACCTATAGCCTGGCCAGGTACTCACTCCAAAATGCGATATCACCAAATAATTATACTGGCATAATTCGCCGGAAAATCCAATATCCCATCATCTGATCTCGTTAATTGCCCATGGGGAGCATGGTTTCCGTCAAAAACACCGGCATTTCATTCCTTCAGCATTCGCATTCGAAATTTGGGTGCAAAAATCCCAACTCCAGTTCTCGCATAATCTACAAAGAGTCTGGGGATAAGACGGTATCTGCAAAAACTCCATGTCCAAACGGTTATCATCGATGTGTAGATATTAGTCCAGATCGAATACATTGCTTCCAGACTTACTAATCTCGGCATTTGCCCACAGCCATCAAGGTCCAGCCCGGTAAACTTTCGAGACGGCTCTTCCACTCCGGCCTCGGCAGATGTCGCCAAAGCGGCCAAATGTAGCCATATCTCACCTTGGCCCGCCACATCTCGCCATCTCTAGCCCGAGAACTTCTCTTGCTGAGGTCTCCGTGGTTACTGCTGCGCACTGTTGAAGGGTCTGGCCATTTTTCTTTAGTCATCTATCTTGGTACATATCGAATATTCTCGCGCCTGAAATCGACTCGACAATAGCCATCATTTCAATACCCAGAACGGTCTTGGCGATGCTCCGTTGTTGACGTTTGCATTTGCATTTGATAGCCGTTGAGCCATACCTCGGTTTGGTTGCCGGGCATTGCCTCTAACAACAATAGATCCCCCTCCCCGTAGTCGCATAGCACCAAGGTCGCATTATCTTAATCGTGGGGTAGAACACCGTGCGAAAGGCCGATGTCTCCAGGAGAACGGGACGAAACGGCGCTATTCCAATCTAGGGTCGACTCACAGTGCCAAAGGGCCCGATCACGCTCCCCTGAGACCCTCTGGGTCTGCAAGGTGGACCCCGAAAAGACGGCGACTCGAGGCTGAAGCGAACACCGGATACGAGGTACATGCTCGGCAGTATGCACCTCGTGCATACTGCCGCCGTCAGGCTGACATATGCCTCGACAACTACACCGCTTCCCCAGGCAAATTTGTAAGCATAGATGCAGTCTGGACGTTAGGCTCGAATCTGGGGACCTCGACACCATCGTAACCGTGCAGTGTGCCGTCTGTGTAGCAGCCAGCCATGTCCAGACACCTACCAAACAGGCCCAGGGTCTTGCACTGGGACCAGAAAACCGTCGATTTTCAGAAGCCGAGAAATCCCCATAAGGGCCCATACGCCGTGGTGGTTACGGCGGGGTCCAGTGGCGCTGATCTGGCGCGTCTCCTGTGAAAATGGCCCCAATCCCCTCCGTACAATCGTCTTGTCTAAGATGGTGATGTGAAAGACCCACCGCCTGCATACGGCTGGAAAATATAAATAAGGGGTTCTCCCACTTGATTTATCTCATCATTCAAACACATCCCCGTGTATCAAGCCTTCAACTCCACAATGTCTCAATTCTACGAGCTCAGTCCAAAAGATGCCAAGGGAAAGCCATTTCCCTTTGCCGACCTCAAGGGAAAGGTCGTCTTGATCGTCAATGTCGCCTCCAAGTGCGGTTTCACTCCTCAGTACAAGGAATTGGAGGAGTTGAACAAGAAGTTCGAGGGCCAGGACGTGCAAATCTTGGGCTTCCCATGCAACCAGTTCGGCTCGCAAGAGCCTGGTAGTGCCGAGGAAATCGCCACTTTCTGCTCGTTGAACTTTGGTGTCACCTTCCCCGTGTTGGCCAAGATCGATGTCAACGGCTCTGACGAAGACCCAGTCTACACCTACTTGAAGTCGCAAAAGTCGGGACTTTTCAGCATGACCAGAGTTAAGTGGAACTTCGAGAAGTTTTTGATTGACAAGGAGGGAAAGGTTGTTGAGAGATTCTCTTCCTTGACCAAGCCATCCTCCATCGCCCCCAAGATTGAGGCTTTGTTGAAGTAGTGCAGATGATATTTAATAATAGGATCTAATATGGAGAATTGTAGTTTGAGTCTAGAAGAAGGTTCCATCTGCTAATAAAGGGAGCGAAGAGGTGCAAGTTACATGTCTAGTTGCATGCTTAGCTGGGTGACTCGGTGCATTGCTCGAGATGCACATTACCGTTTTAAATTAAGCTTCGGGCCTCAAAGAATCACTTGTAAAAAGTCAATTGGTATTGAATGGCCATATCTGGCATGGAAAGAAGATGATCTATGAGGCATGGCTAACATTAGGGTTCGAATAGGTGCTTTTGGATACCAATTAGGACATTTGCTTATCGACTATTGAATGAGTGATTATTTTGCTAGTGAGAGCACGGCTGAAAATCAACTAGTTCATTTAGACCACACTAAAATTCTGAGAGATCGGCCAGACTCTAGCTCCTCGGGGTCGCTGCCAATATTGAACTTTTTGGGGTTTTCTTCTCTCAAAATTTCAGTATTGCTACCTCCAGGTTATGTAACTAATTTGGTAAATCGGTATGATTCCAACTATTTGTAAAGAAAGGAGGAAGAGATAGTAGAGAAAGAGCCCTTGTGAAATCTGTGTGAGCATGATATTTGTACGGGCCAATTATAATGGCTAAAATTTGATTTTGGGATTCATTAACAAAGTTGAATTCTTATCAATATTTGGCAAAAGATCGCTGATAAGGCAGGAATGTTAAAAGAGATGAAAAACTGAATTACGCTGCTATTGAAGTAGACTTAGTAACTAGCCTCAATTTCTCGTAGTAGAGTGTATCTATTATGGTTCTATTGATATCTATACACCAAAATAATAGATATGTAATCTTTAACCAAGTAGTACTACGATAAGAAGCAAAATAATGTAATCAGGACAATAAAATAATTCAATTGTACGACTTTAGGATGTCAAAGCTACAGAAATGTACTACTATTCACCCTATCTGTCGTGTTATCGGATTTAGCACTCATCACACCATTTTATCCAAGCAGAACTGGTCAATCTACGCAGACACTGAATTGCGCTCTCTTCTGATGAACACCCCTCAATTATTGACCCATGGGTCTTTGTACGAGAAACAATGCACCGATTGAAATGTCTTATGCTCTTCTTTCTCTTGAGCCCACTGTAGACTTTCCCCTCTCCCCAAATTATTGAGAGCAATCCAATGAACACGTTCTCACATTGATCACTTTCGCCTTTCACCCCGGTGATATCGCTTCTACCTGTAGAACAATACAACGCATCAGGAGAGCTTACAGATCTAAAAGGTGCATCAATCAAACCCAACTGCAACACGGGAACTGGTGTTCCAGCATCAAAATCCGTCTCTTTCCAACGCCGGAAACTTCGATGGGCCAGTTCTACTTGGGAAAATAGCGCCAAGCTTAGCCGGTTCCAAACCTTTCCCAATTTCTGAGAAGGTATTGCAGGTGGCTTGACTTACCAACGGTTTGAATCCGACACTACATTCTGGAAAATGGAAAATGGTGTCACAACGGGGTAAATTGATAGGAAACAATAGCTTCACATAATAGCATGCTAAGCTGAAACGTTATTTGGGAGTAGTCCAGGCCGATTGTGAATACGACTCGAGCAGGCTTGGGGGTTGATCTTGATGGGATGAAAGCAAAAGGTGCACCAGCCACCATTAGCCACCATTAGCCACCATTGGACATCATTGGACGACATCATGGGACACACCACTGGGCACCACAGAGTGGTGGCTACAGCCAAAGCTTAAAGACTAAATAAGAATAAATAAGAACAACTAAGAAAGATATGAGCGTTGTGAAGAGGACAAAACGGGAAACCATGCCAGAGAAGAAGCTGGGACGGGAGGGGAGGAGAAATCAATGGCAAATCACTACAATATTGCTGCTGTTACCCCTTAAGGTGAATATATTGGCATGCTGAAATTGTTGGAAATTGAGAAAGACAAAGCACTGGAACCCCTGGATCAATAGTGGTAGAAACAGAATAGGTTGGTAGCAGGAACAATCGAGGCAATGTTGAAGCCTATTCAAGGTATAGTAGACACCAATAGAGGCAAAATCGATCCAGGCTAATGTTTAAAGTAAAACCTGCTCAAATACAATATTTGTGGCCTACGAAAAGTAAAAGTAGAACGTTGTCTAGCCAGTTCTCTACTCTTCATAATGCCTACAGAAGAGCCGGTCGAGAGAGCATGGTGATGGGGACCAAGAACACACACGGCGACTTTGCCCGGTGCACTTAGACGGGATGTATGGAATCTCCACAAAAAGCTAAAGCCGTGGTTCGAGAACAGCTGCACTACCACCACACTTGGCCACCCGACTAGCAGGATGGCATGGCAACAGCAGCAAAAGCAATAAGGAATGTGGACTAGCGTAGACGGCGACACTCAAACGCCCTGGCTTCCGGCTTCTGGTCCACCACCGTTCTCTCTCTCTATGTGCTGCTCCACTGCTTATCTGTCTTCAGCTCGCTCTACATTACTGCTCCACCTCCGTCTGCTTTTCGAGTCCGGCTACCTTCGTCACTACATTACTTGGGGGCCCCACGCTGTAGACCGGGGCACCTCCACAGTCGCCAAGATATCGCCATTGGCCCTTGGGGATAAGCTTTGGGGCCTGCGTTCTGTCTCTAGTCCCGTGGGAAATATGCTATCCACCACCTAACCCGTGCTAATTAAGACTGCGAGCGTGCTACTTAAGACGGCGACCTCATCATCTGGTGCATTCTGCTTCCAGCTGGTGGGTTGTAAGTGCAATTTGTCATCATATCTGTCAACTCAGCTCTCCGTCGCCCTTTAGCTTCATCTCCTGTCTCTACACATTATCTGTATGCATCTTATCTGTCTGTTGTGCATGGATGGGCCACTCCATGCATGCACGCACCATGCTACCAGCATCTGGTGCACCCACACCGCCTTTCCTGCCCTTTCTGTCGTTGGCGCCACACGGCCCTAACCCCCTAAACGCAGCAGCCAGGCCTTCCGGCCACCCCCATTTCTGCCACCCAGGCGAATGCCGGCCTATTGCCGCATTGGATGTGCTGGCGTCCCCTCCCACAACGGCGTTCAAAAGTTGCATGGAAAGTTGCATGAAAAGTTGCATGCAAGTTGCATGGAAGCTGCATGAAAACCGCACGAAAACGAAACCAAAACACAGAGGGAGGAAACGCAGCCAGCGCGGTGGTTACGGCCAGGGAAGGGGGCTGGAAAGGGCCGGCGCCGGTCGCGTACGGGGTCGGGCTCCTGGGGCTCGTGCCACCCCTTTATTGTGGGTTGCCACGTCGTTGTGGCGGGTCTGGACCATCCCTGTCAAGGGCCGGGGGTGGGGCACCCCCACCCCCAACAAAGGTCACGTGACCGGGCCGCTCCTGCCCAATAAGGCAAGCAGCCACGCCTGACGGGCGTCCCCCCAGCCCAAAACGGCCAAATCACCCAATCGCCCTGCGCCGGTGGGCCGCGCACGACCGCCTGCTGCAAGCCCCTTTCTCCTCAGTTCCACGCTCTTCCATATAAATCCATCCGCTTCCCCTATCTTCCTATCTTCCTTATCTCATTCGCCTTCTCCCTCTTCTCCCCAGCAGCTTCCTCCTTTATATATACTGCAGGCCTTGCCCCTCGCATCTCCTCGACTCCCGTGCTTCCCCCACTCCCAGGTGTCTGGCCTCCCGTCTGCTGTTCGGCTCTTGTGTCTGCACTAGTTCTCAGTATCTCTCAATCGACTCCACTGTGACGATCCCATTTCAACAGCATCAGAGATCCAGCAACGGCAAACCCTTCACATCGACTTCCCCCATCCCCACGACATCCACCAGTTCAGCTTCCCCAAGGCCTTCGACCCGGATCTCCTCCCCATACTTCCTTCTGTGTCTGCCCTCCTCGTATCCCGCTAGCTGGCCTTTCGGTTGACGTGAACCCTATTGCATTTTATGTTGAACGTATTTATCCCTCCAGCTTGATTTTCTTTTTGTACCTAACGACTCCATAATGACTACGACTCCCGACGAATACTCCCGCTACGAAACCGGCTCGGTGGCGTTGGCCGGCCGCTACAGCTTCATCCGCAACATCCAGACCGGCGCCTTCGGCAAGGTGTCGCTCGCGTTGGATGTGGCCTCCCATACCCAGGTCAGCATCAAGGCCATACCCAAGATCTCGCCCACAAAGCAGCTTCCCGGCGAACGCAGTCTCGAAGAGATTGCCCGCAGCGAAGTCGATCTTCTCCACAAACTCAACCGCGGCGCCGCCTCCCTAGGCGCCCACTCCTCCGACAACATCTGCAAGTTGTTGGACTCCTTCGACACCGACAACTACGTGGTGTTGGTTCTCGAGTACTGCTCCAACGGTGACTTGTACGACTTAATCCACGAGCGCCCCCTCTCCATCACCGAGATCTTGAAGTTGGCCTCCCAATTGAGCAACGCCTTGAGCTACGCCCATGACAACGGCGTTTACCATCGCGACATCAAGCCGGAGAACATTTTGATTGACCGCAATCACAACTTCAAGCTCTGTGACTGGGGCTTGGCCACCACTACTCGCCACAGCGACGAGTTTAACGTGGGCACTGAGAAGTACATGGCTCCCGAGTGCCTTCTCAAGGACAGAACCGAGCATGGCACCTACGATTGCGTCTACTCTGACTACTGGTCCTACGGTATCACCATGTTAACCGCGGTATTTGGTACCTGTCCTTTCAAACAGCCATCTACCACCAAGTCTGTTCTGTCCGACTACAACTTCAAGAATTTTGTCTTGTTTAACAACCCCTACATTTTGTATGACATTTACCCGTCAATGAACTCCAACTGTTTTGACATTTTTATGAACTTGTTGAAGGTTGGAAGTGAAGAGGACGACGCCGACAATTTTGCCATGAAGGCTCATTCCCGTGATATCGACCGTTTCCTTCTGGAATTGAATTCCAAGTGGGTCTACGGTTTGACTATCGACGACGATTACGAAGTCGAGTTTCCTGTGGAAACCGGCAACGTCACTTATGCTACACACGATCATGATGTGTTTGACATGGATCATGACGATATACAATCTGCATCGGTCAGCACTAAACCATCATCTGTTGATGAAGATGATGAGTTTGATGAGGACTCATTTGCATTGGTTGACTATAAAACTATGTCGCCAAATATACCAATTGCTTCACCTAAGAAGCAAGGGGCACCTTTACCAGGCACCCAGCCAAGCATGAAGCTTCCATCTTTGGTCGAAAGTTCTATCAAGTCCTCCATCTCATGGTGTGACTTGGATGATGAAGACGACTGGGCCTTGGATACCGACACTAATGTTGTATTTGAAAACTTGAACTTGAATTCCAACGACAACACTGCCAAGTCAGGACTCCATCGCGATGGTTCACCATTTGCCAAACCCACTGCTAATGACAACGAGATTCGTATTTTTGACGACGTCTCGATGAGTAATGCAAGAGTTATTAACTGGTTTGACTGCTGATTCGTTTAGATTATTTAGAAATGAATTAAATCAAATGGTAGATATATGTAGTAGTGCCGCTAGCGCTAACATGTTTGCGGGGTCTAGATGGCATATGAATTAGTATCCCCTGAAAACCGATTGAAGGTAGTTACATCTGATATCTGCAATTGCCTCAGGGGAAACTTATGAAAAATTAGAGAGAAGGGTTTATTCCCATCGATTGAAATTGCAATGTCTTCAATTATACACATTGAAGTTACTGCATTCCACTATTCATTCCTACCAAACCTTAATTTATACTGTACAAATTTGAACTGAGGAAAAAATGAAATTTTTCCAAAATTGTAAAATTTTGACTTCTTAAGAACATACCAGGTTACCAAACAGGTCACCTAGCCGCCCTCAAACAAACAAACAGGGCCACCAACATCTGTGTACATACAGAATCCTACCCCTAGCACGTACTGAGCACCAACTACTAGCTGAAATGCATCTCATAGCATCTGCACTCTCGTAGAAAGATCCCCATTTGAATCTCGCCAAAAGCGCCCTATTTCAGCCGTCCAGCCAGATGCCCGTGCCGATAACACGATAAGCCTGACCAAGTACCCCAGAAAAGCGGCCAGCATGCCCGGTCACAGGGATTCCGGTCCAGGCAAGGGTTCTGCCCCGGCTCCGGCCCTCGACCGGCCTCAAGCCCAAGCCCAGGATTCGCGGGTTACCGGAAGCGGTGATGTGCAATAGTCACGAACAGCCACAAACCCAGCGATAGAGACTCCGATAGCCCTCTGTGAGTCACAGAACGTGACAGAAGGTGACAGCGCAGAGCACGAAGGCCGGAAACGCACCGACCTACCGACTCGACCTACGGCGCCGAAGACACTGCCACGGCCTGTCCTGGAGATTGTGAGCGAATAGTGCATGAGCCATTAGGCAACGTGGACGGACGGACAATATGGGCATTATGGACATAATGGACATTTTAGGAAAGGGGAATTCTAGGCACCCAGGGCCACAGGGCAACTCTAGGCAATGGGGCCAGATGGCCAGAGGGTATAGACTACAGCCTAAAATGCTAACAACATACACACCGGGCCTTCTCTCTAATCCATTCGACTTCCGATCCTTCTCCTGCGCTCATTCTCTGCGCCCATCCGGCCACCTTGCTTCTTTCCACTAGCAATTTTGTAGTCTCTATTTTTTTCGCAGTGAATTATAATGGACACCTTTGGACGCTGTTTCCTCCGCCCACGTCGGTCCTAAACCGCCCAGCCAAGGACCCCAGCTTCGCCCCACCCACCGCACGCTCCTGCTTCGTCCAATCGTCCCGGACACGAGCCCCCGTTCGTCTGATCCAGCTTCTCCAGAAGCCCTCCAAAGGACCGGGCAGGCCCTGTACAGGACCGGTACCGGCCGCGACCACCGACACGTCAATCCTGCAGACTGGGGGATTACTCACTCCCCATTTTTCACTATATAAGGGTGAAAAATCCAACCCTTGTACTTAACAACACACACCACTTTATCATGTCCTTCAGAAACAACGGTATTCGTATGGCCAGAATGGCCGCCTCCGGCGCCTCCAAGCAAGTTGCCTCCAAGAGAGCCTTGTCTGCCTTAGCTGCTGCTGCTCGCCCTGCTGTCTCCAAGCAATCCTTCGCCTCAGCCGCCGTCCGTGGTGTCAAGACCATCAACTTCGCCGGTACCGAAGAAGTCGTCCACGAGCGTGCCGACTGGCCCAGAGAGAAGTTGTTGGAGTACTTCAAGAACGACACTTTGGCCTTGATCGGTTACGGTTCCCAAGGTTACGGCCAAGGTTTGAACTTGAGAGACAACGGCTTGAACGTCATCATTGGTGTCAGAAAGAACGGTGCCTCGTGGAAGGCCGCCATTGAAGACGGATGGGTCCCAGGAGAGAACTTGTTCGATGTCCACGAGGCCATTGGCAAGGGTACTTACATCATGAACTTGTTGTCTGACGCCGCTCAATCCGAGACCTGGAACGACCTCAAGCCTTTGATCACCGAGGGCAAGACCTTGTACTTCTCCCACGGTTTCTCCCCAGTCTTCAAGGACTTGACCCACGTCGAGCCCCCATCCAACGTCGATGTCATCTTGGCTGCTCCAAAGGGTTCCGGTAGAACCGTCAGATCCTTGTTCAAGGAGGGTAGAGGTATCAACTCCTCTTACGCCGTGTGGAACGACGTCACCGGTAAGGCCGAAGAGAAGGCCATTGCCTTGGCCGTCGCCATTGGTTCCGGTTACGTGTACCAAACTACCTTCGAGAGAGAAGTCAACTCTGACTTGTACGGTGAGAGAGGTTGTTTGATGGGTGGTATCCACGGTATGTTCTTGGCCCAATACGAGGTCTTGAGAGAGAACGGCCACACCCCCTCTGAGGCTTTCAACGAGACTGTCGAAGAGGCCACCCAATCCTTGTACCCATTGATCGGTAAGTACGGTATGGACTACATGTACGATGCCTGCTCCACCACTGCCAGAAGAGGTGCCTTGGACTGGTACCCAAGATTCAAGGACGCCTTGAAGCCAGTTTTCGAGGACTTGTACGAGTCTGTCAAGAACGGTTCCGAGACCAAGAGATCCTTGGACTTCAACTCCCAGCCTGACTACCGTGAGAAGTTGGAGGAGGAGTTGAAGGTCATCAGAGGTATGGAGATCTGGAGAGTCGGTAAGGAAGTCAGAAAGTTGCGTCCTGAGAACCAATAAGTGTCCAACTTAACCCTGAAATCTTCCATGGTCTCGAATGACTGAAGATTTCAACAAACGATTTCAATTCTAGTTTTTGTTTTGTATTTAATCGGATTTTTGGTATATAAAAAACTGCATCTATAGGACATGTTTGTCGAATAAACAGTCTATTTAAATTGTTTAGTAGATACTAAAGCGCATCCTTATTACTTCGAAATTGCTGCAATGCATCCATGACAGCTTTTGCTGCGAGAGAGCATTTGTTGCGTCGTTGCTGGGCAGTCGATGTGGAGGAGCTGGGGAAGGTGAAAAATCTGAAAAGACAGTCACAGAACCCTAGGTATGAACACGTGACCAGTCCATTTTGGGAGGTTTCCGGAACTGCTTCACCGGAAGTCATATCCGGCATTCCGACCGCACTGTTTTTGCTGTGGGCACGTGTCTCAGCTGTATCAGAAAAACTTTTCACGGCCCAAATTATCGCTTTTTCATTATCACTTACCGTACTAATGGCTGTCGGAAAGAACAAGAGATTATCCAAGGGAAAGAAGGGTTTGAAGAAGAAGGTCGTCGACCCTTTCACCAGAAAGGAATGGTTTGACATCAAGGCCCCATCCACCTTCGAGAACAGAAACGTCGGTAAGACTTTGATCAACAAGTCCACCGGTTTGAAGAACGCCGCCGATGGCTTGAAGGGCCGTGTTTTCGAGGTCTGCTTGGCTGACTTGCAAGGCTCCGAAGACCACTCCTACAGAAAGATCAAGTTGAGAGTCGACGAGGTCCAAGGTAAGAACT